>BSBM01000728.1:0-600000 GCA_027924585.1 Larix kaempferi | reverse complement strand
TCCTAGATAATATTTGAATGAAATTATCAGAATTCTAACATGGTATTAGAGCGGGACTAAGAAGAAGACACTTTGCAGCTGCGGAAGCTAGGGCTTCTTAATTATTAGGTTTCTCTCCAAATTTCATCAAAGGCAGGAGGCTAAATTGTCTCTACTAGCAAGGGCGCATCTTTCTGTCGAGACATAATTCAATTCTGAGCATTTTCATTTTTTGGCCTGTCACTACTGCGGAAAATTAGGGTTTCTGAAAAAGTAGAAATTTTTGGAATCTAAGACCACGGCTGGATGTTCCTAAAAAAAATCAAAGTTTAGAGACCAAGATTGAACTTTTTGGGTGGGAAAAACCCCGGGCTCTATCAAACCCTAGTTTGGTATTTTGACCAGAAAACCAGAAACTACAGATCCGAAAGTTTCAAAGTCAATTTTGAGGGGTCAAATTTTTGAGATTTGAAATTTGAAGTATACCAGCTTGATCAGATCAGCAAGGCGCATCTTTCCATCTAATCAGAAGTTTGAAATTCAGAGCTTGAATTTTTAGGGTTTCTCTGACTAACCCTAATCCAGCTCCAGATCCATTTTCAACAAATCAAGTGGTAAGACCTAAATATTTTATTTCCATTTGAGTTTCTCATTAAGATTTCTCACCACACCAGCTTGAGGATAAGCTTGAATGGGTTGATAAATTCCAAGCATGGAAGTATAGGATTGGGTTAATCCTATAAGAGAATGAATTGGACACCTACATAAGTGAAGAGGTTCCAGTTCCAGAGGGAGATGAGGCTAAGGCCTTACACAAGAAGAACTTGGTCAAATCCAAGAGAACCATTGCAGATTCTATCAAAGACCATCTCATACCACATGTGTCTTCCATAAATACACCCAAGGAGATGTTTGATTCCTTGACCAAGCTGTTTGAAGGAAAGAATATAAATCAGAAGATGACCTTACAGAACCAATTGAAGAGTGTGAAGATCCAGAATGGAGAGAACATCCAATATTACTTTACTAAGGTCTCTCAAATCAAGGAACAACTTGAAGTTGTGGATGAAGTAGTGGAGAATGGAGAAATTGTGATGACCACATTGAATGGCCTACCTAGGTCATGGGATTGCTTCATCCAAGGAATTTTTGCAAGAAGGAAATTGATTTCCTTCAGTAGATTGTGGGAGGCATGTTCACAAGAAGAAGCTAGACTTGTGGCCCGTAAAAGATGGGTAGTGAAGACCAAGCCCTCACACAACACATACCAAGAGAAGTAAGTTCAAGAGGGAGAACTCTCATTACAAAAGGTCTTCTCACCATCATCAAAGGGAGAACATGAAGAAATATCTCTCTCACATTAGATGCTACACATGCAATGAGAAGGGACACTATGCCTCAGAATGTCCTAGGAACAGAAAAGGCTCCAACAAGAAGAAGAACAACAACAAGAAGAAGATATATCATGCTCACGCTGCCAAGGATGATGAACCTCCCAGAAAGAAGACTAAGGAAGAAAGTGGAGACTCTTCAAGTGACGAAGAATATGTTCTAATCTCTACTCTCACAGGTACTGTTACACATGGGTGTAATGATTGGCTTATTGATAGTGGGGCTTCCAAACATATGACGGGATTTAAAGAATCTCTTATGGAACTATCTGAACATGACTCACCTCATAAGGTGAAACTTGGGGATGACTATCAATACCCAATAAAAGGAAGTGGTGAAGCCTCCTACAAGTTAGACTTTGGGAATTCTTTGAAAATGAAAGATGTTCTATATGTACCTAGTCTAAAGAAGACTCTTTTCTCCATATCATCTTTGGATGCAAAGGGGATGAGAGTTGCATTTGTGGATGGCCAAGTACTTATGTGGCCAAAAGGTAAAACCATAGATGATGCAGTAGTGATTGGAGAGTAGGAGGGAGGATTATACAAATTGAAGGAACAACCTGAACATGCCATGGTACATGAATCCATAGAGCCAAGTGATCTTTGGCACAGAAGGATTGCACATGTGCACTATAGAGCACTACCAATTGCAAGAAAAGCAGTGGAAGGTCTTCCTGAAATCCAGTCAAAGGATAAAGGTGTTTACAAAGGATGTGCAAAAGGAAAGAACACAAAAAAGGCATTTCCAAGTAGTGAAAGCAAGGGAAAATGAATTTTGGAAATTATCCACTCCGATGTATGTGGTCCAATGTCATCCAATTCTCTGAGTGGGTATGTATATTATGTTTCTTTCATTGATGATTTATCTAGGAAGAGTTGGGTTTATTTCTTGAAGAACAAAGATGAAGTGTTTGATAAGTTCAAGGAATTCAAAGCCTTGATAGAAAACCAAACTGATAAGAATATCAGGACCTTTAGATCCGACAATGGCGAGGAATTCACTTCAGGGGACTTCAAGAAGTTATGCAGTGATTCAGGGATTAAGAGGGAGTTGACCACTCCATAAAATCCACAACAGAATAAAGTTGCAGAAAAGAAGAATAGAACAATCATGGAAGCAGCACGGGAAATGCTTCATGACCAAGATATACCTATGCACCTATGGGAAGAAGCAGCAAGGACAACTGTATATGTACAAAGCAGAACACCACACAAGATACTTGAGAATAAGACACCAAAAGAAGTTTTCTCTGGTGAGAAACCATAAGTTAGCCATCTCAGGATATTTGGTTGTCCAGTATATACGCATGTTCCAAAATAAAAGAGGACAAAGTTAGATCCTTCTAGAAAGAAGGGTATATTTGTGGGGTACAGTGAAAACTAAAAGGCATACTGAAAATCTACTTTCGAGGGTTCAAGAAGATTGACATCAGCATGGATGTGACTTTTGAAGAAGACTCAACATACATCAAATCGAGGAAGCCACCTGTTGAAGACAATGAAGAACCAAGAGTACCTAGAATACAAGACACCACCATGAATGAAGAAATTCCAGAAGAGGATCGTGAAATAAAAGATCCACAAGAACCTATAGATCCACCCCATGAGAAGAACTCTCACAAGAGGAAACCAGCATGGGAAAGAGAGCTCATTCAAGATGCAGAAAGGTATGGTGTTCCAGAAGAGGAACACAGAGAAAGAAAAAGGACAAGGTCACACACCAGCTATGTAGCCTTACTATCTGACATAATGAACAAAGAACCTTCCAGCTATGAAGAAGCGACAGAAAAGAAAGAATGGACGGATGCCATGGTCGAGGAATACCAGTCGATCATGAAGAATGATGTTTGGGATGTGGTCCCAAGACTAGAAGGGAAGTCTGTTGTGACTTCCAAGTGGATCTACAAGATCAAGCATGCTGTAGATGGTAGCATAGAGAAATACAAGGCAAGGTTTGTGGCTCATGGCTTCTCCCAGAAAGAAGGGATAGATTATGAAGAGACGTTTGCACCTGTAGCTAGATATACTTCCATCAGAACACTACTTTCTCTGGCTGCAGTGATGAAGTGGAAGATACACCAAATGGATGTCAAGACATATTTCTTGAATGGTGTAGTCGAAGAGGAAGTGTATGTGGAGTAGCCACTAGGTTTTGAGACACATGACAGGAAGTCATATGTGTGTAGATTGAAAAAAGATTTGTACGGCTTGAAACAAGCACCCAGGACTTGGTACGGTAGGATTGACAACTTCCTGTCCAGTTTGGGCTTGACCAAGAGTAAAGTTGATTCCAACCTTTACTACAAGGTTGAAGAAGGCAATCTAGTGAGACTCCTACTGTATGTAGATGACTTGTTTGTGACAGGTGAGATTGGGTTGATTGCCGACACGAAGAGGAAGCTTGCTGCCGAGTTTGAGATGAAGGACTTGGGTATGATGCATTACTTTCTAGGTATGGAGGTGTGGCAGAGTGCAGATGGAATCTTCCTAGGACAAGGGAAGTATGTAGTAGAGATCCTGAAGTAGTTTGGGATGATGGAATACAAGGTCATGGCCACACTTATGGCATTTAACCTAAAGCTATTGAGGGAGGCTTCATCAAATTCGGTTGATGCCATGATGTATCGTCAGATGATTGGGTCCTTGATGTACCTAACGAACACAAGACCATATATTTGCTTTTCGGTGAACACATTGAGCCAGTTCCTGACGGATCCTAGACATGTTCACCTGATTGCTGTAAAGCATATTCTGAGGTACCTGAAGGGTACTGTTGATTATGGGTGCAAGTATGATGTGAATCAAAAGTTTAACTTAGAGGGTTATGTTGATTCAGATTGGGCAGGCAGTGCTGCAGATAGGAAGATCACTTCGTGGTGCTGCTTCAGTATGGGATTAGGTGTGATCTCTTGGTTTAGCAGGAATCAATCCTGCATAGCACTGAGTACAGCCAAAGCAGAGTATGTCGCAGCTTGTTCGGCTATTTGTGAGGCAGTATGGATAAGGAAGCTACTATCTGATTTGTTTGATCTCCAGTTGGATGCTACTTGTATCTTCTGTGACAACCAGAGTTGTATGAAGTTGTCTAATAACCCAGTGTTCCATGACAAGTCGAAGCATATCGAGATCAAATATCACTATATTAGGGATATGGTGCAGAGAGGAGCAGTGAAGCTCTTGTATGTCGCAACAGATGAGCAGATAGCATATGTGTTGACAAAACCACTAGCCAGAGTGAAGTTTGAGTACTTCAGAGAGAGGCTTGGTGTTCTTCAGATAGAAGATACTTCGAGGAGGAAGTGATGGGACACATTTGCAGGATCCATTCCAAGCATGGTGGTAGGAGGATTCTTCCCATGGCTATGGATGTAAGTGTTGTGTGATGAGCATCAAGACTATGCTCTGGATTATGTTCTATATGATGATGATTAGGATGATCATGTGATGATGATGTGCATCAGGATGATGCACTGTATGATGATGATCAGTATTATCATGAGCATCAGGATGATGCTCCTTACGAAGATGATCAGTGTGATCATGAGTATCAGGATGATATTTCGTGGCCATGGAAAGGATGTGTAGTGGCATATAATGTGTCCCTGGGAGATCTTGCAGGTTGTGGTTGGCATATAATGGGTCCCTGGGGGATCCTATAGGTTGAGCAGTAAGCTCGTAATCAATCCTGGGATGCTCTTTCGAGGTTTTTCCTGATAGCATGTAATTAGTCCTGGGATTCTCTTTCGAGGTTTTTCCAGATGGCATGTAATGTGTCCCTCGGAGATCCTATAGGTTGAGGAGTAAGCTCATAATCAGTCCTAGGATGTTGTTTCAAGGTTTTGCTTGTTCGCATATAATATGTCCCTAGGAGATCCCATAGGTTGAGCAAGAAGCTTGTAATCAGTCCTGGGATGCTCTTTTGAGGTTTTGCGAAGTCTGCATATAATGGGTCCCTGGGAGATCCCATAGGTTGAGCAGGAAGCTCGTAATTAGTCTTGGGATGCTCTTTCAAGGTTTTGCAAATGCACATAATCAACCCTGAGAATTCCACAGGATGGCTGCTCGCAGAAATGATGAATACCTACAGGAGGCTAGGCCTACATCCAGCATGAAAAAGGGATGGATCTGTAGAAATTCCTATGATTAGAAGAATTGAGAGATAGCACCAATAATCAAGATGACGAATATAGCAACAGTGACAATGATGCTCCAGTGATCGAGTGACGATGATCCAGCTCCAGTATTGAAGACTTGTGCCTATATGTATTGATGACCTATGTCAAGAGAATACCTTCCTAGTTAAGAGGGAGTGTTGATGTATTTGTAACTTCGGAAGATATTCACTTGTATATTGTATGCATTACATTTGTACTTTATTGTATCCACAATGGAGATGTATTATTCCTCCGATTGGAAGTGTTGTTATTTTTATTTACAAGTGTCGCAAGTTACATTGCAAGTGTCGTAACTTATATTTGATGGGTTATTAGACCACCTTAGTGGGGTCAACCCTGTATGAGTCATGTGGACGGGTTATTAGGATTCCTTAGGAAGTTGGCCTAGTTAGGGTTAAAGGCAGGTTAAGTTGTTGTATAAATAAAGAGTGTGAGTCTCTCCTTTTACTCATTCACTCACTCATCTAGCTCGCATAGTTGAGACATCTATCTTTTGGGGTTTGATCTTTGTGATCTTTGTATTGGTACTCATTTTATCTCTGAGGAAGTTGCACTAGGGTTTTTCATCTTCTTGGTTTTCCCCAAGGAAATTCTGTGTCTCTTGTGTTTATGATTGTTATGTTGTCGATGTTATTCTCTTAGTAGCATCCTAGATAATATTTGAATAAAATTATAAGAATTCTAACATTTGGAAAAAATAAAATCTCTTTACCACTTTGAAGAATATAATACCGATTTAGGATCTTAGCCAAGAAGAATGAAAAACCTAGGAATAATAGATCATGAGTGAATTACCAAGAAGAATGACAAACCTAGGAATAATAAAGGTATAAAATGCATAATAGATCATGAGTGAATTTGTTCTTAACATTTATTGCCAGAACTAACCAAAGAAAATTATCAATCCAAGGAATTTATTTTAAGTCATAAATAGCAGCCATGAATGAAGAGATAAGAAACATAAAACCATGTTTGGAACAATTCACCCATTCTTGATCAAGAGGTGGGGTTGTTTCTACACTCAAAAGTACCCAAAGCAAAATCATAAACATAGTTTCTATGTTTCGTATTTAACAGGGAACCCAACAAATCTAGCTATGAAAGTTACCAGCATATTACCATTACCTTAGCAAACATGTTTTTTTGGCTACTGGAATTCATTTGTCTAGATAGTTTCAACAGAATCATGGGAAAGCAAGTTTAGAATACTACAAAAACTGACTTTTACTAAGCTCTATGATGCCATAGATTCTCCCAAAACTTATCTTGTAATATGACATTGATTACAAAATTAATTTATCAGAATGTTTTTTAATGGTATCCCATTCAAATTAATTACACATATAACGACAAACATACCTGTTCTAGGTGTTTAACCACTAAAAAATCTGCTAAACTCCCAAAATATGTTGTGTTTAATAGTGGAGGTTCTAATAACAACATCCCCAAGTCACACTATTCAATCCCAAAACTTCAAATTCAGCTGTAGTCTTGTAGTTAAATTCCATTAGAAACAGGAAACTACAATGTCTCCAAACCCAATGCTTTAGGCCCCAATTAATCCTGGTCGGTACGTTTGACCCATGGTATAGATGCATTACTTTATATCCCCAAACCCAATGCTTTAGGCCCCAATTATCTTGTGATGATAGTCGTCGTATTCGCCATCATGTGAAATACTACTTGATAATCGGTGACACTTTATATCGTCGAGGTATTGACTCGATTCTACAACGTTTTTTAATTCATGATGAGGCCAAGCGAGTTTTGAATGAATGCCACTCTGGTGAATGTGGTGGTCACCTATTTGGGATGGCTACCACCCAGAATATTTTACGCGCTGGATACTTATGGCCATCAATTTTCAAGGATTGTATGGAAGTCATCAAGAAGTGTCCTCCTTGTCAACATCTCCACTCCAAACACGTGCCCATCCTACCCCACTAAATCCAGTTATTGTCGTCGGCCCCTTTTCCAAATGGGGCATTGATTTCATGCACTATAATCCTACCTCTACCGGGGGGCATGGCTATGTCATTGTCGATGTAGACTACTTTACAAAATCGGTCGAGGCCATGCCTACATAGAAATAAGCCATAAAAACTATTGCACTCTTTATGTTTAATCGCATTATTTCTAGATTCAGAGTTCCTCAATCCATTATCACTTGCCATGGATCACACTTTCAAAACCAAATGGTAGACGAATTAAGTGACAAGTTGGATTTTTTCCATGAAAACTAAACCCCCTACTACCCCCCAAGCAAATGGATAAGTAGAGGCCATAAACAAGGAATTGAAAACCATGATACAACACATGGTAGGGGCCCACAAGTCAAATTGGGATCTAATGTTTTTTTCATCCCTTTGGGCATATAGTATCTCCGTGAAAACCGCTACCGGATTCACACCCTTCCAATTGGTGTATGGTCTAAAGGCAGTATTACCTATTGAGTGCGAGATCCCGTCTCTCAAATTAGCCATTGAACTCCTTCCAAACACTATGGCTGAGGAAGAAAGATTTATCTACTTAGCCAAACTCGACGAAACTCGTCGTGATGGTGCTCTTGCTAATGAAGCACATAAAAAGCGCATCAAAGCCCAGTATGAAAAATCAATCAAACCCCACATCTTCAATGAAGGTGATTTGGTCCTGACATATGATCAAATGTACAGTAAACTGGGGCAGGTAAGTTTGAGTCCATGTGGCATGGGCCTACATCCTAAGCCGTGTCTTAGAGAAAGGGACCTGTGAGTTAGTTGATTACGATAGGATACCTCTGGGAGAGCCTATAAATGGGCTCTACCTTAAAATATACTATGCTTAGGACAATCCTCATGCATAAGTACATTATATATTTTGTATATAATGTGTGTTTGATATGGTGTGGATTTTTTCCTTTTTTGTGTTAGGGTTTCATCTCAACTATGACTGCTTATGCCATGTTCTTCTTGAATGCACAGATGACAACCTATTCTAGATTTGCAGATGGTTCTAGTTGGAACACCCAAAAACTCGCGTCGACATATTGGATACTTTATTCTCCTACCGATGAACTTATAAGCTTAGGTGGAGTTTTCCTAGGTTCCACAACTAATAATGTTGTCAAATATCTTGCGATGATTGGATTATTAATCAAGGCTGCCTCCCATGGTGTGGACCGCATTATCATCCGTATGGATTCTCAGATAGTAGTATCTCATTTGAACCGAGTCTACACCGTTCGCGATCCCACGTTACTTCATATTTTTAGACATGTACTCCTCTTGGAGAGATCATTTGAATTTATTCAGTATCAACACATCTGGAGATGCATGAATACGGTTGCTAATTCATTAGCCAATTTTATCTTAGATTGGTATATCGCACATTCATAAGCAATTTTAAAATATATATAATAATCATAACATGTAAATCATTCATATGTAAATAAGTAGCTTATATGATGTCCACATCCACCATAGACACGTTGTATATAAAATCGTTAGAAATTGTTTTTATATTAAATTGGATAAAAGTTTTACAAAAATTACTGAGACAAAAATATGAAGCTCATAGCTTTCAGTGTATCATCCTGACAAAATCTGAAGTGCATGGATTTCAGTACATCGCTACACACATATAAATACTACTACTACTGGTGCTCATGGTAACACATGATGGTCCTAGCCACCTGACGTAGTAGTCGACTGAAACAAACAGAAACCCCAGTTGTGTGGTGTTGGTAATGTTGTGGCAAGTCATCTATGGATATGTCTGGGATATCCACAATCATCCACTGAAGGTTCTCGTTGATCTCCTGGAGCTCCTCCGCTTCCTCTCGATCAACTGCTTCCATGACTATGACCACTCCTCACCTTTCAATAGGTGAAGATCCAGCTGGGCTTGAAGGCCCAATATCTGCATAGAAAAATACAAGGTCTCAGTATAACAAAAAAATCAAATATTATAAAATACATAAAAATTTGAAAGACAAAGGGAATTCTATTTTACCTAGATCACCAAAATGATCTCCCTATGGGAGCACTATATATGGATCTCCTCGGAAATCAATGCCCGCATATGCATAGTCCTCAACCATGAGTAGTTGACTACACAACCATCTAAAAAATGCATGCCCATAAGTAATGATAGGTCCACTACCACCATGACGGGACATCACCTCAACCCACCTCAGCATATGTAGATATCCTGGATCAAGTTCAGTGATCTCTATCTGCGGATGAAGGAGAGGAACCCACTCTAGGAAAAAAGATACCACGATCGATCCATAGAAAAATTCTTTTAGTTCTCCTTTCCTACACTTATTCAATTGTTATTTCATGTTCCCTAGGACACCCTTGCACCAGCTAAACACTATAGGAGCCATGCACTCTATAGCATAAAGCATGTGTACCCTCGTGGCTTAATGAGTAGCCCTACTACCTGCTACCCTCTTGATGGTAAACAAAACGGTCCTTAAAGGATGATCTCGTACATTTTTAATGGGTATTTTCCCACCTAACATTTGGGTCCTGAGAGTACAATACTACTCAATGAGGTCCTCAGTGGTAATATCACCGCCTCTTGGTCTAGAAAGTGAAATGGGAGATCCTCGTCTTGAAAGCCCCGTAAGGAAGTAGATATCCTCCACCTCCAAAGTGAGGATATGGGTCCCAACTTGGAAATGTTGTTGATCGGGGTCCCACATCCATATCAAGTGGTCTAATATGCGAACTTGGGATTTCATTCCAGGAAATTGGAAGAATTTTAAGATTCCACACTCTCTCAAATCCAATACAACATTTGGATCATTGGTTGCTTGGGCATCTTTCAATTCATGCTCTCTTTCCTTCTATTGCACCATTTTCCTGGATGGAACCTACATAAACAACAACTAGAAGGATATTAGGAGAGTTTCATAACCAAAAATCCCATCTATTTGCTTGAATTTTTATTTTTTGAGTCTTTCTAATGTCAACGCACCCCGGTTGTGTGCACAGGGTGTCAATGATGCAGTTTCCCCTTTAGGGATGTGCGTCAATGCTGGTTGACGCACTCCCCGAAAGGGAGAAGTGCATCACCCAGGGGATGCATTTTACCTTCCAGAATGACCCTTAAAAACCCTAAAATTGACATGAAAACTAAAAAATGAACCATGAAAATGAAGAGCATGAGAAGAGTGATTACCTGGATCTGACGGAACGAAGAATGGATGCTCGATGCTCCCGCAATATCCACGACAAGTTTGGATTAGAAAGGGTTTTTTCTCCACACTAAATTGGTAAAAATACAATGGTGGAAACTTTTTTCTTTTTACCCCTTTTTACCCATTTGGAATAAGATATTTTTATATTTTATTTCATTATTTTAAATGATTTTTACCAATTTAGTAATTTTTCATTAATGTTTCGAGTCAAACTAGGTTCTAACGCTCGTTGTGAAGATCGCATGTGAAGTTTAATCGCAATTGACTATGACAGAGTTCATTTTTTACTTTTTCATACTCCTTATCAAATATGAAAAGCTCCTGAGCGCTTTTGATACCATGGTCGTGCTCGTTAAAAACCAAGTAAAAAGGTGTCGAGTGCACTTATATCGCTTTTTCGGGCTTGTAAAACCCTTATGAAAAAGGAACCTCTTTGGAGTTGTCTTTAAGCTCTTTTCAGACTCCCAAAATAGAAAAATATTGCCAAGCGAACTTGACTTTTTCACGCTTTCAAAAGTATCAGAAAAATTCATATTTTCGGTGATAGATAACCCCTTTTTCGGATCGGTTGGACTATTTACGAAAGATCAATACTCTAGTCAACATTTGACTAGAGGAGTTATTCCAGGTATTATTTTATACTTTTTCGGACCTTGGGGACTAACTTTATGAAAAATTTCACCTTCGAGTCTTCTTTTAGTCTTTTCAAACTCTCTAAACATGAAACGACACCGAGTTAACCTTCTTTTCACTCGTTAAAATTTAACATTGAAGGACCCATTTTGGGGTGAACCACTCCTTTTTCAGGTTCAAAAAATATGTGATATTGGACTCATACAAAAGGTGATCTATAACAAGCATTTGTCACCCTCTTCCAACTTGTAAAAAAAATCAAAGAGGCACTCATCGATCTTGATGGGGAAATTAAAGGAAAGAGTATGTATTTATACGTGTATTAATGGCGGATTATAGTCACCCTTGAGCATGGCACATGTTTACATTTCATTTAAACATTTGGATAATCAGCTTGTCCTAGAGTTGCACCAATTATATGAGTCATCTTACTCCTTTGGGTCATTCGAAGAATACCTCAGTCATTTTTTGTATTATGTCTTGACCGTTGCCTCGTTAAGTCAATGTTTCTAGGTCACTTTTCATGTCATTATATGTTCAAGGGAGTTCTATAACTTGAGTCAAATTTTACAGTCATCTTACCTTCTTTTGTGTCAGATTACCTCTGAGTCAATCCCAAAAGTCACTCCTCAGTTTGATTTACTCCAGCAAAATCTTTGATCTTGTTTCATGTCGATGATGGGGAAAACATCATGGTCATCCTTCGACGGGTCTATCCTTTTTTACCATGACACATCATCCAAGGATTAGACCTAGAAACCACTTTAGTGCCTTGAGCATGCATGCCTCAATGGTAGGTTACCTCGCTTCCAACAGTAGGATTACATCATTGGTCTCTGATTGAAAGACTCCACCTAATGTTTGACCTCAACTCATTGATTCACATTCGAGGGAAATGTACTAGGGTACCTTGGGAATCATCGACATCAATGGTGATATCCGTTGCACTTGTTAATGGTATAACTTAATGACCGATAATGAAGTGATTTCTACCATGTTCGACATCAATACATCTATTCACACAGGTAGAATTGTACCTTTTCAGGTTCAGGATGAAGAACTTGGGCTATCTTTGTCACATATATTACCCAGGTTGCGATGGAGATTTTTGAGTAGGTTCCCACATGGAAATAATGTTGGCGACCCTACTTGAAGTACTATCACACATATCCACTCTTGTATTGGTCTTGGCTATGTCATTATTTCATCATGGATGTATGCTTGTATTCTAGTAGCCATGATTCTTTTCAGTCAATAAATATCAACATGGATCTACAATGTATTGGTCAGCATCCATGTTATGAGTCATTTAGGACATATATCTTAGAGTCTGTTGTATTGCAGAGTCCTTGTTCATCATTTCAACTAACAGTCTTTTGCCTCAATTTCCATCTATAAAAGTAGTTCACCTATCCTATCCCTTTAGCTTCATACTTTGGGGGGAAATATATTACACCAAAATCTCATCATCATCCTGGTAATGAGACATATGTCCTTAGATTTTCCCTAATCCCTAAAGTGTTAATGCCAAATTTCTTGAGAAGAGGTTTCTACCTTCTTGTTTTCCCAATTTTGTTGCACTGGCGCACCCTACACATTTACAATAGGCGTCAGACCCTTGATGATGTGCTTTGCACATTGGAAAGGTGCATCAATGACGTTGGTTTCCTTAAATCAACATGCGTCACCCTCCAATTATGCATGTTTCTCTTTGACAAGGTGTGTCATTGCTTGTTTAAAAGAAAAAAGAGAATATTCAAGAGTGTTCTAGAAGGAAGCTCTCATGGAGGCTTATCCCAACAAATCATCATAGGTGGCAATCAAACCCCTATATTCTTGGGATGATCCCTTATCATTCTCCATTGAATCCTCAACTCCTTCTAGCCTCTTTGGCCTATATATGGAAGCTCACCCTCATGGAATAGGGGAGGAAGGATAGAGCAGCCAAACGCTACTGAAATACTCTTGGAGCTAAGATTCTCTTATCCATTAGGAACAAGGTTGGATATTTGAGGAAAAGGATAGTTGGAAGGAATTGCAACGTCAAGGCATGGTTGTAATCTCTCCCTTTTCGTTTTCATTAATACAGTAATATATGCTCTTTCCATAAATATTCACTACACGTTAGATATTTAGAACTCATTACCTTGACCACTTGTTTAGATTGATCAATATTACATATTATTTCTATTTGTGTTTCCACTTGTTTGTCTTATGTTTTTTTGCAACTGAAGATTGAAGACTACGTAAAACGAGGAGAACACCATCGCGATCATAAGGTAAGTAATTCTTTGTGATATTCATAATTTGATTAATCTAGTAAAGTCTATATGTTTTGTGGTGTTTTGTTCTAGATCTAAACCATTTAGACTATAGAACGTTTTCCCTGTCGGCATAGACAAAGTATCTTCAAACAAATATGTTGACACCAAGGAACAAATCGTGGATATATTTACAAAACCTCTTCCACAAAGTACATTTGAATATCTCAGGGAAAAATTGGGCGTGGTTCTCAATCTGCAACATAATGAGAACCCAAATAAAGAGGCATGAATCTAGACGGGTTTTGGCATTGCGCAGTTGGATCGAAAAGATGTTTGCATGAATCATTGCGCAAAGAATGATGAAGTGTTGTGATAGGAACATGCGATCAAGGAGTAATCTAACACCTATATCAAGAAAGAAATCAACGATAATTATGAAAGGAACATGCAGATGATAGGATATCAATGCATAATTATAGCAAAGGAATGAAGCATAAAGACAAGGGGAATCATCCCAGTGAAAAATGAGTGAAGTCTTGCGCAAAATAAAATAAAAGGTGAACTCGTAATTATACGAGTAATGGCAACTATTTTCCATTGATGTCAAAGGGGGAGAAAAGCATGAAGTTGATTGTGTTGATTGCACACATGACATGAAGATGAATGTGGTTGAGAAGAACCAACATGGAGAAAAGTGTGAAGCAGATTAATGAAGAAATAACATAAAGTTGCAATAGACATGAAAGAGCATGAAGGATATTATTGAAAAGACAACATAAAGCTGCTGCAGACATGAAAGAGCATGAAACAGATTATTGAAAATACAACATAAAGCTACAGCATACGTGAAAGAGTGTGAATTATATCATTGGAGAAATGGCATGAAGATGATCATACATGAAGACCACACATATGTAACAGAAAGTAGAAGAAGTATTGACAGCAGTATGCATAGAAGTCAAATCGCAAAGAACTCATGGGGAGAATATACACAGGGGGAGCCCTGTGATGAGGAGAGATGAAGAATATAGTTCAAGAAGAATATACACAGCTTCATAAGGTGTTGACATCAATGCCAAAGAGGGATATTGTTGAAATTTGGTTGTCATTGATGTCAACTAATGTCAAAGAGGATGGCAATTGATTCAGTTTGAGTCATTGATGTCAAAGTGGATACAGTATTCCTACGGCAGCTTAAAGAAGTATATGGAAGCCACTTTGAAGAATTATATGTGCAAGATGGTGAAAGATATGGATTCCAGTCTGAAGAAGTATATCTAGAAGTTGTATCCAGTCTGAAGATGTGTGTCCAAGGATACATCATGCATGTCCAGTATGAAGAAGTACATAAGGAAGGTACATCATGTACATCCAGTTCAAAGAAGTACATAAGTATTGTATCTGACTACATGTGGTACCTACGTAGATATCAGTACCACCAAGTCATACTCTCTCAAGGTAGTAGCCAAAGAATTGGTTGGACAAAGGTACATGTGAACAAGCAACCAAGGAGTTGGTTAATAAAATGTACAAGTGTGAAAGCACGACAAGAGAATATTTTGGAACGTGCACAAGTTCCAAGAAGGGTGCAGTGGTTGAAGTTATTGTATGCACAAATTCCACAGTCGACGACACAACAAGTGCGCAAGACACATAAGTGATGGTACCGCAAGGGTCAAAGTCCCACCAAGTTAAAGATCATGTATGCGCAAGCTATACAAAGCATTGATATATAAAGTGCACAAAACCCACAAGTAATGGTACCACAAGACCCACAAGTAATGGTACCGCAAGGGTGAAAGTCCCACCAAGTCAAGGACCATGTATACACAGAACCCACAAAGAAAGGACACATCAACGACATAGAACATGACATATAGAAGAGGCATAATCCGTGAAGAAAGGAAGAAGTAATGCCACAACCAAATTGTGGACATACAATCCATGCAAGACATGTATAAATAGAGATGCAAGTTGGAGATTTGAAGTAAGCTTGATGGTGATGATATAGAGCTTCAAGTGGAAGATGCAGTTTCATATTCGGGGCATCACGAGCTCGAGATACAGAACATAATGATCTAGCGAGGATATGAGTGTGCACATGTAGAAGAATGATACAACTAATAGTACACAGAATGATGTTGTAGATATGTGACGGTTGCACAATGATAGAAAAGCATAATTCTTAGTATGCGCAAGTGCTTGAGGACTGAATGAGAGTATCATAGACAACACGTAGCCAGTCACATATGTTTTGAAAGTTAGAAGAGCAGATACATAATTGTATATCAAAATATGCGCAGAAGTACGTCTGATGCACAAAGGTTGAATTGAAGTGTGCGAAGCCTAGAAATCCATCAGATGCGCAATGCCAAAACAATAGCATAATCTAGTATGCGCGTCATGATGATGATGATCTGAGGCAAGTGCGCTAAACAGAAAGGATGAATCATATGATGCACAACATGTCGCAGATTGTTTAAAATACTATGTCACTTAAACAAAACAAACACATCTAAGCAAGTGCACAGTTCCATCTGATACTATGTAATGTCCCCATTCAAATAAATGTCAAAAGAGAAAATTCCACCAATCTACTAGTTTCCTAGGTTGGGGTGGAAACATTAGATTTGGAATAAGGAGACTATAAAACCCCAAATGGAAATTATCTAGACATAAATATATTAAAATGGGTTAAATAAATATTTATGATAGGAAAATAAGGTGGCACTTGGTCATGGAGACACATTGGTGGTGTGGGACCCACACAAAGCTAGATTCATCATGCCACATGGCATTCTATTCTCACCCATTCGAATGCAAGGTGGAGTCTAATGATATTGGGGAGTTGGAAGGTCAATATACTTGGCATGACTCAATGAAGGTCGAATTGGAGTGGAATAGTAACTCCCATGAAAGAGGAAGAGGCGTTTGAGAGATATTGAGACACTTGGGATAGATTCCCTAGCTTCTATGACAACAATGATGAAGATTCTATGAAACCTATGACACAAATCAGACTTGATTGCTAACATATGACTAATATGAAATGTTAGGGATAAAAATATCCTCCAAGAAGGTGCACAAGGGAGTTGGAGCAGCCAAAGAGTCATCCATTTGAATTGAGTGAAGGAAGAGGCTAGGAATGGAGGAACACGTGGCACACATTGAAATCTCTTCCCAATTCGAGTTGGCATGAAGATCATGGACGGATTTAGAGCTAAGGAGGTCTTTGTAAGTTTATAAAATTCAAGAACAAAGAAGGAGAGTGGCTTTTGATCATTTCTCATTTTTCATATTGGAGAGCATAGCTTGTCCATGCTTGTGGAGTGTTTACTCTACTTGACTTAGTACCAATTTCGAGGGTGAAAGATTCCCATCCTCATTGGAAATTGGAGAGGCCATTCAGAACTTTCATTTGGAGATGAAATGGATTCATTTTTTGCAGGATGAAGCTACAGGGATGCTCGTGATATTCTCTTCTTCAACTTGTTTCCACACCTTTCTCACATTTCTCTTCATATTTTGGCTCTTGGAGGAAGGGCGCATTTGGTGAGATGATGATCTATTTGGGGAATCTATTGTGGCCCCCATTATTTGTAATATTATTTATTTACTATGTATTTAATTCTCAGGAGATCCCCAAGTCGAAATACCAAGTGAAACTATGTCAAAGTACCAAACAATGTACAAATGGTGCCAATTTCCTCATATCTTGTTATGAAAGCTTGAAGTTGCTTTATTTCAACTTGTATCAGTTCATCTCTATGATTTTTATGATTTATGAAGAGTCATTAATGTCCTGAATAAGTTTCATATACATTGCATAATCCTTTGGATCATGAATCTCGAATTTCATACAAGTAGTGAAGTTTCCTATCATTTCCCTCTGTGTGAAGACATGTCCACAAACCTCTGATTTATGGGAGTTGCAGCAGCCTTTATGAACTGATTCATGATGAATTTGGGTTCCCATTGAAGTACTTTAACTAATACATTTCTATGTTCTGAAATTTGGGAGGGTCGTACTGCATTTGGGAAGCCATCTTTGTCCCCTACCCTTGGGGGTTTGAACCTCGAATTTGCTAGTAAGTTTCCCTATTTTCTCATGATTGTAAATGAGTGTTGTGTTGGCAGGCGATTTGATGAGGAAAGGTCGCGGTACTGCTGACGCCGCGACAAGTTGGATGAAGGCGCAAAAGGAGTATTTTGGGCCAAAGGATACTGCACTGGGCGGGTTTTGGGTCACTTGGACCATATATTTTCTAGTATTGAGTCAAGTATACTGCAGTTGGCGGGTTTTTGGTCATGTATTTTGTAATATCGAGTCATTGTACTATGGTATGCGGGTTTTTGGGTCATTAGATCAAGTCAGTTAGTCAATTGTCCACAAGTGTCGGTTAGGTAAGTGGACAAGTATTGTAATTGGCGGAAGCCTATAAATAGATGAGAATTGTAAGTGTTAGAGGGTGTGGATGGATAGAGGATAGAGATAGAGCTATATGCGAAGGTAGACAAAGATAATGCGGATGTTGCCTAGAGGTTTATGTATTTGGTTTGCCACAGTAATATGAAGATGATGATGATTTGGTGCAATCTATGTGTAATGTTATTCGCTATTCTTAATGCAGTTATCTATTTTCTGTTGCTATAATATAAATGCCGTGATAATGTGTTATCTATTTATGCTGCAATTGAATTAAGATGCGATCTCTATTTCTGGTAATGTCAAATGCTGCTATGTTCTAGAACTTCATGGTGAATGTTTGGAATTGATGTCGGTATCATAGTGCCACAACTTGCTTCCTCCCTCGGTGGAAACATGGTTCCATCTGCTCTTCCTGGATGCCTCGGGTGAGACCTCATTCGCTCTGCGGGTGTTGCTGGGTGGACTCAAACTTGCCCGGGCCGGTGCCCAGGGAGACTGCGGTATGGGTCGACAGTCAGTGGACCCCTGTCGACTATGAGGTCACGACTTGGTCAACAAATGGTTCCGTTGTTGGGACCGTGTGCAGAGTAGGAAGAGGCCATGTTGTGGCACCCGACGAAGCCGAAGATAGAAAAATGGTTCAATCAGAGGTTGCAGGAGTTCACTGAAGAAGAAAGTTGGAACATGTGACTTACAGTAGATCAGTCGGTGGGAAGATATATTCACGATGGACCGCATGAATGGTTTTTCTGTGAATTCACCGTCATTTTGTATGAATGGTTGTCAAAACTGACCTTTCAGAAGAGGAACTTCCAGGGTGGTGAGCCGACGACCTGGATCCCGGAACTGATTTAGGAATTGCAGAAATTCGATAATAAGGCATCATGGGCTATCAAGGTTTGGCTTGACAGCATCTTGGAAGGATACATCATGGAATTTGCGGTCGATACGAAGAAATCCTACAGTGAAGCTGAAAGATACTTCTTCGATGGACCGAGGGGAAGGTTTCTGTTATTGCTCCAACTATCGATTAAGATGCTAATCTGCGAGAAAGGTATATTAAAGATGCACCTTGATCAGTAGACAGCCTGGTGGGCGGAGGCCATGGGTACCGCGACTGTTGGGGAACAGTGCATGAAATGGTAAAGGGGTAGATGGGTGCAGACCATGAGGAGACTGTGAGTGAAGCCGAGGAAGAAAGTGGCCTTACGAGGGGAGGAGAAAGGTTCCGACAAGAAAAGAGGCAGAGGATAGGAGAAGGTCCTGCTACGATCAGATTGCAAGACCGTGAAGGAAGGCCACATGGGACAAAGCGACCTCACAGTCCTGATAGGAATGACCAGACTATGCCCAGGATAGAGGCAAGACCGAACCCCAGCACCATCATTCCCACACCTCTGCTCACTAGCTCTCAACCAGCAAGGAAAACTACTTCGACACCGCCGAGTACGTTGACACTGCAAAATTTAATTGGTAGTAGTAGTACAACGACAGGAGGAAGGAATCCCAAGATGGCGGGCGATGATGCTAAGCTACCGTTGTTCCATGGCAGTGTGACAGACAACCCAGAGCAGTATTGGTTTTTGTGTGAAGTGGTCTGGACTGTGAAACAGATCACTGATGATGATGTTATGAAAGGACAGTTGGCCACAACACTGTGAGGTCATGCGTTAGATTGGTTCATGAAATTTGTCTTAGTCCCTACAGGGGCCCCAGATAAGTCATTAAATGAGATTCGGGATGGGCTAATTGCTGAATTTAGATGGCCTAAGTCAGAGGCCCAGTATATTACTGAACTGAAGGAATATAAGCAGTATCCTAATGAGACAGTATGGGATTTCGACCAGCGATTCAAGACGCTGATGGCAAAGGTTAGTTTTGATATGAGTGCTATCCAACATAAAGAATGGTTCATTGTGGCACTGTTACCCCATATTTGGCTGCCGCTGATGCAGCAAAACATTTCGATGCCTAGTGAAGCTCTAGAAATCGCAATGCGGTTGGAGGCATCCCCGATTAGCGATAATGCAGCTGGGATGTCACAGATACAGACACAACTCGCTAGCTTGACTATACAGTTGCAAGATTTAAAGAAGAACAAGGAACCACGTGATGAAGTATGGTGTACGCGCTGCCGAAGAGAAGGGCATATGAAAGATGGTTGTCTGGTTCCATAATTACTTGGTGTCAAGTGCACCAAACCCATTGAATGGCGGTAGTATGCCATGGTGTCATGTTTGTTCGGTGTTTGGACATAGTCATGATAGTTGCCCGTATATGCAGAAAATGGTTACAACTCCGCGAAATTTGTATTGCACCTTCTGTAAGTCGGTAGGACATGATGACAAGGATTGTCGTGCATATGGGTTGCTACAGAAGAGAATGTGTGATGCATTCTATGTCAAAGATGATCAGCGTATGTCATGTCCCAAATTTGGAATTGGGTCACAATGGCCTAATCACATTATCCATATTCATTAGAGTTTGTAAAATTGATGTTAAGGGTCAAATAATTGCCAAGGAGGAAAATTACTAGTTTCCTAGGTTTGGGGTGGAAGCTTTGGGATTTGGAATAAGGGGGATAATAAATGATGTTTAGACATTAGAAGGGTTCAAGTATTTAATAAATAGAGTGAATAAAGAAATTCAAGAGAAATCCTAAGTGACAAATGGTTTTGGAGACATATGGAGGATGTGGGACCCACACTAGCTTGATTTTTCATAATACATGGTATCTCTCTTTTGCAAATTCGAATTAATGGGAATGTGAACACTCTTGGGTGAGTTGGTAAGTCATAACACATGTCATTGAGCATATTAGGTCGAATTTGGAAGGATTGGTAACCTCCATGGAAGATAAAGAGTCAAAGTGGAAGTTTGTGGACACTTGGGCTAGATTCCCTAGCCCCTATGACACCAATGATGGAGAATCTATGACAACTATGACAAATTGCAGACCCGACCTCTGACATCTGACCACTATGACATGTCAGCCCCAAAAATAGGCTCAAAGAAGGCGAATTTGTGAGTTGGAGAAGCCAAAGAGACTCAAAATCGAATTTGGGAGAAGATGGAAGGTTGGAACTAGGAGACAAGTGGCAAATGTGGAATATTTCCTAAATGAAAATCTATTGAATCTATTGAGAGGATTTCGACCCTTAGAAGGCTAATTTTGGTTATAAAATGTAGAAATGAAGTATGAGAATGGCTTTTGATCATTTGTAGAATTTGCAATTGCATTTGTGAAGAGGGAGAGCTAGTGGATGACTAGTTTCTTGCCTTAGCCAATTTCGAGGGTGAAAGATTCCCATCCAAGTTGGCAATTGGAAAGGCCATTCAGACCTTTCATTTGGAGCTTTAATGGATTCTTTATTTGCAGGTGTAAGCTACAGGGAAGCTCATGGTTTCTTCTATTGCAGCTCGCTCCTTCAACCATTTCCAGTTTTGATGGCATATTCTTGATCCTTGAGGGAGGGCGTTTTTGGTGAGCTATTGTACTCTTTGGGGGAGCTTCTAATGCCCCATTTATTTTGTAATATGAAGTAAATACTCTGTTCTTCATCTCCAGAAAGATTCAGGTCGAAATTCCAAGTAGAAATGTATAAATCTCATTTTTAATGGAAGAACAATGCCATTTCCCCACTACCTTGTTGTGAACCAATGTATTGATGATGATTTCGAATGAATGGATTATTCTATGATATATTTGTGATCAATATACTGCCATGGATGTCTTCTACAAGTTTCATGTTCTGTACTTGAGCATTTGAAGCATTTTTACTCAGTTTAGTTGTATTGGGAGGTGAAATAGTGCCATTTCCCCAAGGGTCGAATTGGAGATTTTTGCAGTTGAATGGGAGAGGTTGAGAACAGTTGTAATAAACCATTAATGGTGCATATGAGACCTTAATAACATAATTAACACATTACATACCTCTGTTCATAAATTTGAGTGGGTTTGGAGGCATTTGGGAAGCCATTTTCAGTACTTACCTCAGGGGGATTTGAACCCCAAATTACTAGTAAAATTGCATACTTGGTCCAGAATCTTAAGAGAGTTTGCAGAGGTATTTTGGTGGCCATATTTTATCCCTGAACATCATATTCAATTCCTAATATCATTCATAAACCTTCCTTGAAGATTTGAAGGCATTTGGAGTCAATTTGAGACCTAGAGACCAATACTAGTCAAAGGGAAATCACTAGTAAAGTTACCTACATTGACCAGAATTGAAAAAGTATTTGCAGAAGTGTTTTAAAGGTACAAAGGCATCCCTGAAACACATATTTATGTTCTAATATCATTCATATACCTTCTCAAAAGATTTGGGATCATTTGGGGCAAATTTGGGACCTAGAGATCGAAACTAGTCCAAGGTCGAACCAAGGAAAAAAGTGGAAAATTGCAATTTTAATAAAATTCCTAACAAGGGACATTACAGTGGTATCAGAGCATGGTCCTTGCACCTTTGTATTAGGTACATACATTCAAGAATAATTGGCAGCCATGTCTTACTATTATGATGAATCCTATGAGTACAATTCTTATGAGGAATATGCAGATGCTTATGAGCAATATGAAGCAGAATGTGAATGGTACGAGGAAGAGGTGCCATCATGAAACACTTCTTACAATTTCAAGAGAAATGAAGATTATTCTTATGACTTTAAATCTGATGAATATGAGTGTGTCACACCAACCAAGGATAATTCTATGAGTGAGTTCCAAAGATGGAGAGCAAAATATAAAACCTTGCCCCAACAATATCAAAAATATCAAGAATATCTTTCTTTTAGCAAAAATACACAAAATGCCATGTCTTTTGAGTACTATGCTGAACATGTTTTTGAAAATAGGCCCAAAAATGAAGATGTGGAGTTAGTGAAGAAAGGTTTATGCCCTTCTTGTAAAAACCCTTGGAGCGAGTATCATATATGTGTGCATGAAATGATGTCCTCCTTGAGGAGAGCTTTTGAGATTTATTCAAGAAGAGATTCCAAATATATTGATCCTAAGGAAAACAAGGGGCAAAATGCATCATCTTGCTTTAATGAGCAAAAGGAAGAGACATCACAAGAGCATGAAGAAGATTCTATTGAAAATATGGAAGATCATTTCGAGACACCTTCTAGCTTAGACATGAACCAAAGAGCATCTACTGATGGATGCTTAAACTATGAAGGAGTACCTACTGATGGGTGCTCACACCTCTATGTTGGTGACATAGAGATCACTTTTGAAAGTGTTTCTACAAGTACAAGTTTCATTAAGCATGATAATGAAGACCTTGTAGCGGTTGAAGAAGAACCAAGATCAACTTCCCCATCACCACTTGAGCTTCATGAAGTTGGTCCAAGAAAAATTGAAGAAGATGAGGAGGTTCATTTGCAAGAGCCTCATTTTCTTGAAGGGTCCTTAAAGATGAATGAAAATAACATCCAAGAGTCCCTCAGCATTCTCCATGACACTCAAGCATTGGTGTCAAATTCTTGTTGGAGAGCTACTTCATTGGAGGAAACATCCTTCCTTGAAGACATGGAGAAGATTCAAAGAGCAATGTGCCACATCAAAGGTAATTTCATGTCTTTGCTTTTTGATAGAAACCATTTGTTTGAGCTTAATGAATTGTTACATGATGCATACTTGAAGAATAATGAGGATATTCATAAGCTCACAATTCAAAATGAGCAACTTCTTGAAAAGTTGCAAGATACTTGTTTTTCCTCCTATGTTTCAGATTGTCAAATGGTAGATTGTTTGGAGGATTCTCATGACATGGTGGATCGTGAGAAATGTGAAAATTTGAATGTTCTTGATGTGTTTGAAGATGAACTTGAAGAGATCCAAACACTTGATGTGGTGGAAGAGGAATTTGAATTGCCTCTTGATGAAGGTTATGCAATTTTTAAAGAAGAGCATGATTCCTCTACATTGGAACCAAACTATGACAAAGAGTTCACACTTTTGAAGGAGCTGCATGATACTACCCACATGGATCCTTCCCATGATGAAACTCCTAAACTTTTTGATCATTTGGGTGAGTTAGTACATTCTCCTACATCCTACAATTCCATGTTTTGCAGTATTAGTCTCAATGAAGTATGGGTGAAAGGGTTCTTTTTGATGGTGCCACATGAGGAGTATGGAACTCCTAGATTTAACTTTTATGATGACATGGTTGGAGCACATTCTTATTCACATTTGCAGCAGCATAATTTGTCACGTTATGATGATTCACATCTACATGGATGCACCTATGATATGGATTTGAGTCACTTGAATACTCATGGTTTTTCTTGCTCAACACTGGGTTCATTTGATGTTAGAGGAACTTCATCCAACACTTGGATGAATAGATTTATGATGGGAGAACATTTTTGTTGGCAGCCACATACTTTGTTACATCTTTATGATTCTCACATTCATGGATGTATGGGTGAGACTTCTTTGAGTCATTTGAAGTCTCCTTGTTTTTTCTGCTCATTATTTGGTTCAGATTCTAGTGGAGATTCTTCATTCATTTCTTGGATGAAAGAATACATGGCTAAATCTTTTGATGCATATCACATCCTTTTGGAGCAGCATTATAGGACATGGGATCCTCACCTATGTCATTGGAGCAGATTTGATGGGTCACTTGAAGCTTGTATGCACTTGGAAAATGGTGGTATACTTTCTTGGAGGTATAAGCACTTTCATGACTCTTTGATGAAGCATATCCTTGATGTACATTTTCATTATGTTGTTATGTACTTTGATGATATATATTTGGTACTCATGATGTTTGGAAGAATGCATACAAGAAAATGGGATCCAGGAATCCTCTTATCTAATGGTGTAGGTTGGAGAGCACTCTTAATTGTTGGGATGCAATACAAGCAATGGGACCCTGGAATAATTTTTGTCTCATTGGTTTCATTTTTTTGGGGGAAGCAAGCAGCATGGGAGATGGATTCCCCACTTAATAAAGTGATTTTAATAAGAGTAGTGCAGCAGCAAGCATGGTGTTTCCTCTCTAAAATATTCATGGAAACTCAAAGACTCAAGGTTTGGCAATTCAATGGCAACTTCAAAAAATTATACAGAAAGTAGGTTCTTCAACACCCATGTTTGAAATTGCTTGAGGACAAGCAATATTGGGAAGGGAGGATTTGTCATGTCCCAAATTTGGAATTGGGTCACAATGGCCTAATCACATTATCCATATTCATTAGAGTTTGTAAAATTGATGTTAAGGGTCAAATAATTGCCAAGGAGGAAAATTACTAGTTTCCTAGGTTTGGGGTGGAAGCTTTGGGATTTGGAATAAGGGGGATAATAAATGATGTTTAGACATTAGAAGGGTTCAAGTATTTAATAAATAGAGTGAATAAAGAAATTCAAGAGAAATCCTAAGTGACAAATGGTTTTGGAGACATATGGAGGATGTGGGACCCACACTAGCTTGATTTTTCATAATACATGGTATCTCTCTTTTGCAAATTCGAATTAATGGGAATGTGAACACTCTTGGGTGAGTTGGTAAGTCATAACACATTTCATCGAGCATATTAGGTCGAATTTGGAAGGATTGGTAACCTCCATGGAAGATAAAGAGTCAAAGTGGAAGTTTGTGGACACTTGGGCTAGATTCCCTAGCCCCTATGACACCAATGATGGAGAATCTATGACAACTATGACAAATTGCAGACCCGACCTCTGACATCTGACCACTATGACATGTCAGCCCCAAAAATAGGCTCAAAGAAGGCGAATTTGTGAGTTGGAGAAGCCAAAGAGACTCAAAAACGAATTTGGGAGAAGATGGAAGGTTGGAACTAGGAGACAAGTGGCAAATGTGGAATATTTCCTAAATGAAAATCTATTGAATCTATTGAGAGGATTTCGACCCTTAGAAGGCTAATGTTGGTTATAAAATGTAGAAATGAAGTATGAGAATGGCTTTTGATCATTTGTAGAATTTGCAATTGCATTTGTGAAGAGGGAGAGCTAGTGGATGACTAGTTTCTTGCCTTAGCCAATTTCGAGGGTGAAAGATTCCCATCCAAGTTGGCAATTGGAAAGGCCATTCAGACCTTTCATTTGGAGCTTTAATGGAGTCTTTATTTGCAGGTGTAAGCTACAGGGAAGCTCATGGTTTCTTCTATTGCAGCTCGCTCCTTCAACCATTTCCAGTTTTGATGGCATATTCTTGATCCTTGAGGGAGGGCGTTTTTGGTGAGCTATTGTACTCTTTGGGGGAGCTTCTAATGCCCCATTTCTTTTGTAATATGAATTAAATACTCTATTCTTCATCTCCAGAAATTTTCAGGTCGAAATTCCAAGTAGAAATGTATAAATCTCATTTTTAATGGAAGAACAATGCCATTTCCCCACTACCTTGTTGTGAACCAATGTATTGATTATGATTTCGAATGAATGGATGATTCTATGATATATTTGTGATAAATATACTGCCATGGATGTCTTCTACAAGTTTCATGTACTGTACTTGATCATTTGAAGCATTTTTACTCAGTTTAGTTGTATTGGGAGGTGAAATAGTGCCATTTCCCCAAGGGTCGAATTGGAGATTTTTGCAGTTGAATGGGAGAGGGTGAGAACAGTTGTAATAAACCATTAATGGTGCATATGAGACCTTAATAACATACTTAACACATTACATACCTCTGTTCATAAATTTGAGTGGGTTTGGAGGCATTTGGGAAGCCATTTTCAGTACTTACCTCAGGGGGATTTGAACCCCAAATTACTAGTAAAATTGCATACTTGGTCCAGAATCTTAAGAGAGTTTGCAGAGGTATTTTGGTGGCCATATGTTATCCCTGAACATCATATTCAATTCCTAATATCATTCATAAACCTTCCTTGAAGATTTGAAGGCATTTGGAGTCAATTTGAGACCTAGAGACCAATACTAGTCAAAGGGAAATCACTAGTAAAGTTACCTACATTGACCAGAATTGAAAGAGTATTTGCAGAAGTGTTTTAAAGGTACAAAGGCATCCCTGAAACACATATTTATGTTCTAATATCATTCATATACCTTCTCAGAAGATTTGGGATCATTTGGGGCAAATTTGGGACCTAGAGATCGAAACTAGTCCAAGGTCGAACCAAGGAAAAAAGTGGAAAATTGCAATTTTAATAAAATTCCTAACAAGGGACATTACAGCGTACTGCACTGCTACAGCCACAGGTAGCTCAGCTGATGCCTCAAGCATAGATGTAGTTTGTACCGCAGCAGTAGCAACCGCAGCAATTTGTACCGCAATATACACCGGTGAACCCCCGCAGCCTCAGTATGTGCAACAACCACATTATGTAGTACAAGGGCAAGGGATGCTGCCAGCACCCATGCAGCAGCAATTTAACCAACCTCAGTATCAGCAGCAGGGCGGCTATCGGGGAGGCTACAGGGCAGATGCGGTGGTGGATTTGGATGTGGATGAGGAGGCCGAGGTGTTTGAGACCTGTTCAATGTTACCACTGTGTGGTATGGGGGCATTATCAGTGCGACTGCCCACTTCTACAGAATCAGTGTACGTTTTGCTCTAGTAATGATCATACAATTGAGAATTGTCCACGGTTGGTTGCAAGGTGGTAGGCTGGAAATGCTCCACAGCTACAGAACCCAGTACAGCAACCAGTGAAGAAACTGGTGCAGCAACCAGTTCAGAACCAGCCCCTACGACCACCGCTGAACGCTAATCCGAATGTCAATCAACTAGGGAATCTGTTGCAGAATCAGACACAAGGTGCCAATATTGTGACTATTTCGGCAGAACCACGACTGCAAGATGCTTCGGTAGATGCTGTCACTCGTGGAGGTAAAATGATTGGGGAAGATGGTTCACAACCGCTCATTCGCTTGGCTAGTCAAAAGATGGTAAATTTTGACATTGATGCGGAGCAGGAGACGTTCATGGAGGCATGTCGCACTTTGGAGAAAGATCGCGGTAAGGCTGTTGTTTGTGATATGCCACCTATCTTTGATGCTATGTTAGATGTTGATCGACCACCACCGGGAATACTACAGAAGTTCCTTGAAAGCTATCTGTCATTGGCACGAGATCCGGTTGCCCTGGTTGAGATTGAGGGATGGCTACAGCGACTTCTGAAAGGATGGCAGGAGTCGACAGTAAACTCCTTACAGCGAAGGAAGACTGGCAAGGAAATGCGAATGAATATCTAGATTGGGGATTATGATGTTGATTCTGTGATTCTTGATCTTGGTTCGGATGTTAACATCTTAACCAAGCAGGCATGGCAGAAAATGGGGACTCCCCCATTGAGTTGGTCCCCTGTACAGCTCCAGTTGGCTAACCATGCGAAGGTTACACCTATTGGGCGAGTTTCATGACTCACAATTGATATTGAGGGAATGAAGACTTATGCCAATTTTGATGTCATTGAGGTAGTTGATGGAGGAAGCTCCTATCCTGTGCTATTGGGGATAGGATGGGCTAATGATAGTGGAGCTGTAATTAACTTTAAGAAGCGAATGATGACTTTTGAGAACCGCGATTTCAGAATTATTGCTCTGTTGGATCCGGCTGAAGGACGCCGATATGTTGAACCTGTCAAAGATGACGATCACATTGGCTAGGATCACGCATTTAATATTTCTGAGGATTACATTCATCCCACTGTTCACGGTGAGTTGGAGTGGTGCAGTGAGATCTCCACGTCTTTCGACTCCGATGATGCATTGGAACAGTAGCAGAATCGCATCCATGAAGTCTCAGTCCGGAAGTGTGGTTTAGTTACACAATCTTTATGTCAAGTTGCGACAAAAACGATCACGTTGCCTATCTATGAAGGGTTGCCTGGCTTAGACACTTTTGTAGCAGAATTTGAAGACCGTGTTCCAGAACCACAGTGACTGTTGGCCTTAGAAGAAGCACTAAAGGCTGCTCCAGCACGCTGGTGGGCGACGCATAAGAAATTTATCAAAGATTGGTCACAATGTCGAAGGTTGATGATGGTTCGATTTGGCAATACGGAGATTTATCACACTGGCAAGTATGATGGCCGAACTGATCCCGGTGATCACGTGATGGAATGCCAACGATTGTGGGTAACGCAACCCAGAGATGAGTGGGTTCATGCTTTTGTCCACACTTTGGAGGAGATACCACGCTTGTGGTATAATACAGTTGAATTGCGCCGAGATATTACCACCTGGGGAGAGCTAACGATCTGTTTCACTCATACCTTCACGTTTGCGGATGCCAATCCTGATGTCCATAACGCCCTGCAGCTCATCCGTGATGTGATATTTCAGGTTGTTCCGGTGAAATGCACTGTTGACCCACACACACACAGTTAGATGCAGTCTCTCATGGAGTGTTTCAACGTCAGTGGAGGGCCAGAGGATGATGATGATCCCCAGAATATCAACATTCCCGAATCCGAAGGAAGCCGTGATGTGGTACCACCTATTGCGCCAAGTAATCCGTTCAATCAGTCGTTGCAGCTTCGCAAAACGAATATCGGCACTGAGGCTACTCCCAAGTTTGCTAATGTAGGGGATTATTGGGATGATGAGATGATGAGTAAGGTTACTGAGTTATTGCATGAGTTTCAGGATGTGTTTCCCACGAAGTTTTTCGAAATGATGGGAATCTTGGGTGATTTAGGCGAGATGAGGATTCCATTGAAACCAGATGCTAAACCAGTCCGACAGCGACCTTATCGGCTAAATCCACCACATAAAGACAAGGTCAAGGCAGAACTTGATCGGATGTTGGATGCGGGTATTATCGAACCTGTAGAAGAGTTAGAATGAATTAGTCATATGGTGGTGCAAGACAAGAAAATAGGCGAAGTGCGTATTTGTGTTGATTTGTGGAAGTTGAACGATGCTTGCATGCATGATCCCTTTCCGACTCCGTTTACTAATGAAGTACTTGAAGGAGTAGGTGGCCAGGAGATGTACTCTTTCACTGATGGATTCTCTGGCTACCATCAGATTCGCATCACCAAGGAGGATCGCCATAAGACAACTTTTGTTACTGAGTGGGGTTGCTTTTAGTACATGGTCATGCCATTCGGATTGAAGAATGCACCTACCATATTTTCCTGGGTTGTTGTTGCCGCGTTCAAATATTTTATTCAGAAGTTTCTGCAGGTATATATGGATGATTGGACTGTTTATGGGTTCATTCGCGATCACTTGGCCAATCTGCGCTTGATGCTTGAGCGATGCCGACAACACCAGATATCGCTGAATTTGAAGAAATGTATTTTTTGTGCTCCGTTTGGGATATTGCTGGGGCATATTGTGTGTAAGCAAGGATTGTTGGTCGATCCAACCAAGATTGCACTTATTTTGGGGTTGCAACCGCCGACTATGGTTAAGTAGTTACGCGCGACCTTGGGTCACACAGGATATTATCGCAAGTTCATTAGGGGGTATGCTGCGATTATGGCCCCTATGGAAAAGTTGTTGAAAAAGGATGTGGCATTCTAGTGGAATCCGGAATGTTAGGAAAGTTTTGAAACACTCAAAGCGAAGATGGCGTCGGCTCCAATTCTGGTTTTTCCAGACTGGAGCAAGGAATTCCATGTCCACGTTGATGCCTCATCAGTTGCGCTAGGTGTTGTATTGGCTCAACCAGGCGAAGGCAAAATTGATCATCCTATTTCTTTTTCCAATCGAAAACTGTCATTGGCAGAACGCAATTACACTACCACAGAACGTGAAGACCTAGCCATGGTCTATGCGCTATAGAAATTCAGGCATTATTTGTTGGGTGGCCATTTTAAAATGTTTACTAATCATTCTGCATTAAAATACTTGGTCAATAAGCCTGTGTTGGGGGGGAAGATCTGTCGATGGCTACTTTTGTTTCAGGAGTTCGATTTCAAAGTTGTTGTGAAGCCGAGGCGATTGAATGCTGGACCAGACCATCTGTCGCGGATTGAAACAGGGGAGGAGCCAACTAATATCGAAGATGGGTTGCTGGATTCCCAGCTATTCCATGTAACCGCTGCCAATCACTACTTTGATGACATTCTTCAGTTTTTGGTGACCAACATCGCACCTGATGACTTTACCACTTCGCAGAAGAAGCAATTGGTCGTCAAGGCTGCGGACTTTTAGTTGATCACGGGAGAGTTGTATAAGTTGGGTGCTGATGAGATTTTGCGCAGATGTGTCTTGCCGCATGAGCAGGCGCAGATATTGGCTGAGGCACATGGTGGAGTCGCAGGAGGACATTACGGTGGTCGGGCGATTTCCCAGAAGGTGTTGGGTGCAGGGCTTTGGTGGCCCACATTACATAATGATGCGACAGACTACACTCGGTCTTGTGATGTTTGTCAACGAACTGGAAAACTGTTCAGACGCAATGAGATGTCGCTACTCCCTCAATTAACATTACAATCGTTTGAGAAATGGGCTGTGGATTTTGTAGGGCCGATCAATCCACCAGGGAAGCGTACAGGTGCTCGGTATATTATCACGGCGACAGAGTATTTGACCCGATGGGTGGAGGTGGCCCCTGTCATTGATTGTTCCATAGCAATGGCTGCTCGGTTCTTGTTTGACCACATTATCACTCGGTTCGGCTACCCCAAGATTTTTCTGAGTGATCAAGGCAGCCATTTTCTCAACCGCACCATCAGCGCATTGACGGAGGAATTGCAGATTCAGCACAAGAAGAGTACACCCTATCACCCACAGGCGAATGGGACGGTAGAGGCATTCAATAAGGTATTCGAGCACGCGCTGACAACGGTTTGCAATGCAAACCGTGACGATTGGGATTTGAGAGTTCCAACGGTGCTGTGGGCTTATCGCACCACATATAAAAGGTTGACTAGTCAGACACCTTTTAAGCTGGTATATGGGAAGGAAGCAATTATGCCTATGGAGTACATTGTCCCGAGTTTAAGAATTGCGGCGGCCACCAGCATGGATGATGTTGCAGCATTGGACGAGTGTCTAGCACAATTGGTGGAGCTCAAAGAAGATCGGTTTATTGCTGGCTTTCATCAAGGGGTTGAGAAGGATCGCCAGAAGGCGTGGCATGATCACCACATCAAAAACAAGCAGTTTCAGCAAGGTGACTTGGTACTATATGACAGTAAGTTTATGAAACATCCAGGTAAGTTATAGATGCATTGGCTGGGTCCCTACCGCATCAATAATATTACTTCAAGAGGAGCGGTTCAGTTGCAGCAATTGGATGTGGGGATGCTCCCCAAGCTGGTAAATGGTCACACGTTGAAGCCCTATCACGCGGGCTCGGAGCAGTGTGCTGTCTGAGTCGTAGGGAAAAAAAAAAGATGAATGAATGATGATCGTTTCAGGTTGCTTGGTGGAAGATAGCGCACCAACAGAAGTATGGCATGCGACAGCAGGAGGCTTCTACGGAAAGTTTGGCCCAGTCAGCATAATATGGCAGCATGGAGGCCCGGTCAGATCAATAATAAATGTAAAAAGTGGAGATAGTTAATTAACGACGTGTTTGAATTATGGGCATTAATGATGGATACGGCTGAGGGGAGGACAAGATCATCGATGGATTTCTCTCTTTAATATGAGGATTTGGTTGAGTGAATGCAAGATTCAGTCATGATTAGGGTGGATTTAGGGAAATACTATAAGTATGGCCTTGCATCGGTCGAAAGACATGTAGGAATTAGTAAGCAGTGTTGTTGTGAACTGTTATAGTGCTCTGAGATACTCCCTACTGTGGATATAACGAAGAGTATTGAGGTATGCCAGGTGAATTCGAGCCCGTTGACATTAGTAGTGAAGTCGAATCCCCATTTATTCTGGTTATTGTTGAACAAGAAGGTACATCTTCGACCACTGTTGATCTTGGAGCCGAGGTCACCAACATGCTGGTGGGTACATCCATTGTTGCTAAGAAGCGCCGAGGAGGTCAGCCCTCTGAATCCCCGAAGAGTAAGAGGTTAACACGATCTACGATAGCTGGAGGAGTTATGGAGCAAGGGGGCCCGTCCAGTCACCCTGCGACTACATCTGCCCAATGGCTGGGCCAGTCCGCTACTAATATTCTTGGGTACATCCCTCCTGTTCGACCAGATGTCACCTCGCGTAAAATCCCCTCTAAGCCAAAATTCAGTGTGAAGATACCCGCACTCCCAGCAGGCTTGGAGTGCTCGGTGGATATTGGGCCGGCGTTGATGCGCCTGCATTATGCTGATCATGACATGGTGGCCCAGCCTGCAATTGCCTCTGCACCCTATGTCAAGGAGATGCGCAATTTACTAGAACCACTGATACATGAGTGGGCTCGCGGGCTGAGGCAGGCCGACCTGTTAAGACTAATTAACATGCCGCATTTCGGATGCCTGACGGAAGTCAATTCTTGTGTCAAGCAGCTATTGTCGTGCTTCCATGGAGGTTCATTGTGGTTGGATAGAGAAGTCCCAATCACTGTCGACTCAATTTCTGAGATTACAGGCTTGCCCAAAAATGGTGTTGATCCAGCAGACTTTCTTCACGGAAAGGCCATTGAGTGGAAGCGGGCATGTCAGTTAGCACGAAAGTATGGCTTGGAATCGGATGGACGGAGATATCGCACCAGTAGCTGCAATAATCAAGCGGTTCTCACAGGCATTAAGATTCTGTGCTATAAGGTGATTAGGGGAGGTCACCCTAATCAATGCAATGCGGGGATAGTTGCTTGCGCTGAGCAATGCACGGAAGGAATTCAGATGAATTGGTCCCTATCTCTTTTGAACCAGCTCATGGAGGATGCCGCAGACGTCCAAGTGGGGAGAGGCACCTTTTCATATAGTTGGTTGTTGCTTCTCATTGCTCTAGTTGCATGGAAAGATCCTGATACATACTAGGGTATGGACTGCCCGGCTGCTAAGGAATGACGTGGGGCACGTTATCAAAATTTGTGGGATGTGCGAGAGCCTGAACGAACCCGGGAGTGCCAATTATAGTTTTGGCTATATTTAGAAATGCTTTGTGACACCACAACTCAGGTCCCACGGATATATGCAGATATTGTGGCATGCTTCACACCGGTCATGGCATTTGCAATACGACCGAGTGTCATACATATCCAGGCTCACCGTGACCTCAATCGCCAATGGTTGCAGACAAAGTATAAAGTGACAGCAGCAGAGTTGGAGGCCATCGTGAACGAGTGGCCGGAAGCATGGCGACAACCCATGAGTCCTACAGAAATTAATGCTGTAGGTCCACCGGAGGGCCCTCCGGAGCCAGGATCCCCTCAGGATCAACAAAGTCATCATAGTTTTATGTAAGAGTCAAAGAAAACACCAACTGAGGATGAAATTGACCGCGATCTGGAGGAAAACCAGACAAAGCAGCGCCACGAGTATGCCACTATCAGCGGGATATCCTTACCGATGGAGGTGCAGTTGGGCCGGTTAGTCACAGCCATTAATAATGCCGCCACGGTGGCTGCTGATAAAATGTATGTCAAAGTGGAAGAGGGATTCTCTACGCTGGCTGCCCGTATGGATTCTCTGGGTAAGGCGGTGTTACAGACGAAACCTGGCAGTGTACCCATGCAGGAGACGGTCACGATCCGCACCACACCGCGGGAAAAGAACGTCGCCATTCCCCCGACTGCGGTTGTGACCGATAACGAGGAGTTGAAAAAGGTGCTGCAGTCGATTGATCAGGTGACTGTCAATGTTAATGCACTATTGGCAATGGCCCTGATGACAATGCAGAAGAGCGCCTCCCAAGAAATGGCGGATAGAATGCACAGAATCAGTACGCGTTGTCAACAATTGTAGGAAAAAGAGGCAATCGTGATCGCTGAGAAAGAGGAGATGACAAACAGAGCTGCTGAAGCACGGAAAGTAGTGGATGACCTTGAAGCTAGCCTGGAGCAGGAGCGGGCCAAGACCACGCGCACCATTGAGGAACTCAAAAAGGAACAAGACTTCCTTGTTGTGGAAAAGGCTCGCATGTGGGATGACAGTACTCGGATTGACCAAGCGGTTGCAGAAGCGTATCAGCATGTCCCAGTGCCTACTGAGGAGGTAGATGTGCTCCATCAAGTGCAGCTTTTGGGGGCTGCCATTGTTCAGTTAAAATAGGAGAACGACCAGCTGACGGCTCAGTTGAAACCAAGTACGCCTCAGGCCGAAGTGGATGAACGATGAAGGCCAATTGAGGAAGTTTCCAACCAGATGGAGGAACTGGAGACAAAGGAAACGAGGCTCACCGCGGAAAACAGTTGAGTTTTGGGGCCGCATTGTTCATGATGACCAAATTGAACAACTCACTAAGAGTCGACAGGAAGTGGAGGGTGAGGTCGCGACACTAAAGGCTAAAATGAGAACCTTGCCCCCAATGGAGCAAGTTGCTAAGTCACGCGAACTAAAGGACTTGCAACAGCGAGTTACCAAGGCCGAGGAACGATAGAAGCGGTGTGCAGCCCAGTTAGAAGAATTCCAGGAAACTGTCGGGAAGTTGATGGTGCAGGAAAGTGAAGCACTTCCCATCGTTCAGAAGTATCAACAATAGGTCATGGAGAGGCTTGTTGATCATCCTTCTGCCGAAGATGTGGTCACAAGTCAGGAAGCAGTCTTGGAAGCTCAGGAGTTGGTGAGCAACGTTGAACAACCATATGCCAATTTCAAGACAAAGACCACGACGTATACTCTATCCAGCAGTTGACGTGGCTCGAGGGTGAGCCACAAGATTGTGTTGGGGGCCTGTTGGCAGGTTGTTTGATGAGGAAAGGTCACGGTACTGCTAACGCTGCGACACGTTGGATGAAGGCGCAAAAGGAGTATTTTGGGCTAAAGGATACCGTACTGGGCGGGTTTTGGGTCACTTGGACCATATATTTTGTAGTATTGAGTCAAGTATACCACAGTTGGCGGGTTTTTGGTCATGTATTTTGTAATATCGAGTCATTATACCACGGTACGCGGATTTTTGGGTCATTAGATCAAGTCAGTTAGTCAATTGTCCACAAGTGTCGGTTAGGTAAGTGGACAAGTATTGTAATTGGCGGAAGCCTATAAATAGATGAGAATTGTAAGTGTTAGAGTGTGTGGATGGATAGAGGATAGAGATAGAGCTATATGCGGAGATAGACAGAGATAATGCAGATGTTTCCTAGAGGTTTATGTATTTTGTTTGCCACAGTAATATGAAGATGATGATGATTTGGTGCAATCTATGTGTAATGTTATTCGTTGTTCTTAATGCAGTTATCTGTTTTCTATTGCTATACTATAAATGCTGTGATAATGTGTTATCTGTTTATGCTGCAATTGAATTAAGATGCGATCTCTGTTTCTGGTAATGTCAAATGCTGCTATGTGCTAGAACTTCATGGTGAATGTTTGGAATTGATGTTGGTATCATAGTACCACAACTTGCCTCCTCCCTCGGTGGAAACATGGTTTCGTCTGCTCTTCCTGGACGCCTCGGGTGAGACCTCATCTGCTCTGCGGGTGTTGCTGGGTGGGCTCAAACCTGCCCAGGCCGGTGCCCAGGGAGACTGCGATATGGGTCGACAGTCGGTGGACCCCTGTCAACTGTGAGGTCACGACTTGGTCAACATGTTGCAGAAGTATTTTGAGAGTGTCAAAGAATCCATCAGACTCATTTTTATGTATTAATACCTCTCAAGCACATTCAGACCCAATTTGGAAGCATTCAAAGCAATTTGGAATCATTTGAGTCATTACTAGTCTAAGGGTCGAATTGGCCAAAAAGTGCAATTTTTCCAAATATATTAAAAGGGGCACTACAAGTGGTATTAGAGCATGCTCCTTGCACCTTTGGATTAATATCATACATTGAAGAATAACTTGCAACCATGTCTTACTATTATGACGAATCCTATGAGTACAATGCTTATGAGCAATATGAAGAAGATTGCGAATGGTATGAGGAAGAGGTGCCACCATGCATCACTTCTTACAATTTTATAAGGAATAAAGGTTATTCTTATGAATTTGAATCTAATGAATATGAGTGTGTCACACTACTAAAGGATAATTCTATGAATGAATTACAAAGATTGAAAGCAACATGTAAAACCTTGCCCCAACCATATCAGGCATATCTTGATGTGTACAAGAGAAATACACAAAAGGTCATTCCTTTTGAAGACTTTTCTGATTGGGTGTTTGAAAATAGGCCCAATATAGAATATGTGGAGTTAGTGAATAAAGGTCTATGCCCTTCTTGCAAAAGACCTTGGAGAGAAAATCATATGTGTGTGAGTGAAAAGAGCAATATGAAGCTTTAGGGAATGCATGTATTTCCTACTTGAAGAGAGTTTTTGGGTTTTCTTCAAAAATAGATTCCAAATATATCGATCTTAAGGAAACCAAGGGGAAAAATGCATCATCTTGCTTGAAGGAGCGAAAGGAGGAGACCCATGAGCCACCTAGTTCTAAAATAGGTGAAGTAGAAGAAGCAGTACATGAAGAGGAAAGTTTTTCCCTTTTGAGGGATGTGCATGATCCTACCCTTATAGAGCCTACAAAGGATGACACTTTTGCATATTCTGATCATTTGGGTGAGTTGGTTCATTCTCCTACATCTTACACTTCCCTATTTTGCAGCATTCATCATAATGAAGTATGGGTGAAAAGTTTCTTTTTTATGGTGCCACATGAGGAGTGTGAAAATACTACCTCTCCTTTTGATGATGACATGACTAGAGCACCTCATTTTTTACATTTGCAGCAGCATCCTTTTTTACTTTATGATGATACACATCTTCATGGATGCACTTATGATGTTCACTTGATTCACTTGAAGACTCATGATTTTCCTTGCTCCTTGCTTAGTTCAATTGATGTTGGAGGACCTTCATTAACTACTTGGGTGAAGAGATATCTTATTGGGGAAAATGTTTATTTGCAGCAACATCCCTTGTTATTTCTTGATGATACACATATCCATGGGTGCATAAATGGTACTAATGTGAGCCCCTTGAAGGCTCATTGTTTTCTTTGCTCCCTACTTGGCTCAAATTTTAGTGGAGATTCTTCATTCGCTTCTTGGATGAAAGAATACATGGTTGATTATTTTGATGCATCCTACATCTTTTTGGAGCAGCATTATAGGACATGGGATCCTCATCTATGTCATTGGAACAGATTTGATTGGTCACTTGATGCTTGTATGCACTTGGCAAATGGTGGTCTACTTGCTTGTAGGTATAAGCACTTTCATGCTTCTTTGATGAGGCACCTCCTTGATGTACATTTTTATTATGTTGTTATGTACTTTGATGATCTATATTTTTTACTTATGATGATTGGAATAATGCATACAAGTAAATGGGATCCAAGAATTCTCTTTCCTGATGGTATGGGTTGGAGAGCACTTCTAGTTGGCGCTAGAGAACACATGGATTTGGTGCTTCCTTCAGGTCGGTTCTTGTAAAACCAGGGGTTCGATGCCTCCTTCCAGTTGGTGCTGGTAAACATAGGAAGTCGGTGCTTCCTCGAATGTAATATTTTCATTACAAAAGAGAATTATGTGGTTTTCTCCCATTTGGGTTTCCACGTAAAAATTATGTGTGTCATGTGTTCTTTGTTTTGTTGCATATGTGAATGATGTTTATTTATGATGGATGCATAATTGAATATCAATGTTTAAGATAAATTCAATCTGTTAAAAAGGTAAAAATATGTTCATAATTGCGCTAATACGAATCCACCCCCCTCTCAGTATTAAATCAATTCCAATACAAAACAAATGCAACTAGCAGAAAATATAATTTCATATAAAGTATTAATTAAAATATATATATAATGGGATAAAGAAAATAGATATTACGAAACATAGGGCCATTATTTCGTTTTGAAATCCATAATAAGATGTGGCATTAAAAACTTAAGATCTAAACTTATTGGAGGAGTAAAATACAAGTGGGTGTGCTTACCACTTAGTGGAGGGTAATTAAAAAAAAAATTTCTAAAGATCACTTTAACAAATGAGCATTCCTAGTTCTTCATATTTATTATCAGAGACACAAAAGTAACCGTGATAAGAAAAATATGATGTCAATGACTTGTCAATATTCCTCATATGATATCTCAAAGAAGGATCCCCACAACTATTATTTGAAAACCAAAATCATTAATTTGCTTTAAGACTGGGAACAAATTTACACCATCAAACTACAAATATATTTATTATCGACAGATAAATACATTTTCCAAGAAAGCAATGCAATTATTTTAAAATATATTATAAATAGATTGTTTGCAATGACAATCAAAACATGATACCAAAAGAAATATCAATCATAGATCATATTTTCACTCCCCTACATCTACATAAACATGAACTCAGGTCCAAACGAATAGGTAAAAGATCAGAAAACGAGACAAAACCTTTCATCAAAATAATTTACCACAAAAACTACACCAAACCACATAAAAGATGGCAGTGTAACTAGGTGGTGTGGATATAGCAATATCACTGACTTCTAGATGGGAACCAAGGCAAAAGAACCCCCTAATTCATTTTTTTCCTTAGATTTTGTGTTGTTAGCCTATTAAAGAAAACTCAACCTTAGTTCAATTTGGCCTTAGCTCAAAATTATTTCCGAGCTATTTTGAAAAGATGCCTAATAATACCAAAAAAACAAATTTACAAGCAATTCCTCAAAAAAATTCTCTTGATTCAAAATGACACGGGATGACTCCATTAAGAGGATCGATCCAACACAAAAGAACACCAAAAAATTTAAAATAAATGTATTCAAATATCTATGTCCATGAAGAATTCCATGAAAACTCACCTCCATGCTCCTATAAAATAGACAATTCTTCACTCAAAGATAGGAAAAATTGAACTCTTCACTTCAACCCAGATCCATCTAATCTATATCAGATTAAGTAAAATCGATTAGAATAAATGAATAAAATAAAATTCAATTCATGAGCACCTCATGGCCAATTCCAAGAACTCTACCACGAACAAAAAAAGAAAACAAAAAGCATAGAGAAAACCCATCTCACCTCCACCCTCTCTGAAATCACTTTGTGTATCTAAAACACTCAGCTAATCTATATCCGATGAACTCAAACCAGCCAGCATAATAAAAAGTACTATCCTAGTAGTTCAAATTGCTCAAATTAATCAATGCAAATGTATGGCCAAGTACATTCACTTGCCCATACCTATCATAACATAGATCAGTTTCATTTATAACATCCCAAATACTCAACAGTGCAATCTATGTTCGACGATTGCTTTCTCTCCTTTCCATGACCAATGTGCACAATATATGTTCATCGTTTGATTGAAGGTCAGAATCAACATGACATTAGCAAGCACTAAAATATATATTTTTTGTTTGCAACTACTTTTTAAATCACAAACGTAAATATACATTTACCACCTAGCTTGTCCTCCCTAAATAGGGTCTTCCTTCAGACCTACAGACCTATGAAAATTTTGGGATTCTCCCCAAAAACATAAAATAGTCATCTGTATACTACAAGCAATGTGGCATTGACAAGAATTTATGTCCCATCATAAGTGTCCTGCACCCAGAAAACTAGGATAATGCATTTAAAATATTTTCGTATCCATTTTCATATTCCAAAAAAAATTAGTTTAATATCAAATATTCATGTAGAAATACAAAAAATTCATAAAATTGATCTGACAACAAACTAATGCAAGTCAATGTAGGTTGAATTTTGAATGAAAAGTATAGTCCTTACTTGGAAAGGACTAAAAACTAAATTTGTAGAATTTTTTTCATAATTATTTAGTTTAAAAAATAAAAAAAATTATATATACTTTTAAACATTTATTTAAACTTTTGATTAATCGTTTATGAATATATATATATATTCAATGTGGTTCACAACCCCGGAGAGGAATTGCTATGTCCACGAGAAGAATTCATAGAGGGCCCACCCAAAGAGGCCTCACCCACCGACTCTAATTACAAAGCCTAATCCAGTGGGGACATCAAGTGAGGTAGTTATATATCAATGCATAGCCACTACTTACAATTCACAGCTCTCAACCACTTGAGATAACCCATCAGGCTATATATATATATATATAAGGTCACACACATTTCATTGCAAAATACATTAAAATTAAAATATGGATGTGTATTATAGACGGCTAATTTTAAAATTTATATACTTTTGTTTTAGTGGAATGTACATTGATATTGGATTTTAAAAGATAAATTTGAATGATAATGATGATGATGATGATGATGATGGTTACTAATCTCCGCTGAGACCAACTTTGGTGTACCAGACCTTAAAAAAGGTGAGTCAATTGGTTTTCTTTATAATTTTATTTATGTGCTCAAAAAGTTTTGAGAGAAGAATTCTTAGATTGCCATAGTTGTGATGAGTTAAAAGGTCAGGAAGAATAGTAATGTAGAAAATATTTTGAAATTGTGCTTTAATGTAGGTCTACATAGGACCTTCTATGGAAAAGTGATTTTCATATGCAACCCTATTGGTATCATAAGGATGACAAATTCTTTCATCCCATAACGAGTTAAGAATTTTCCATTACCCTAGTTCACTAAGGAGCTCATGAGAGTTTGTTCTTATTTTATTAATACTGATTTTCTTCTTTGCACTAGTTAAACTATTGAGATATATTTGCTATTCTAGAGTAGGGTTGATAACCTCCTTATAATATCTTAGTTTTCTCTTATCCTCTTATTCTTTATTTCATCGCAGCTTCTCCTTAAATTTAGATGTAATAATACTTTTAATATTATCACTATTATGTAGAGTGGCCTCTTTCTTAAATCCCCAATGATTTAGCCAAGATATGATGTCTTTATGCCAATATTGCTTAAGCCACATGTGGTTTTGACTAGATTATGAAGCATTCTTAGTAGGCCTCTTGTCTCCCATGTTGCTTATCTTGTTCTTGTACATTAGGTACCTAATCATATCCATGCTTTCAATAGGAGAGAGACTCTCTTCTATGAGGAGGACACGACATGGTGTATTTCTTTTAATTTTAAGATTATATGTTATAAAGTTATTTTATATTTTCTTTATCCTTTTCCATGGTTCTCTATAGATGTTGCAACCCCAAAGTTCACATCCATATAAAATAGCAATTGTGACATGAGGCTTAAATAGGATTTTCTTCTTATCCAAAGCTAAAGGTATATTGATTTAAAACTATTATCAAGCACATAATAAGGTTTCCACCCTCCATTAATCCTTTTTGTAATGCTATAGTTCTAGTTAATTTTGCGATGAAGATTCATTATAAGATATTTGTATGAATTCACTTTGTCCAAGTCGTTGATGTCATACATGAAATTAGCATAAGCCATATTTTGGGATTTGGTTATCACGACCTTGGTTTTGTGAGTGTTAATAGACATAATTGTACTAGAGAAAAAATCCTTGAGAGTTTGTAGTTGCTTGTCGAGATCATAGTAACTCCTCACCATAAGAACAATATCATCAGCATAGGGAACGATGATGATGACTATATTAACCAAAGTTATGTTGGCACAACCTGCATCTTCTAAACAATCCTCTAGGTTGTCAATGCATATACCAAAAAGGGTAGGGGACAAGAGACATCCTTAGTTGAATCCTATATTACAATTAATTTCTTCTGACCAGCCCTCAAAGTTCCTAAACTTGGAAACAACCTTCTCATACAATCTTATCACAACGACTCTCAACCTAAAAGGTACTTTTAGCTCTTCTAATCTATGCCAATGGTTAGTTCCAAGAATCGTGTCAAATGATATTTTATAATGTCAACAAAGAAACACAAAAGATTGGTTTTATTATCATGGTACTCCTCAACAATGGTCCCAAGCATAACAAGGTGCTCCACAATTGAATGACACCTCTTAAATCTTTTATGGCCTTTAACTCTTTTACTGTGACTTTCTAGCTATATATTGATCTTCTTTTCCAAAATAGCTCCACATAACTTGGGTAAAAGAGGGCTAATCCATTTTTAAAAATAGGAATAATGAGGCTTTAGTTATAGGGTGTAGGGAAACCTTACTTCACTACTGAATTGAAGATCCTTTTGGTTTGAGGGATGAGGATAGGACCACCAATTTTTAAGATTTATGCAAGCCTTCAATGTCCTTAGTTTTCCCTTTTACTTATTGTTTAACCCCAAACTTTATGTCTTCTAAAGATTAAAAAATTTTCCTTTGTAGAAAGAGTTTGAATGTTGTCCACACCATCATGTGATTGATAAATCTTTTTAAGATAGGAATTTGAATCCCTCAAGGGAATCATATTATTTTCTTTGGTTTTACGATTTATAATTTTTCTCTAGGATTTCCTAGAATCTATCTTAGAGAGATGCAAAAGCTTCTCTTTTTTTCTATTTATATAGTAACTTTTTTTCTTTCTAATTAGGACTTTGTGCTTATATATCCTATTGGATTTTAAGGGCTCCTTAGAAGCATCCCTAATAGATTTTCTAGCATCCTTACACTCTTTATCATACTAAGGGTTGGTGATTCTATTTTCCTTTCTACATGACACCATGATAAAGAACTTGTTTATGGAGGTAGATAGGGCCATGGTAGAATTATGATAAAGGTTTTCAATATTGTCCTTATTTAATAGTATATTTAATTCATTATTTAAATACCTAAAAAATTGATCAGTTTTATTTTTATCGAAGACCAAGTTCTTTTGGTTAATATGATTCTCTATTACGAGGCTTATGTTCCTATCAAAGTTTAGAGTTGGTGTTAAATGTATATGGTCATAGTCAAGATCATGGTCATTTAATATGTAACAATTTACTATTTGGTTGTATATAGGGATATCAGATATCACATAATCTACAACACTACTACCAATCCCATGCATACAAGTCATCTGGTTGGATTTTGACCACTTTATAAGACCATTGCAAATTATTAGATATTGAGAACTATAAATCTTGGTTAGCTTGGTACCAAACAAATTCTCAACCAAGTGTTGAGAGTTTCTATTGTATCTACTAGCTAACACAAGGTCCTCACCCAACCATAGAGGATTAGGGTTGGAATCATTGCTTAAGAAAATAGTTTGGTTAGTTGTTATTCTAGTATTAAAATATCCTAGAGAGAAGATATTGCCTTCATTTATTAGTCTATAAATATCATGTACTAAGCAATTGTAAAGACAATTTTTATGTAGAGTGTGCTTCTTATAAAATGTAGAATTAATAGGAGCAAAATAGCATATTGCTACATAAGTATTCTTAACATTGATATCAGAAATATCCATCCATAGATATCGATTGAAATGATCTTTCTTGTGAAGTATGATATGGGGAAAACTATTCTTCTTTATGTAATAAGCTTGCCTCTTATTCCTGTATGGTAGGATTTATCCATATTGACCACAAGACAAATCATTCTATGTTAGTGACCTTAGATTCTACATGCTCCCAACATTCAACAAACAATATAATATCAATTTCACTCAAGATGCAACTTAACATGAGACCTTTTCTCCATGGAAAGCCATGATAGTTCCAAGGGAGGATCTAGAGTGTCCCGACTCCCAAATTCCTATTTATTGTTATTTTTTTGTCTCTGTCACTAATAATAGCTTTCCTATTCCTGGATATTGCTCATTTTCCTTGATTTCTTAATTTAGCTTGATCTTCTCGAAATATATCTTCCTTTATAAATATTCCTAGCCCTTTTAGACATGGAGTGTTATTGAGTGTTCTGTATTGATGGTCGTTATAGCTTACCTTAAGACAATTTAAACTATCTATGTGCTCAATTATTCTATCTAGCCTATGTGCTTCTATGAGACAAGTTGTTTCAATTTGTAATTTTTCCTTGACTAGCGATATTATGTCCTCTTCATTCTCCTCTTTCGAAGAAAAAAATACAAGGTTCAAGACTTTTTTGTTACGTTCATGATCTAACTCTATAAGCTTATTCATTTTCTCTTTAATAGATTTGATATCCAATTTACTCTAAAAACTATTTAAGACCAAATTGCTACTTAGTTTTTCTTTTAATTATTTAGTGTACATATTATAAACTTTTAAGCATAATTAATCTTCTTATATGATCCCTTATACTTATTGTTTTAAAATAAAAAATAAATCCAAGAACTTAAAAAATACCATGGAAGCATAAACTAAATTTTATAATACAATATTTTTTTAATAATTAGGTGGACTCATCCATACAACTTAAATGAAAAATAAAACCCTGTGGTTGACGACATCATTACATGTGTATGATGTTTAAAAAGATAGGCTGTTCGATAGAATTAAGAGTGTAATGTATATATTTGTTAAGTTTTTCTTCCCTCATGTAGGGAGGGTGGGACCTAAGTGTCAATGTACATTTAAAAATATAAAGGAGACATCTAATTTACCAACCCTCTTACATGGGGGCCAGGTTGGATAATGGTCCGTGGGACCAAACATATATATTTAACCCTCCTAATCCCGACCAAACTGGCATTCAACCAACGCGTAATATATACATAAATTAATAATAGGGGTCAGTCAACGGCAAAGTCGCATTCACCCAACACGTAATACTTAAATGAATTAATGAGTGTTACTCAACGACAAGCTGGCATTCACCCAACGATACATTGTATTCCTCTTCAATGTTTGGAGGCTTCTGCCGTCAAAACGCGTTCCATGACCCAACAATATCTTGTGAGACATTTTCAATGTGGTATGTTTTATAATATAAAGTTTTCGGAGCATTATTGTCATGTATGTCCATTCATTGCATTGCAGGATATCCATTATCCAATTACCATGAGATTAGTTACAGGTGTCAACTTTAAACGTAATTAAATATGTATGAGTTCTGGCCAAACTATGTTCTATATTATATATTATCTTTATTAGTAGAAAGAATATATATATATATATATATATATATTATTAATGTTGACATGATCAGAAATAAAACTCTAAATTATAAAGATAGAATATAAAAATTAGGGAGTTATTCTTATCCAAATAAATATCTAAAATATTATAATTATAAATAAAACTTTAAATTATAAAAGGTATAAAATGTAAAAATCAAGGATTTCTTCTTCTTCATATATATATTTAAAATTTTATAAGGATTAAAGTATATTTTTGTACATAGTACTTGGTTAGAATTGGTATTAAATGACATCGTTTGAAAAACAACTACTAGTTACTTTAGCTTTAACAACTTCATTCCTATAACCACTTACATCTATTGCATATAATCTTTATAATAGAATATTTATATAACTGATACAATCCTAAATTTTTGATATAATTGTAATCTTAATCTTTAATTCCTATTCTTGACATCTTAAAAGATAATATTTAATTCCTAATTCCTAATTCATAGATAATAACATTTTTAACCTCAAACCTATATAACATTTAAACTCCAATTCTTATAATTACGAGCTTAGATTCATCTAAACTCTAGCTTTACCATGCATTGAGAGGGATCATCATTATGTATATCAAATTCACTATAACTTAAACCTAATATCAGAGAGTAGAGACACTAAAATCAATGCAACATACAATAAAAATCTTTATAAAAAAAAGAATCACAATGGGGGAAGTTGTTGTCATGTTACGCCACATTACATCAATGCAATTGAATTGCTTTGGATTATTAATGACTCCACTCTCTGATATTAGGTTTAAGCTATAATGAATTTATTGTTTGTTGCATCGCTATCAATGATTCAAAGAGAGGAATCACTGATATCAATGCACATCGGGATGGTTTAAGTTACAATGAATTTTATCGTTTATTGCATTGATATCAGCGATTCAAAGAGAACAATCATTTATATCAATGATCATTGGACCAGTTTAAGTTACAGTAAATTTTATTGTTTTTTGCATTGATATTAATGATTCAAAGAAAAGAATCATTGATACCAATGCACATTGGACCGCTTTAAGTTACAATGAATTTTACTGTTTGTTGCATTGATATCAATGATTCAAAGAGAGGAATCACTGATATCAATGCAACAAACAATCAAATAATTTAAGTACCCTAAAAATCCAAAGTAATTTGGTTTCACTTTGATTATTAGTGACTCCACTCTCTGATATTATGTTTAGGTTATAGTGAATTTATAGTGAATTATATTGTTTGTTGCATTGATATCAGTGCTTTAAAGAGGGGAATCATTGATACCATATCATATTTTTATTTTGTTTATATCCATGCCAACTTAAATATTTTTAAATTTTTACTATTTGATGCATTGATATTAGTGATTCAAAGAGAGGAATCATTGATATCAATGCAACAAATAGTAAAATTCACTGTAACTCAAACCTAATATCACATGGTGGAGTCACTCAAATCAATGCAATCAAATTGCTTTGGATTTGCATTGATGTTGTCACATTACGTCATGTTATGTCAATGCAATCAAATTGCTTTGGATTATCAATGGTTCCTCTATGATATTAGGTTTAAGTTACATAAACCTTTATGTTTGGTGCATTGATATCAATGATTCAAAGAGGGGACTCACTGATATCAATGCAACAAAGAGTAAAATTCATTGTAACTTAAACCTAATATCGGACGGAAACCAATGAAATCCAACTGAAATCATATTGTTTGGATTTTTAGGGTACTTAGATTATTTTGGATAATTAATATAAAGCACATGTTATATTTTTAAAGCTAAATTTATTATATTAAAACACACATGAATTGTGTGTTTGACCTATTCAAAAACACATGTTTTAAATTCATTCCATTCTACCACGTTAAATAAATACATTAACTATTTAACATTTTTTACTTTTTAATTTTTCTACATTGTTTTACTTTTTAATTTGTTTACATTGTTTTAATTTTTATTTTATTTTTGCATTGTTATACTTATTACTTTTTCCTATCCTTTAAAAGTGATTATTAAATTTTTTATTATTAAAATTTATGTCACTCAAATATTACTATGTTGGAACATTATTATTCTTTTACATTGGCTTACTTTTAATTTTTTACATTGTTTTGCTTATTACTTTTTCATATTCTTTAAAAGTTATTATTAAATTTTTAAATTAAATTTATGTCGACTCAATTATTACTATGTTGGAATGTTGCTAATGTAATGTGACAACATCTCCTCCATAGTGGTTGGGAACGTTATGTTACATAATATAATGTGACAACATCTCCCCCATACTGGGTTGTAGAACTACCTCTCAACACAATTAATCTTATTATATCGAAAATTTATAGACCCTAATCCACATGATTTATGACCTCTACTCCTTGATAAATATTACCCATATAGCCATTGAATAATATAACTCTTATAGCCTATATAACATTTTGAATTCTATAACATATTAACTCTAGTCCCTATAAGTTGTCACCCCTAACACTTGTGAAGTTAGAACCCTTATGCCTTAAATTTCATAAACATTATAACCCTTGACTCCTATAATCATAATGTCTAACACTTATAAATCAAAACCATTAACCCTTATAACCATTTATCATCATTAACACATATAACCCCTAATCAATATAAACATTTAAGCACGTAGACCTATAATTGTTTTTTTTACGGAAACGGTTAAAATTTATAGGTGTCTGGCAAATGGGCTGCCAGGGCCTTTACAATTCAAATTCCAATCCGTTGTACGGGACTTCATTTCCAGCTTAATAATCCAGTTAGAATGATGATGTTGGGTGCTGGGGAGTGCCCAAAGGAACCGGAAGACCATGTCTCTTAATCTTAGGGGAGAGGGTGCTTTGAAATTTCTCCGTTAACAATAAGTTGACTCTTACTCAGGCTCGCTCCGCGATTAGCTTCAGCGTCTGCAAGATTGTTGAGACTCCTTAGAACGTGGTAAGCCTTATGAGTTCTGAAGTGCTTCAGCATGAGTAGGACTTTCCTGTGGATGTGGGTCAGACTTATACCGGCAGGCATCTTCTTGGTGTGTAGATCCTTGACTATCAGCCTGGAGTCACCAAAGATAGTAAGCTTCTGAATGTTCATCTTTCTTGGTTGATTCAGTCCTTTCCACAGCGCAAGATACTCAGCATGATTGTTGGATGCATGTCCTAGGCCCCAGGCATAGGACAAGACGGTGGTGCCGTAGGGATCGAGAATAATGCCTCCTCCTCCAGCTTGATCGGGATTCCCTTTCGAGGCCCCGTAAAAAAAAAGGCACCAATCATTCAGAACAGATCTCCATTTGATGAATTCCTGTTCTTCCAGCCTGATTTCCCAGCGAGCCTTTTGAGGAGGATTGGTAGCTTGATTGCTTTGCTGGTTCACATTGATCTCCTTAAGCCAACGCTCTTCTTCAGGCGAGAGAGAAGCCTTGTTTCTGACCGCTGACTTGGTGCTTAAAGCTTCAGAAAGCATGGATCTAGCCTTCACGACCACTTGAGTTGGAAGTCTGCATTCCTCCTTAAAAATCCTGTTATTCTTTTCCAACCAGACTTTCCAGCATAGGAATTTTGGGGTCCACATCCATGCTAGCTCGAGGATGTCTTTTTTGTTTAGATCGAAGGGGGCCAGAGCGATCCAGCTACTGATCAGCTCCTTGATCGAATTGGGCAAACTTACAGCATTTGATCCTATCGTGAGACTCCAAACTTCTTTGGTGAATTCGCAGGAGATGAACAAGTGATCTATGGTTTCTTCAGCTTGGTAGCACAGAGGGCAACGTGATGGCCCTGCCCAGCCTTTGATCTTCATTTTTTCTCCTGTCAAAATGCTGTTGTGGAGGACGATCCAGATAAAAATATCGATTTTAGGGATAGAGGCAAAATTCCAGAGAGCTTTCCACGGCCCAGGGTTGGGAGGGACCCATGGCACTTCCAAAATCGCAGGATAGCCCTCAGATGCAGTGTACTTTCCCGATCCGGATCCCCAGCTGCGTGTGTCTTTAGTTCTGGCGCTGATGGGGGACTTCCCTTGCAAAAGATCCAGTAGGGTAGCTGCTTCATCATCTAACTCATGAGGATAATCACCTAGGTTCCAGCATGCCCATCATTCATCCTCATCTCTGTTCCAGACTGAGATGTCCCTCAGCGTTCTGCAATTCTTATTGTGGAGCCAATCTTTTATATTGCTCAGGTCGCTGAAGTTGATGAGAGGTTGATCCCCAAGGATCGAGTCCTCCCATATTCTGATTTTTTCTCCATTGCCAGGAGACCACATAAGCTTAGAGATGAAGAATGGAATGGCTCTTTTACACAGTGAAAAAATCGGGGAGCCTTTCTGCAGTTTTGTGGCCCTTTCAAGACATCTCTGTCTGTCTCCTTGAAAGTATTTCTTCTTGAGGATTTGCTTGCTCCAGGTTATGTTTCCAGTTATCATTTTCCAGAGAATTTTGCCTCCCATGGCAAGATTTTGGGTGGCCACATCTCTAATTTGAAGGCCCCCTTCCATTTTTGGCCTAGTGATCTTGTCCCAGCTTACTAGATGGGGTTTTTTCTCACAATTACAGCCACCCTCCCACAGAAATCGACGGAGCAGCTCATTGATTCTATTGGTAATGGTTTTTGGAGCTAGCAGCACCGAACATTGATAGATTGGAAGACTGGTGAGGACAGAGTTCATCAAAATCACTTTGCCTGCTTTGTTGAGCCAAATTGCCCCCCACACTTGGATCTTTTTTTTTAGTTTGTCCAGCATTGGCAGCCAATGGGAAACCCTAGAGGTGTCTTTGAAAATGGGGATGCCCAGATAGGTAAAGGTGTCCCAAATGGTAATGGCTTCCATTTCGAGAATCCGAGCAATATCCAACATTGCCCGAGGAGAACAGTTCCAGCCATATACCTTGCTTTTGAGGAAATTTATTTCACTTTCGGATGTATTCTTGTAGCATTCCAGCTCGAATTTAAAGTTCCTGGCAGTGTTGAGATTGGCAATTCCCAGTAGGATCGTATCATCGGCGAACTGGGCGTGGTTTACATCCTTGACCTTTGGGACAATTCTGATGCCTGAGAGAGACCTGTTTTGGAGACTTCTGTTCAGCTGATAGCTAAGGACAGCGGCTTGAATGACAAACAGCACCGGGGAGAGAGGGCAGCCTTGCCTTAATCCTCTTGAGGCCTTGAAAAAATCTGTAGGACGCCCATTGACCATCGGGGCAATCCATGGGGCTGAGATGCAAGCTTTGACCCACATAATGAAATTCTGATTGAGACCGAATTTTCTCATGGCTGCATAAAGGAAATCATGCCTGACTCTGTCAAAGGCACTGGCCAAATCCAGCTTTACCACCATCCCCTTCTCTTTTCTCTTGTAGCTAGAATGGATGGCTTCTTGCACTAAGATGATGTTGTCCAAGATCTGTCTTCCTCTCACAAACCCCCCTTGGTTTTCCGGAATCAGCTTAGGCAGGATTCTTTTCAGTCTATTAGCCATAATTTTGGTTATGATTTTGTAACCCGTGTTACACAGGGATATAGGCCTGAATCTGCTGAAGTTTTTAGCGCCTTTTTCTTTCGGAATGAGCGCCAGGAAGGAGGAATTAGTGCTTCCCCCCAATTTGTTACAGTTCTGAGCCTTCTTTACCATTCTGTACAGATCCTTCTCTATTATGTCCCAGTAAGAGATGTAGAACCGGGCTGTGAATCCGTCCGGCCCAGGTGCTTTATCAGGGTTCATGTTGTCCAGGGCTTTCTTAACTTCACGAATACTAATAGGCCTGATCAGCTGCAGGTTGTCCTCTTCATTAACCAATATTGGAATCTCCGATAGAGGATAGGAATTCGGTTCCACAGGATCCTGGTCAGGGGCGGAGTATAGGCTTTTAAAAAAGGAATGGGCTACCTCCTTAATGCCTCTAAAGTCCTTTATCACTTGGCATTGATTCTGAATTTCAGAGATGGAATTATAAATCTTTTTGGCTTGGGCTTGCTTGTGAAATAATGTGGTGTTTTTGTCTCCAGCTTGGAGCCAAAGCGTTCTTGATTTGACTCTCCAGTAGGTTTCCTCTTCTCTGCAGGCTTTATGATACTCCCTTTGCAGCTCTGCTTCCCGGAAAAGCATAGCAGGAGTGACAGGGGACTCTTCCAAGATTAACTGGTGCCGTTCCAAGGCCCTCTGGGTTCTCTTCCTTTCAGCCATTTGGGAACCCATCCCTTTAGCCCATTCTTTCAGGGCCACTTTGAGCCTTCTAAGCTTTTCTTCCCAAACAAAGAACGGGGAGCCATGAACCGGTTCTTTCCAAGAGTTAGAGACAAGATCGAGGAAACCTTCGTGGGTAACCCAATTAGGGCTGAACCGGAAGGGAATGGGACCTAACCTTTCATCGGGATGAAGAGAGAGGGAGATCGGCTTATGGTCAAAAGTATAATGCGGGTGAATCTTAGAGGATGCCATCAGCCCTAGGGTTAGGAAGGAGGAGTGAAGGAGGAACCAGTCAAGGTGGGTAGCAATGTGACCAGGTCCCAATCTTTTATTTGACCAGGTAAACTTTCCTTTGGCAGGGGTGCTGTCTTCAAGGTCCCAATCCAGCATCAGATCTTCAACCCACTCTCTTGCGGGGTCCCGCACAATAGATCCCCCTTTTTTTTCAGCCAGAGCTAGAGTGACATTTAAATCTCCAGCCAACACTAAGTTTTCAGGCTTGTGGAGCATCAGGAACAGCTTTAAGGTGTCCCAACAATCTTTTTTTTCAGAATAAGAGACAGGAGCATATATATTAAAGAGACTTACATGATGGCCGGAATCTTTATGAAGCAGCTTGGTGAATAGCCAGTGAGTGGTTCCTTCTTCTTCAACTAGGTTGAGCTTTGCAGAGTCCCAGAAGGTTCCTAAGCCTCCCGAGGCTCCTCTTGCACTTACATCCCTAGCCGGGCCTTTCTTCCAAAACGAGTTGCTTGCACGGAGGAGAGCATCTTCCTCCAGTTTCGTCTCCTGGATTAGTAGGACTTCAGGCTTCATTACTCTTACTAAATCCCTTATAGCTTCTTCTTTAGAGGGATTCCTAATCCTCTGCAGTTCTAGGAGACGTATTGCATTATTTACCTGGGGGAGGGTGATGACCCCCTTTCGGGGTCTTTCCCAGCCTCATTCCAGATCTGGTGTTCATCATTTCAGGTATGGTGTGTTGAAAGCCTTGGACCACATCCTTGTAGGACTGCTCTTCCCTTCTCTTCTTTTCTGACTTCCGTCCGCGTTTTGGTTGATCCGGGGAGTCTGATTGACTGTTGACTTCGGTATCACCTTCCTCGGATGAGTCAGCTCCTGTTTCCGAGCCTAGACTGATGTGATCTTTGGATGGACTGGCGACACCAGATTGGTGAGTTGGATCGGTTGGGTCTTTTGGTGCCCGGGCTTCATCATCTTCTGGTGTATTCCCAGGGTTTTGGGATACCATAGGATCTTCCTGAGTAGAAGGTTTTGAGCTTCCTTCCTTTGGAGGACCCTGGGCTGTTCTTTCCTTGCTTCTGGCAATATTCGTGGGTTTCCCTTTTTTTACTTTCTGCCATCCCTCAGCGTCTTCTTTCTCAACAACAAGCTTGGGACAGTATCTTTGGAAATGGCCATGTTCCTGGCAGTTTCTGCACTTGAAGGGCAGATGCTCATAATCCAGCTTCTGGTAATGAGTCCATGATCCGACTTTTAGTTTTATTGCCTCCGGGAGACCAGCTTCCAGGTTGACTTCAACGCAGATTCTGGCACAGGTATATTGGCCCTTATTATCAGCTTTGTCAATGAATCGCCCGATTCCATTCCCTATTCTCTGCAAGGAAGCAAAGTCCCAGCAATGCACCGGGAGGTTAGGGAGCTTGACCCACACCGACACTTCCTTGGGGAGATCGATCGATGGATCAAAATCTGGTGTCCATTTATTCAGGTATAAGCCCTGCGTCCCCATGAAGTAGGGGCCGTTTCTAAAGATTAAGTCTCGGTCTTCTTCGGAGATAAATTCAAAGATGAAGAACCCTCTCCCTACAGGGTAACAAGTCACTCCATTTTTTAGATTGGGCCTCCAATTCCTCTGTATCCAGTCATCAGTTGTTTTAGTGGATGGCCAAAGGCCCATGAACTGCCCCACGAGACCTCGCTTTGCCAAAGCTAGAGCTATTTTCATTGGTTTTTCTTCAGGTAGGGCGATTTCTGGGATGTCTTCAAGCTTCTTTATGAATTTCGGGACCTTCGAAGGAGAGGTTTTCTTGCCTCTGCCGTGGACAAGCCTGCTGAAGGCTTCCTCATCTGAAATGGACGGGGGGGGGGGGGCGTCCTCCCCTCCCCCAGGCGCCGCCATCCTTCTCAGCTGCGTGCTAGGGTTAGCAGTGCGATCTCAGCTATGTGCTCCAGCCAACGAATATACATAGACCTATAATTGTTAACACTAATCCTAACCCCTATAACTTTTACAGGCTCTATAACCGCTAACTAGTTACCTCTTATAACCCCCTATCCCCTAAATAATATAACCTTGAAATCGTTAGTCACTATATCGTCTAACTTTCAACCCTAAATAGATCTAAATCCTATGATAAACAATTATGTCATAATATAAACTAAAATATATATATCCCTAGCAAATTTAACCCCTAAATATTATAATCCTTAACCATTATATCCCTTGATCTCTAACCCCTATAACCCTATCCCATATAAACCCTAGCTTTTACAACCATTAAAATCCTTTAAAATGATCAAACATATTATAACACCTAACTACTATACACCCTAATTATAAATCTCTATAATCTTTATAACTCTTATCCCTTATAACCCTAATTATAAATTTTAACTCATATCACCCATACCATTAACTATTATAAACCCTAAACCATATTACCATTAGCATACCTTGTAACATAGTCCATAGGGTGTAGAATAGATAGTGAATGGGTGTATTGTTAAGGCACTTTTTGTGTTAGGTCACTGGTTCAAAACTCCATTGGTACTAGCTTACAAAAAAAAGCATATCCTGTAACATTAATAGCCCTTAATCCTTATCATTGTAATGATTTATAGTCCTAAACAAGGTTCGCAGATATAGGGGGTTCATTTACAACCCCGATAGAAAAGAAGAAGAATACTATGCATGGGACCTTGGAAAGGGTTCCAACAATATGGATGAAGCCCTCGCCCTCTACCTAGGCCTTCGAATTATCAAGGATAGTGGAATAAATTTGGTAAAATCAATTGAGGATTGAATGGTGGTCATCAATTCTCTGTGCTTGGGAGCTAGAGAATGCTCATTGCCACTTCAAAAAATAATGAGACGAGTGAGATTCTTATCTCAAACCTTAGAATCTATCACCTATCATCGATCACCATGTGCTAAGAAAAAACAATTGGAATGCGGATATCATGGAAAAAAGGGAATCACCCTTAAGCAGGGGTCCTTGAACTAAACGATGGAGTCCGATCATACTTAACTCCTCCATGAATACTTTCCTCCATACTCATGTTCCAAGGAATGTCACCTGAGGAGAAATTCAACGACAACAACTAGACAACAAAGACACTAAATGGTTGATTGACATGATGGGAGGGATAGATTGCTAATATATATATATTTAACCCTCCTAATCCCGACCAAACTGGCATTCAACCAACGCGTAATATATACATAAATTAATAATAGGTATCAGTCAACGGCAAAGTCGCATTCACCCAACACGTAATACTTAAATGAATTAATGAGTGTTACTCAACGACAAGCTGGCATTCACCCAACGATCCATTGTATTCCTCTTCAATGTTTGGAGGCTTCTGCCGTCAAAACGCGTTCCATGACCCAACAATATCTTGTGAGACATTTTCAATGTGGTATGTTTTATAATATAAAGTTTTCAATGTTTTATGTTTTATTATTGTCATGTATGTCCATTCATTGCATTGCAGGATATCCATTATCCAATTACCATGAGATTAGTTACAGGTGTCAACTTTAAACATAATTAAATATGTATGAGTTCTGGCCAAACTATGTTCTATATTATATATTATCTTTTTTCCCTAGGAAAAATTCGTAATTTTATTTCAAATTGGAACAAAATTACATTCAGCACATGTAATAAGATCACTAAGATCCCTACATTTTCACAGATTACATCCCAAATGCATTACTTCAAGTTCAATCTACCTCATCAATGTCTTGTTCATCTTAGATCAGCTGTTGTCCTTACTGCGTGTTACAAAAAACCCTCTGAATTCAAATAAAGGCTGTCCCAGCCTGTAACTATAAAATTTCTCCCTTCATAGTCTCTGTTTACCAATTTTATTGCTGCTACATTCCGCACAGATTAACATATTAATCTGATGCGATTTCACTACCATATTCTGGTACTCGGCGATCTGTGACAGCGCGTCCAGTGTAGGCCGGTCCTCTAATGTATATTAACTCATGTTGTATGTCTCCCATCTGGCTATACAGCGAGCAGCTTTCATTTATCTCCCCCATCTATCATCAGTATTCAATGCAGTGCCTCCTGGTCCTCATAAAATGGACGGTGATAGTAACTGAATGTGCCTGCCGGAGAATGAATAGTTATCTTCCAGGTACCATTGGCTAAAGCCTGCTGCGTAGCCTCCTTTGATAGCTTGTCTGCTATCCCATTCCGCTCCCTGTAAACATGTGTAAATGTGATGTGGTTGAAAGTCAATTTTATCCGTTTCACCTCTTCCAGGATAGGTAAAAGATCCATCACATGACACAGTGTATTCTCCTTTGCCCAGTTGATGACTAACAAGGAGTCACCAAAGATTTGAATGGACATGCATCCTTGTTCCAGGGCAAATAACATTAGCAATTTTAGCGACATGAGTTCTGCGTAGTTATTAGTGCCTCTTCCCAGTCCAGCCACCATGTGGAAATAATGTGCCTCAGATTTGTATAGTACTCCCCCCCCTCCACAAATTGATTGTAGGTCAGAGGCCCCATCGAAATATGCCCATGGCATGGAGCGATCTATCTGTTCTACCCGCATAGGTCGTGTTCTGCTAATTTGTACAGGTGCCACAAAATGAAGAGTGACTGCCACCAACTGAGCCACTACCGAATCCAGAGGTACCCTGCTGTCCTGGAAAATCACCTTATTGCGGGCAAGCCATATGCCCCAAGTGTATATACACGGGAGAGCCCGGAGAGGGGATGAGTATTGTTCAGACCACCATAAGTGGAATGCTTCCAGCACACTCGTTCCCCTCCACCCCACCTTAATAGCCAAAAGCTTGCTGATTTCAGACCATACAGTCTGTGAGTATTGACAATGAATAAAAAGATGTGCCAGATTCTCTTCAGCAACCATACATAGTGGACAGATCCCTGGACCCTGAAGAAAACGTTTCTGCAGAATGTCCCAAGTAGGGGCCTTATTTTCCAGGATCGCCCAGAATAGTAATTTAGCTTTACCCGGGCATCTGAATTTCCACAATAATTTCCACCACCACACCAAACCTCTGTTATGGTTTTCCACATTGAGTTGGATATATCCATATTTTGGTGAATATACTCCGGAGGGATGGTGATCCCATATAAGAACGTCAGCCCTGTTGGTCAGCCTAATATGTGTAAGTCTTAACCGCCGTATATAATCCTCCCATTCCTCCTGCAGTTCGGCCGAAATCCCAAGTTGTCGAGCAGAAAGCCACCCCTGCTGCCATAGTGTTGAAGTTCCCTGATCCGCTAAATCATACAGATTATAACAGCCTCTAGTAGCCAAATAAGTCCTCAGTGCCATCGAAAGGACATGTCCACCCCTGCAACCAACCCAAGGGTCCAACCCTATCCGAAGTAGCCTCCCGTCGCCGATCCTCCACACTAAACCAGAGCCAACTAATGAGAAATGCTGCACCACTGCTTTCCAAACCACCGAGCAGTTTGCCCTCGACTTGTTTCTCAGCCTGATCCATTCGAGGAGTGTTAAAGGGGCAATATATTTATGGTAGACCACTCTAGTCCAGAGGCTCTGTGTATGAATTAGTCGCCACGACACTTTGGCCCCCAAGGCTTTAGCAAACATGAAAATATTCTTTAAACCCCAACCTCCCAAAGCCTTAGGTACAGCAATTTTCTCCCAGCGTACCCACACCAATGCCCGATTCTCACTCGAACCCTTCCAAAGAAAAGCAAAACACAGTCTCCGGATCTTCTCCAGCACTCCGATGGGGATCCAAGCAAGTGACAGCCAATATACCGGGATTGCTTCCAATACTGATTTTATCAGAACCAGCCTACCTGCCCGAGAGAGCCATTTGTGACTCCAACCATGAAGACGCTGTTCTAATTTTGCTATTAACCAGCTCCAATCTGTCTTCAGATAAGCATTCGGTTTCAAATGGAAGCCAAGGTACTGTAATCCCTCATCTAAATCCAAGGTCTTGTATGGCAGTTTGTTAACCATGTTTATAATCTCCGGCTCGGATAGATTCGAGCAAGTGATAGTCGATTTGTCGATATTTACTAACATACCTGCTGCAGCTTGTACTAAGTGGAGGCCTTCAACCACCTTGTCAATATCCTGGCTCGTGCCATCACAGAAAATCAAGATGTCATCAACAAAAAGGAGATGTGTAATGAACATTACCTGAGAGATAGAAATGCCTCTAAAAGAGCCATCTGCTTTAGCGTTCAGAATATATCGGCTAAGTCCTTCAGCGACGAGGAGAAACAACAGTGGCGATAGTGGGCATCCCTGTCGTAGCCCCCTCCCAGCCTGGAAGAATGGGCTAGCAGACCCATTAATTAGGACAGCAAATTGCACCGTAGTGAGGCAGGCCATAATCCATCTGATAAATTCATAGCAGAATCCCAGGTGTGTAAGAAGCAACCGTATATAAAGCCAGCTAACCCTGTCAAATGCCTTGGAGAGATCAATCTTTATCACCGCTCCCTTCTGCTTCTGCACCTTGAGCGTGTGTAATCCTTCCTGTGCTACTCCAATGGCCTCATGAATTTGGCGTCCTTCCAAGAAGCCAAATTGCTCACATGAAATGTGCTGAGACAGAATTTTCTTGAGTCTTCGCGCCATTACCTTAGATATGATCTTATAGATGCAGTTGCAGAGAGCGATTGGTCTGAATTCAGCAAAGTTAACTGGCTTGTCAGTCTTCGGTATCAGAGTTAAAAAAGTGGAGTTGAAGGGACCATGGACGAACCCAGCCTTGCGCGATTCTTCCACCACTTGCAATATCTCCTCCCCGAAGAAGTCATAGAATCCTAGGAAGAATTCTATAGGCCAGCCATCTGGCCCCGGGCTGCTATCTTTATTTAAAGATTTCATCACCGACGAGAGCTCATCCAGCGTCACCTCCTCCATCAACGTACTGTTTTCTGCCTCCCCCACAAAGCTGGGAAAAAGCTGAGTTACACGAATAACCTCAGCAATGGATATGCCAGGTGGAGCCGAGAATAGATCTCCAAAATGTCGAACTCCCAACGCTGCTAATCCATCAAAGCTTGTAACCTGTTCACCATTTTCAGATGAGAGTTCCCAGATCGAGTTTTTGAATTTTCGCCCCTTAGCATATGATTGAAAAAATTTGGTATTCTCATCACCACACTGTAGCCAAACCGCCCTGCTTTTCATCCTCCACAGCTCTTCACGCTCACCCAGTAACACATTTCTGCGTCTCTCCCACTCCAGCAACTCACTTTTCTGCATTTCATCCAGATATCCCATGCCCAGCCTGTTATGAATCCTAGCAATGTTTAGCTCAGCATCAATTAAGTTCTGATCATCCTTCACTCTTTTGTCATGAGCCCATGTGCTAGTGGCCTCTTTAATTCTTTTCAGATTGTGATAAAAGTGGGCACCAGCAGGCGTCTGAGTGTCAGGTGGACGATGAATCCATTGCTCCTGGACCAGTTTAATGAAAGTCTCCTCCTTCAGCCAGCTAGGATTGAATTTGAAGGGGCTGGGTGGTTTTTTCCCGGTACCTCGTAACTCCAGGAAAATTGGGCAATGGTCAGATATCCCACCGGAACCTACCCACTGTCTAACAAGATCCACCCCATGTGCCAATCCTTCGGCCACCAGAAACCTATCTAGTCTTTTGGCCACACTATGAACCCCAGCTCTCATATTCCTCCAAGTGGGAGATAACTGGGCTGGAATGATGTCGAGGAGATCCTTCCTGACAAAGACGTTGATGAAATGGTTTGCTAATGAGTCTGGTACAGCCCGAGGCCCCCAAACTTCAGAAGACCCCAGAGTGAGGTTGAAATCCCCACCCAAAATCACTTCCCGACCGTCAAAGATATCCATCCCTAACAAGGAGTCCCAGTAGCCCACCCTATTTGAGTAGGGCCCATAAATATTGAGTACCGTGATCTTCCGACCTATCTCAGCATCCCAAACTTCCAAACCAAGACCAGAGGATACCCCCCAAGTACAGTCACATCTGTAGCTCGTTGCCTTCCACCCCGATGCCAGCCCTCCAGAGCGCCCCCTGGCATCCACTCCTACAAACTTCCAGCCAGGGAGCAAAGTTTCTAAAGTACGAACCACATCCTCACTGCCACCCAATGTTTCTTGTAGCATAATAATGTCCGGTTGATTTAGGTCAACCAACCTACGAAGCGAAGATTTTTTAAGTGGGCTCGCCAACCCACGACAATTGAAGGACATAATCTTCATAAACAATCCCCATCCTGGGCTATCACTGCTCTAAGTGCCCACTCAATAGTGGATTGTGTTCCCATCACTAAATCCACTTTCGCCCGTTCTTTAGCTTTAGTCATATGAGATTTACGTCCCCGGCCTTTCCCCTCAACACTAGAGGCCAACTCAGGTAGTCCCTTGCCTCCCGATCCATCGGCAGAGATCTCCCTACTACGAAGGGCATATCGAATATGCCTACCCTCGGAACAAGTAGAGTGTGATGTAGGAACAAAAGGGGGCGTGACGTTACCCATCTCAGGCCGAAGTTGGAGGTCATCCTGTCGAGGAGGAGACCCATGGCAGCCCCCCCCCAAAATAAATGGGTCAGCAAGAACAGAATGAGAATGAGAAGCAGACTTACCCGAGTGTGTCTCATAAGAACCCTGACGATGAGTGGGCATCTCCTTCTGCAGTGAGGTGGCCTGTGAAAACGGAGGAACCGAGCTCATGGAGTCTCCCTCCACAGCAGGGAGCTCACAACCTTGCTCATTACTTCCAGTATTCACCAAGGATGGCAATCTAACCTCTGATTCTGTCCTCCCAGCATTACTCAAATGTTCCACAGAATCATGAAGCCCCCCCCCCCGTCAGAAGCAGGCCCATTTCCACCCTCTACCTCCACCTGTGAGTCCACTTTCAACACAGGGACAGCTACAACTTCTGCATCAGCAACTTTCAGAGGCATACTATTCCGAAATGATAAGGGACAGTAGGCTACAAGATGTCCCAGATCATGGCATCGATAACACCTAAATGGCACGCCCACATAATCCAGTGTCTGGACATAATCCCCATCCTGGGAATGAACTTTAATCTCTGCAGAGAGTCCCATCCTAATGTCGAGATTGACTAAAATCTTAGCAACCGAGTATATACCATTCTTCAGATGGGAGGAATCAGAGCACACGTATTCGCCAAGATAATTCCCGATCTCAGCAAACCTAGTCTCGTTCCACATATGCATAGGTAGTCCTGGAAGTTTAACCCACAGCGGTTCTTTGGCTACACGTTCCGTTTTTGCGTCGAATAAGGGAGACCATCTTTTCAGAACAAGTGGTGCTCCCAGCATCGCCCAATGTTGACGCAGAACAGCATTGACCTCCCCGCTGTTCAAGAAAATAAAGGCGAACCAACCATTTGACAAAACACGAACCTCAGGGACAGTTGGCGCGATTTTAAGCCATTTCTCTGCCACCCAACGCTGGAGGAAGCCTCTGCCTAATCTCCTGCCTCTAACATGTCCTACCACTGCAGTGTTGGAGTAATCCACGGCCTCTGCCATCGTGACATCGACCCCCAGCACCAGCTGATCCAGTCTCTTGCGTTCTTTGACCTTCTTAACAGGGTTTTTAATTGTCATCCCTGTTCGTGGCTGTAACACGTCTTTCAGTGCATCTTCTCTCCCCGGGATCGCCATCTAAGCACCACTCAGCTTCCAGCTAATGGTCCAGTCGAATGCTCTGAACAAAAGACAGGATCCTATGGGCAAATGTGCCAGAAAATAGAATGAGGGATAGTCCCTTCCCAGCAACTTGTCCAGTGTAGATTACGTGCCAGGAATGCTAACACAGTGTCCCAAATAACTGTTCAGCAGTGTTGTGCACTCACCAACAGCACCAAGAAAGTGATCACCTCCAATCTTGCCCCATAATTCACAGCCTGCAAGCAATCTGGATAGACCCCAGCGGTGGACAAAAATCAAGATCCTCAAACGTCTACAGCACAGGTCCACCAGGTAACCAGAAATGATTCACCCAGCTACGATCCCATTAACAATTTACACCGCGATTGTGTCCCTTATCAAAGCTCCAGTCGCAATAGAATGCCGCTCACTGGAATCCCACACAGGGAAAGTGCTCCGCAGAGCCAAATAATGCAGCCCCTCATATCCAGATCGAAAGCACGAACCTCAGCATTCTAGCCACCAAGAATCCATGATGTCCCTGCATTGTACACAGCGATCAGCTAACACTAGTTCCTCCAGGGTTCACCCTCAAATCTGCCACCAGACAATTCCATCAAATTCTAACGTACTCCTTCGAATCGCTTCTTGGAGCCCAAATTCAAATTCCTTCCTACCTTGACTTCTTAACATTGAAAGTAGTTGATTATATATTATCTTTATTAGTAGAAAGAATATATATATATATATTTATATTATTAATGTTGACATGATCATAAATAAAACTCTAAAGTATAAAGATAGAATATAAAAATTAGGGAGTTATTCTTATCTAAATAAATATCTAAAATATTATAATTATAAATAAAACTTTAAATTATAAAGGTATAAAATGTAAAAATCAAGGATTTCTTCTTCTTCATATATATATATATTTAAAATTTTATAAGGATTAAAGTATATTTTTGTACATAGTACTTGGTTAGAATTGGTATTAAATGACATCGTTTGAAAAACAACTACTAGTTACTTTAGCTTTAACAACTTCATTTCTATAACCACTTACATCTATTGCATATAATCTTTATAATAGAATATTTATATAACTCATACAATCCTAAATTTTTGATATAATTGTAATCTTAATCTTTAATTCCTAACCATCACATCTTAAAAGATAATATTTAATTCCTAATTCCTAATTCATAGATAATAACATTTTTAACCTCAAACTTATATAACATTTAAACTCCAATTCTTATAATTATCAGCTTAGATTCATATAAACTTTGGCTTTACCATGCATTGAGAGGGATCATCATTATATATATCAAATTCACTATAACTTAAACCTAATATCAGAGAGTAGAGACACTAAAATCAATGCAACATACAATAAAAATCTTTATAAAAAAAGAATCACAATGGGGGAAGTTGTTGTCATGTTACGCCACGTTACATCAATGCAATTGAATTGCTTTGGATTATTAATGACTCCACTCTCTGATATTAGGTTTAAGCTATAATGAATTTATTGTTTGTTGCATCGCTATCAGTGATTCAAAGAGAGGAATCACCGATATCAATGCACATCGGACTGGTTTAAGTTACAATGAATTTTATCGTTTGTTGCATTGATATCACTAATTCAAAGAGAATAATCATTTATATCAATGATCATTGGACTGGTGTAAGTTACAGTAAATTTTATTGTTTTTTGCATTGATATTAATGATTCAAAAAAAAGAATCATTGATACCAATGCACATTGGACCGTTTTAAGTTACAATGAATTTTACTGTTTGTTGCATTGATATCAATGATTCAAAGAGAGGAATCACTGATATCAATGCAACAAACAATCAAATAATTTAAGTACCCTAAAAATACAAAGTAATTTGATTTCACTTTGATTATTAGTGACTCCACTCTCTGATATTATGTTTAGGTTATAGTGAATTATATTGTTTGTTGCATTGATATCGGTGCTTTAAAGAGGGGAATCATTGATACCATATCATATTTTTATTGTGTTTATATCCATGCCGACTTAAATATTTTTAAATTTTTACTATTTGATGCATTGATATTAGTGATTCAAAGAGAGGAATCATTGATATCAATGCAACAAAATAGTAAAATTCACTGTAACTCAAACCTAATATCACAGGGTGGAGTCACTCAAATCAATGCAATCAAATTGCTTTGGATTTGCATTGATGTTGTCACATTACGTCATGTTATGTCAATGCAATCAAATTGCTTTGGATTATCAATGGTTCCTCTATGATATTAGGTTTAAGTTACATAAGCTTTTATGTTTGGTGCATTGATATCAATGATTCAAGGAGGGGACTCACTGATATCAATGCAACAAAGAGTAAAATTCATTGTAACTTAAACCTAATATCAGACGGAAACTAATGCAATCCAACTGAAATCATATTGTTTGGATTTTTAGAGTACTTGGATTATTTTGGATAATTAATATAAAGCACATGTTATATTTTTAACGCTAAATTTATTATATTAAAACACACATGAATTGTGTGTTTGACCTATTCAAAAACACATGTTTTAAATTCATTCCAATCTACCAGGTTAAATAGATACATTAACTATTTAACATTGTTTTACTTTTTAATTTTTCTACATTGTTTTACTTTTTAATTTGTTTACATTGTTTTAATTTTTATTTTATTTTAGCATTGTTATAGTTATTACTCTTTCCTATCCTTTAAAAGTTATTATGAAATTTTTAATTATTAAAATTTATGTCACTCAAATATTACTATGTTGGAACATTATTATTCTTTTACATTGGCTTACTTTTTAATTTTGTACATCGTTTTGCTTATCACTTTTTCATATTCTTTAAAAGTTATTATTAAATTTTTAAATTAAATTTATGTCGACTCAATTATTACTATGTTGGAATGTTGCTAATGTAACGTGACAACATCTCCTCCATAGTGGTTGGGAACGTTATGTTACATAATATAATGTGACAACATCTCCCCCATACCGGGTTGTAGAACTACCTCTCTACACAATTACTCTTATTATATCGAAAATTTATAGACCTTAATCCACATGGTTTATCACCTCTGATCCTTGATAAATATTACCCATATAGCCATTGAATCATATAACTCTTATAACCTATATAACATTTTGAATTCTATAAAATATTAACTCTAGTCCCTATAAGTTGTCACCCCTAACACTTGTGAAGTTAGAACCCTTATGCCTTAAATTTCATAAACTTTATAACCCTTGACTCCTATAATCATAATGTCTAACAATTCTAAAGAAAAACCATTAACCCTTATAACCATTTATCATCATTAACACATATAACCCCTAATCAATATAAACATTTAAGCACATAGACCTATAATTGTTAACACTAAGGCTATCCCTTATAACTTTTACAGGCTCTATAACCGCTAACTAGTTACCTCTTATAACCCCTTATCCCCTAAATCATATAACCTTGAAATTGTTAGTCACTATATGGTCTAACTTTCAACCCTAAATAGATCTAAATCCTATGATAAACAATTATGTCAAAAACTAAAATATATATATCCCTAGCATATTTAACCCCTAAATATTATAATCCTTAACCATTATATCCCTTGATCTCTAAACCCTATAATGCTATCCCATATAAACCCTATCTTTTACAACCATTAAAATCCTTATAAAATTATAAAACATATTATAACACCTAACTACTATACACCCTAATTATAAATCTCTATAATCTTTATAACTCTTATCCCTTATAACCCTAATTATAAATTTTAACTCATATCACCCATACCATTAACTATTATAAACCCTAAATCATATTACCATTAGCATACCTTGTAACATAGTCGATAGGGCATAGAATAGATAGTGAATGGATGTATTGTTAAGGCACTCTTTGTGTTAGGTCACTGGTTCAAAACTCCATGGGTACTAGTTTACAAAAAAAAGGCATACCCTGTAACATTAATAGCCCTTAATCCTTATCATTGTAATGATTTGTAGCCCTAAACAAGGGTCGCAGATGCAAGGGGTTCATTTACAACCCTGCTAGAAAAGAAGAAGAATACTATGCATGGGACCTTGGAAAGGGTTCCAACAATATTGATGAAGCCCTCGCCCTCTACCTAGGCCTTCGAATTATCAAGGATAGTGGAATAAATTTGGTAAAATCAATTGAGGATGGAATGGTGGTCATCAATTCTCTGTGCTTGGGAGCTAGTGAATGCTCATTGCCACTTCAGAAAATAATGAGATGAGTGAGCTTCTTATCTCAAACCTTAGAATCTATCACCTATCATCTATCACCAAGTGCTAAGAAAAAACAATTGGAATGAGGATATCATGGAAAAAAAAGGGAATCACCCTTAAGCAAGGGGTCCTTGAACTAAACGATGGAGTCCGATCATACTTAACTCCTCCATGAATACTTTCCTCCATACTCATGTTCCAAGGAATGTCACCCGAGGAGAAATTGAACGACAACAACTAGACAACAAAGACACTAAATGGTTGATTGACATGATGGGAGGGATAGATTGCTTCTGTGGGAGAGTTATATAAAGATTCGTTATGAAGCTTAGAACACATGGCATACAACAACAAAATATTTCTTGGTGAAGGAATTTTATGGGTAACTATGGAATGTCCTATTCGGCATCTTTCTTGGCAACTAGCTCATACCATGTAATGTCCCCAGTTTGAAAATTTTCCCAATTTAGTCAATTTTCGAAACTTGGACTAGTAAAGCCCCGAATTGTCCCACATGATCCCAAATATTTTCGAATGGTCTATGGAGTGGATTGAGATGTATTTGGTCACATTAAATCAACTATTATATGCTTGGACACTTTCCAAATACTTCAACAACTTGCATTTACAATTAGAGAATGAAAGCCAGAATTACTAGGAAAATCGATGTTGAAACCCCCAAGGGTAGAAGGATCCAAAAGAATCCTAAGGATTTCGAATTGGGACTGAGAGTGTTTGAAGGTTATTGAGACAGAAAAATGAATCTGATGTATTCTTGGAAACTTTCAAAATACTTCTTCAACATTCATTTAACTTCAGGAGAAAATAGGGAAATTTACTAGTTAATTCGAGGGTCAAACCCCCAAGGGTAGAGGTCCCTAATGGCTTCCAAAATGAATTACGACCCTCCCAAATTTCAGAAAAGAGACATGGATTAGTTAAAGGACTTAAATGGGCACCCAAATACATCATTAATCAATTTATAAAGGCTTCTTCAACTCCCATAAATCAGAGGTTTGTGGACATGTCTTCACATAGGGGGAAATGATAGGAAACTTCACCACTTGCTATGAAATTCGAGATTTATGTTCCAAATGATTATTTAATGTATATGATACTTCTTAATGACATTAATTAATATCCATACATCATAAAAATCACATAGATGAACTGGTACAAATCTAAATAAAGCAACTTCAATCTCTCACAACAAGATATAGGGAAAATGGCACCATTTATGCATTGTTTGGTATTTTTACATAGTTTCACTTGGTATTTCGACCTGAGAATGTTATGAGAATTAAGTATCGAGTATATATATCATATTACATGGAGTATCTTGTAATATCACAAATATATCAGCATCTCACCAAGTGCTCCATTCCTCCAAGAGCCAAAATATGGAGAGAAATGTGAGATAGAGATGGGAACAAGTTGAAGAAGAAAGAATCACAAGCTTCCCTATAGCTTCAACATGAAACAAATAAATCCATTGTATCTCCAAATGAAAGTTCTGAATGGCCTCTCCAATTTCCAATTAGGATGAGAATATTTCACCCTCGAAATTGGTACTAAGGTAAGTAGAGTAAACACTCCACTAGCATGGAAAAGCTAGAAGCTCTCCAAATTGCAAAGATGCAAATAAAAAATGATCAAAAGCTAATTTCCTTCTTTGTTATTCTCTTTTATAAACTTCTCAAGTCCTCCATGGGTTGATTTCCTTCCAAAATACTCATGCCAACTCAAGTTGGGAAGAGATTCCAATGTGTGCCACTTGTCCAACAATTCCTAGTCTCCATCTTCCCTCAATTCGAATGGGGAAGCTTCTTGTATTTCATAAATCCCTTGTGCGCCCTCTTGGAGGCTATTTTAAGCCCTGACATGTCATATATGTCATATGTCAGCAATCAAGTCTGAACTTTGTCATAGGTTTCATAGAATCTTCATCATTGTTGTCATAGGAGTTAGGGAATCTAGCTCCAAGTGTCACAATTCTTCTAAGATGCCTCTTCCTCTTCCATGGGAGTTATTCTTCCACTCCAATACTACCTTACATGACTAATGAAATGAATAATACCTATTAAACTCCCCCAACTATGTTACCCTTCATCTTGAACTCGAATTGGTGAGAGAATCATGCCAAGTGTAGTGAGGAATCTTGACACATGTGGGTACCATAGCCTCTTATGTGCCCTCATGATCCAATGCCACCTTATTTTATTTGTATTATTATTTAATTGAACCATTTAATGTGAATTTGTAATTCTAAGGTCATTTTGGGTCTTGTAGCTCCTTTACTCCAAATTTTAATGCTTCCACCCCCAACCTAGGGAACTAGTAATTTTCCTCCATCATAGTTCATCTGGATGGGAAATATTTGTTGAAATATTATAACTTCTAAGAATATTCTATTTGTACTTTATTATTCTGAGATATTTCATTCCTCTGTCAGGACATTATTATATATCCAGATATTTGTATTCCTCCGTCGGGATGTTGTAACTAGGGTTATTAGACTTCCCTAGTGGGGTCGGCCCTGAGTTAAGTGTTTAGGGGTTATTATACTCTCCTAGGAGAAGTTGGCCCAGTTAGGGTTAAAAGTCAAGTGAAGTAAAGTATAAATAGAGGAGGTGTGTTCCTCATTTGAACATACACTCACTCATTCACTCACTTGTGAATTGTGCATTTGAAAGAGAGAGATCTGCCAAGGAGGAGAAGGAGCTCTTGTTTGGGGATTACATCTTTGTATTTGTTGGTCATCTATATTGAGGAATCTTTGCTGTTTTTTCTACCCCATGAGGGTTTCTCAGGATAAATCTGTGTCTATCTTGTGATTGTGTTTCTTTCAGTGATCCTTATTATGCTCTTGTTGTGAATTTTATGCTAATCTTAACATGGTATCAGAGCTAGCCTGAATAGGACATCTTTCACAAGGTGAAAATCTCTCTCTCCTCCTCCGGTGAGAAATTAGGGTTTCTGCAAAAGTTGGAATTTTTTGAATCTGATTGCATGGATGGATGCTCCTCCTCAAAAGCAAAATTTTGAGCCCTAGATCAAACTTTTCGAGTGGGTAGATCTCCGGGAAAGTCAAACCCTAGTTTGACTTCTAGACCAAAAAACCAGAAAACCAGTGAACCAGAAAAGATGCGAACCTATGCACCAGTAAAACAGAAAACCTGTTGGATATCCAAAATTTGCTAGTCAAGTTTGAAGGGTGAAAAGCTTAAGTTTCCAAAAACCAAGTACACCAGTCAACTCAGCTCAGTCAAGCACGTCTCCTGGTAAGGTTTGTTTTGTATTTTGAGAATTTTCAATTTTTGGTGACCTCCTAGATAAGATGGCCCCAAGCACTAAGTTTGAGGATAAGCTAGAAGGCATAGAGAATTTTCGACATGGAAATATAGGACTGGTCTCATTCCTGAAGAGAATGATCTTGCCCAATACATCAAAGATGAAGTTGTAGAACCTGATGAAGATGAAGCTAAAGAGAAGCACAAGAAGGACCTCATTACGGCAAAGTGAATCATTGTTGATTCTATCAAAGACCACTTTATTCCCCAAGTTTCATCCAAGAAGACCCCAAAGGAAATGTATGATGCCCTATCCAGAATGTATGAAGGGAGGAACATCAATAGGAAGATGAACTTGAGATCTCAATTGAAGAATAATAAGATGAGTCAAGGAGAATCTATTCAAGATTACTTCATAAGGATCTCCCATTTCAATGAACAACTAGAAACCATTGGAGACACCCTTGATGAAGATGAACTAGTCATGACTGCTCTCAATGGTCTCACTAGACCTTGGGATTCATTCATCCAGAACATGTGTGCCAAAAAGGAAAGGATGAAGTTTGATATTGTATGGGGGGATTGCATTCAAGAAGAGGCTGGAGTATCCAATAGAGAATCCTTACTCAAAGAAGATAATCAAGCATTATCCACCCCTACCAAAAGAAGAAGGAGTCAATACAACTTCAAGAAGGAAAGCCACAAGGAGTCTCAACCTCCACAAAGGTTTCAAAAGAAAAGAAGAAGCATTCCAAAAAGAGACCACTCTTCATATCGATGTTTCAATTGTCACAAAATAGGACACATTGCTAAGGATTGTCCTTCAAAGAAGAAGAAGGATTTCCACCACAGAAGACATCAAGCACATCTAGCAGAAGATGATAGTGAAGATGAAGAGGAGGAAAGACCTCAAAGGAAAAGAGCTAAGGTAGAAGAAGAATATGCAGAAGAATATGTTCTATTCTCTACACTCTCTGGGTCTATAACACCTAGAGAAGACACATGGCTTATTGATAGTGGTGCTTCAAAGCACATGACGGGACAAAATAAAACCTTATCAAGACTTGAAGAGAGGACATATCCACAAAAGGTATCATTAGGAGATGACTATCAATATCCCATCAAAGGAATTAGTGAAGCAAGCTACAAGCTTGATTCTAGAACCCCCATGAAGATGAAGGAAGTCTTATATGTACCAGGTTTGAAGAATAAATTACTTTCTATCTCAGCATTAGCTAAGAAAGGTTATAGGGTTGCAATCATAGATGGACAAGTACTCATGTGGCCCAAAGGAAAATCAATTGAGGATGCAGTTGTTATTGGTGAAGAAGAAGGAGGGCTATATAAACTCAAAGGACATTCAGAAGCAGCCCTTCTCCATGAAGCCACTAGCCCAAGTGAGCTATGGCATAGAAGGATCGCTCACATCAACTACAAAGCACTACCCTATATGAGAAAATTTGTAACGAGATTACCATAATTGAAGGTTGATCATGAAGGCACTTGCAAAGGATGTGCAAAAGGGAAGAATATCAAGAATCTATTTCCAAAGAGTGAAACAAAGACTAAACGTACTTTGGAACTGATTGATTCAGATGTATGTGGTCCAATTCCCTCCACATCCTTGAGTGGATATGAATACTACCTTACATTTATTGATGACTATTCAAGAAAGACTTGGATATATTTCCTAAAAGGAAAAGATGAAGTCTTTGGAAAATTCAAGGAATTCAAAGCCTTGATAGAAAATAATTCAGAAAAGAAAATCAAGACACTCAGGATAGATAATGGTGGAGAATATACTTCAAAGGATTTTGAAGTCTTTTATAAAGAAGCTAGAATCAAGAGGGAACTAACCACTCCCTACAATCCTTAACAGAATGGTGTTGCGGAAAGAAAGAATAGAACCATTATGGAAGCAATGAAGACAATGATACATGATCAAGATCTTCCTATGCATCTATGGGCTGAAGCAGCAAGGATGACAGTCTATGTCCAAAATAGATGATCTCATAGTGCCCTTGGATTCAAGACTCCAAAAGAAATGTTCACGGGTAAGAATCCTGAGGTAACCTACCTCAAGATATTTGGGTGCCCTGTATATATTCACATACCAAAAGAGAAGAGAAATAAGTTGGACCCTTCCGGAAAGAAGGGAATATTTGTTGGGTATTGTGAAGCATCCAAAGCATTTAGAATACACATCCCAGGATTCCATCACATGGAAATTAGTAGAGATGTAACATTTGATGAAGAAGTTGCTCTGAAAATATCTAGAAAGAGCCAGTGTGAAGAAGTATATGAAGAAGATATACCTCCTAGAAATACAGAAGTTGTTTCCTTCCATGAAGAAGAAACACCAGAATACCATGATATGATAGAACCTCAAGAACCCCCACCTATGAACATATCATGGAAGAGAAAGCCAGCATGGGAAAGAGAAATCATACATGAGCCATAAAAGTATGGAGCTCCAGAAGGCTCCACTAGAGTGAGCAAGAAAAAAAATCCATTCTCCAACTATGGGTAGAAGCAATGACGGAGGAGTACCAATCAATAATGAAGAATGATGTTTGAGATGTAGTTCCCAAACCACAAGACAAGAGTGTGGTATCCTCCAAATGGATATACAAGATAAAGCATGTTGCGGATGGTATCATTGAAAAGTATAAGGAAATATTTGTGGCTAGGAGATTCTCTCAGAAAGAGGGAATTGACTATGAAGAAACATTTGCACAAGTTGCAAGGTACACTTCTAGTAGAACCATCATGGCACTTGCACCCATGATGAAATGGATCTTACACTAGATGGATGTGAAGACAACCTTCCTGAATGGTGTAATTGAGGAAGAAGTGTACATAGAACAACCACAAGGATTTGAAGTTCAATATAGAAGAACTCACGTATGCAAACTGAAGAAGGCCTTGTATGGCTTGAAACAAGCTCCTAGAGCTTGGTATGGGAGAATTGATAGCTTATTGACAAGCTTGGGCTTTACCAAAAGTAAAGTTGATCCTAACTTTTACCTTAAGTTTATGAATGATGAACTTGCCATACTATTATTGTATGTGGATGATATCTTTCTGACAGGAAATGAGAAACAAATCATGTAAAGAAAGAGGAAGCTAGCCACAGAATTTGAGATGAAATATCTCAGATTGATGCATTACTTCCTAGGTCTGTAAATATGGCAAGGCCCAGAAGGAATCTTTCTCAATCAGGGAAAGTATGTTGTGGAAATATTGAAAATATTTGATATGTTGGAATGCAAATCCATGGCCACTCCCATGGATAACAACTTGAAGTTATTAGCTGATGAATCGTCAGAATTAGTGGATGTAACTCAGTACAGACAGATTATTGGGTCATTGATGTATCTAACGAATACCAGGCCAGATATATGCTTTGCTGTGAACACCCTGAGTCAGTATCTGGTTGAGCCTAGATATATTCACATGATAGCTGCAAAGCATGTGATGAGGTACATAAAAGGTACGATAGACTTCGGTCTATATTATCTTGGAGATCATGACTTTAGATTGTATCGTTATACAGATGCAGATTGGGCTAGAAGTGTCTTAGACAGAAAGAGCACTTCGGGTGGATGTTATTGTCTGGGATCTTCTATGATCTTGTGGTTTAATAGGAAGCAGTCCAGTGTGGCTCTCAGCACATTTGAAGCAGAATATATAGTAGCTTGCTCTGCTAGTTGTGAATCCATATCGATTTGGAATCTGTTATCAGGACTATTTGACTTAGAGATGGACTCCACTATGATCCTATGTGACAACCAGAGTTGTATCAAGATGACGTAGAATCCAGTGTTCCATGATAAGTCAAAGCACATAGAGATCCAATATTTCTATATACGGGATATGGTGCAAAAAGGAGCTACAAAGTTCGAGTATGTGAGCACTGATGAACAAGTTGCTAATGTATTGACCAAACCTATGTCTCGAGTAAAGTTTGAGTATTTCCGAGACAAGATTGGTGTAGTTCAGAAGGACCCTCCTCGAAAGGGGGAGTGATATGGTCGATGGTGATATATGGATCGACGATGAGGTTGATGATGAGGATACTTATATCGATGATGAGGATACTTGTATCGATAATGAGGATACCTATTCCGACGATGAGGTCGATGATACCGACGATGAAGTGGTCCTTAGACTTTGTCTAAGTGTACAAGAGGATTGCATCATTCTTGGAATTATGTCCTAAAGTGAGAGGGATTGATAATCCTATAAGCAGATCAGGATTGCATCATCCTTGGATATATGTCCTAAAGTGAGAGGGATTGATCATAATGTATCAGGATTTCATCATCCTTGGACTTATGTCCTAAAGTGAGAGGGATTGATCATCCCATAAGTAGATTTGGATTTCATCGTCCCTAGACATGATATGGTGTCTTAAATTGATAGGGATTTATCATCCCGTAAGTAGATCTGGATTGCATCGTCCCTAGACATGATATGGTGTCTTAAATTGATAGGGATTGATCATCCCGTAAGTGGATCAAGATTGTATCATCCTTGGACTAATGTCCTAAAGTGAGAGGGATTGATCATCCCATAATTGGATCATGTGTAGTATTGCAGATGTTGATGTTGTTGATCAAGAGATCCAGATGATCTTATTGATCGGAAGATCCAGATGATGATGCTAGTGATCGATATATCCAGATGATGTTGTTGATCGGAAGATCCAGATGATGATGTTGTTTATCGAAAGATCCAGATGATGATGTTGTTGATCGGGAGATCTATATGATGATGTTGTTGATCGGGAGATCCAGATGATGATGTTGTTGATCGGGAGATCCAGATGATGATGTTGTTATAGATGATCGAGTGTTGCAAAAGATGAAGACTCAGTACTGAAGATGTTGATGTTCCAGTATTGAATATATTGAAGATGTTTCAGTAATTGTTTAAGTTACTGATGATTATTGAAGGAAGCTTCCAATGATTTATAGATGTATCATGTATCATGTTTTTGATGACTCTTGCTCCTGCAGATATTGTTAGAATATCCTTCTCGTTAATGGGGAGTGTTGAAATATGGTAACTTCTAAAAATATTCTATTTGTACTTTATTATCTGGAGATGTTTCATTCCTCCGTCGGGACATTATTATATATTTGTAGATGTTTATTCCTCCATTGGGATGTTGTAACTAGGGTTATTAGACTTCCCTAGTCGGGTCGGACCTGAGTTACGTGTTTAGGGGTTATTAGACTCTCCTAGGAGAAGTCGGCCCATTTAGGGTTAAAAGTCAAGTGAAGTAAAGTATAAATAGAGGAGGTGTGTTCCTCATTTGAACACACACTCACTCATTCACTCACTTTTGAATTGCGCATAGGAGAGAGAGAGATCTGCGAAGTAGGAGAAGGAGCTCTTGTTTGGGGATTACACCTTTGTATTCGTTGGTCATCTATATTGAGGAAGCTTTGCTGGGTTTTCTACCCCATGAGGGTTTCCCAGGATAAATTTGTGTCTATCTTGTGATTGTGTTTCTTTCAGTGATTGTTATTATGCTCTTGTTGTGAATTTTATGCTAATCTTAAAAATATTACAAACCAATACTTGGGAATTTTCTCTTGATGTGACCCACCTTGTCCATTTGGATATAATTTTTCATTATTACCAACTTGGACATCATGCTTGCCAATTATTTGACCCTGAGCATCAATTTGACAAACTATCATGACTATGGCCAAGGGGCTTAGGCCATTGTGACCTAATACAAATTTTTGGGATATGACAAACCCTCCCTTCCCAATATTTATTGTCCTCAAGCAATTTCAAACATGGATGTTGAATAACTTGCTTTCTTTCCAAAACTTTGCTTCCAAAATTTGCTTCCAAAACTCTGAGTAGTGGCACTCATGCACTACAATTGTGTGTTTCCAAAAGTAAGGAGATGTGGATTTTATTTTCATATTGATATCCCCCGTGACATCACCACTAAACACCAAAATATTAATTAAATCCATCAAAACAAAGTTTTCACAATTACTCTTTTACCTCTTTCATATTCTGGAAACCCCTTTCTGTATAATTCTTTGAAGTTTCCACTATTGCCCAACTTTGAGTCTTCAAGATTCTATGAAAATTTTAGAGAGGAACCACCATGCTTGTTGTTGCACTACTCTGATTAAAAACACTTTATTAAGTGGGGCTCAATCTCCCATACTACTTGTGTCCCCAAAAAATTGAAACCAATGAGAATAAATTTTTTCCTAGGGTCCCATTGCTTGTATTGCACTCCAACAATTAGGAGTGCTCTCCAACCCATACCATCAGGAAAGAGAATTATTGGATCACATTTTCTTGTATGCATTATTCCAAACATAATGAGTAACAAAGATATATCATCAAATTACATAACAACATAATAAAAATGTACATCAAGGAGGTGCCTCGTCAAAGAATCATGAAAGTGCTTATACCTCCAAGTAAGTAGACCACCATTTGCCAAGCGCATACAAGCTTCAAGTGACTAATCAAATATGCTCTAATGACATAGGTGAGGATCCCATGTCCTATAATGCTGCTCGAAAAGGATGTAATATGCATCAAAATAGTCATCCATGTGTTCTTTCATCCAAGAAGTGAATGAATAATCTCCATTAAAATCTGAACCAAATAGGGAACAAAGAGAACAATGAGCCTTCAAGGGGATCACAGAAGTACCATTTGTGCATCCCTGAATATGTGTATAATCAAGAAATAGCAAAGGATTTTGTTTCCAATAAGAATGTGCTCCAATCATATATCTCTTCACCCAAGTATTGGATGAAGTTCCTCCAACATCAATTGAACTAAGCAAGGAGCAAGGAAAATCATGAGTCTTCAAATGACTCAAGTGAACATCATAGGTGCATCCATGAAGATATGTATCATCATAAGGTAAAAAAATATGCTTCTGCAAATGTAAATAAGAATGTGTTCTAATAATGTCATCATCTAAAGGAGATATAGGAATTTCATACTCCTCATGTGGCACCTTCAAAAATAAACTTTTCACCGATACTTCATTAGGATGAATGCTGCAAAATATGGAAGTGTAAGATGTAGGAGAATGAACCAACTCACCCAAATGATAAGAATATTAAAAAGTGTCATAATTTTTAGGCTCCATAAGGGTAGGATCATGCACATGTGATGTCTCTTCATATTTTTTAGAGTCACTTGGGAGTGACTTTTGATCCTCTTCATGTACTGCTTCTTCTACTTCACCTATTTCAGAACTAGGTGGCTCATGGGTCTCCTCCTTTCACTCCTTCAAGAAAGATGATGCATTTTCCCCCTTGGTTTCCTTATGATCAATATATTTGGAACGTCCTTTTGAACAAAACCGAAAAACTCTCTTCAAGTAGGAAACACATGCATTCCCTGAAGCTTCGGATATTTCACTGCTCTTTTCACTCACACACATATGATTTTCTCTCCAAGGTCTTTTGCAAGAAGGGCATAGACCTTTCTTCACTAACTCCACATATTCTATATTAGGCCTATTTTCAAACACCCAATCAGCAAAGTATTCAAAATGAATGTACTTTTTTGTACCTCCCTTATACGGATCAAGATATGCCTGATATTGTTGGGGCAATGTTTTATATGTTGCTATCAATTTTTATAGTTCATTCATGGAATTGTACTCATAGGAGTCATAATAAAAGTAATACATGGCTGTAATTTATTCTTCAATGGATGACCCTAATGCAAAGGTGCAAGTAGCATGCTTTGATACCACTGTAATGTCCCCAATTTGAAATTTTTCCCAATTTAGTCAATTTTCGAAACTTGGACTAGTAAATCCCCAAACTTGGATTGAGATGTATGTGGACACTATAAAGAATATATTATATTCTTTTACACTTTCCAAATACTTTAGAAACTTGCATTTACAATTAGAGAATGAAAGGAAGAATTACTAGGAAAATCGATGTTGAAACCCCCAAAGGTAGAAGGCTCCAAAATACTCCCAAGGATTTAGAATTGGGAATGAGAGTGTTTGAAGGGTATTGAGACATAAAAATGAATCTGATGTATCCTTGTAAACTCTCAAAATACTTCTGAAACATTCATTTAACTTCAGGAGAAAATAGGGAAATTTACTAGTAAATTCGAGGTTCAAACCCCCAAGGGTAGAGGTCACTAATGGATTCTCAAATGCAATACGACCACCCAAAATTTTAGAAAAGAGACATGGATTAGTTAAATTACTTTAATGGTCACCCAAATACATCATTAATCAGTTTCTAAAGGCTGCTTCAACTCCCATAAATCATAGGTTTGTGGACATGTCTTCACATAGGGGGAAATGATAGGAAACTTCACCACTTGCTATGAAATTCAAGATTTATGTTCCAAAGGCTTATGTAATGTATATTATAATTATTCAGGACATTAATGAATCTCCATAAATCATAAAAATAACATATATGAACTGGTACAAATTGAAATAAAGCAACTTCAAGCTCTCACAACAAGATATAGGGAAAATGGCACTGTTTATGCATTGTTTGGTATTTTTACATAGTTTCACTTGGTATTTCGACCTGAGAGTATTATTAGCATTAAATACAGAGTATATATCTCATATTAAAAATAAATGGAGTATATTGTACTCTCACAAATAGGTCAACATCTCACCAAGTGCACCCTTCCTCCAAGAGCCAAAATATGCAAAGAAATGTGAGATAGAGATGGGAACAAGTTGAAGAAGAAAGAATCACGAGCTTCCCTGTAGCTTCAAACTGCAACAAATAAATCCATTTTATCTCCAAATGAAAGGTCTTAATGGCCTCTCCAATTTCCAATTAGTATGGGAATATTTCACCATCGAAATTGGTGCTAAGGCAAGTAGAGTAAACACTCCACTAGCATGGACAAGCTAGAAGCTCTCCAAATTGCAAAGATGCAAATAAAAAATGATCAAACGCTCCTTTACTTATTTTTTAGTCTCTTTTATAAACTTATCAAGTCCTCTATGGGTCTAATTCCTCCAAAATCCTCATTCCAACTTAAGTTGGGAAGAGATTCCAATGTGTGCCACTTGTCCAACAATTCCTAGTCTCCATCTTCCCTCAATTCGAATGGGGAAGCTTCTTGTCTTCCATAAATCCCTTTTGCACCATCTTGGAGGCTATTTTTATCCCTTACATGTCATATATGTCATATGTCAGCAATCAGGTGTTAACTTTTTCATAGGTGTCATAGAATCTTCATCATTGTTGTCATAGGAGTTAGGGAATCTAGCTCCAAGTGTCACAATTCTTCTAAGATGCCTATTCCTCTTATATGGGAGTTATTTTTCCACTCCAATTAGACCTTACATGACTCATTCCATGAATAATACCTATTAAACTCCCCCAAGTATGTTACCCTTCATCTTGAACTTGAATTGGTGAGAGAATCATGCCAAGTGTAGTGAGGAATCTTGCCACATGTGGGTCCCACAACCTCTTATGTGCCATCATGATCCAATGCCACCTTATTTTATTTGTATTATTATTTAATTACCCATTTAATGTGAATTTGTAATTCTGAGTTCATTTTGGGTCTTGTAGCTCCTTTACTCCAACTTTTAATGGTTCCACCCCCAACCTAGGGAACTAATAATTTTCCTCCATGATAGTTCATCTTGATGGGAAATATTACAAACCAGTACGTGGGAATTTTATCTTGATGTGACCCACCTTGTCCATTTGGATCTAATTTTTCATTATTACCAGCTTGGAAATCATGCTTGGCAATTATTTGACCCTTAGCATCAATTTGAAAAACTATCATGACTATGGCCAAGGGTCTTAGGCCATTGTGACCTAATGCAAAATTTTGGGACATGAAAAATACTCCCTTCCCAATATTTTTTGTCCTCAAGCAATTTCAAACATGGATGTTGAATAACTTGCTTTCTTTCCAAAACTTTGCTTCTGAAACTCTGAGTAGTGGCACTCATGCACTACAATTGTGTGTTTCCAAAAGCAAGCAGATGTGGATTTTATTTTTCATATTGATATCCCATGTGACATCACCACTAAAAACCAAAATATTAATTAAATCCATTTAACAAAGTTTTCACAATTACTCTTTTACCTCTTTCATATTTTGGAAACCCCTTTCTGTATAATTCTTTGAAGTTGCCACTGAGTTGCCCAACTTTGAGTCTTCAAGATTCTATGAAAATTTTAGAGAGGAACCACCATGCTTGATGTTGCACTACTCTTATTAAAATCACTTTATTAAGTGGGGCTCAATCTCCCATACTACTTGTGTCCCCAAAAAATTGAAACCAATGAGACTAAAATTTTTCCCAGGGTCCCATTGCTTGTATTGCACTCCAACAATTAGGAGTGCTCTCCAACCCATACCACCAGGAAAGAGAATTATTGGATCCCATTTTCTTGTATGAATTATTCCAAACATCATGAGTACCAAAGATATATCATCAAATCATAACAACATAATAAAAATGTACATCAAGGAGGTTCCTCATCAAAGAATCATGAAAGTGCTTATACCTCCAAGTAAGTAGACCACCATTTGCCAAGTGCATACAAGCTTCAAGTGACCAATCAAATATGCTCCAATGACATAGGTGAGGATCCCATGTCCATACTAAATGAGCCTCTAAGATGTTTGTGACCATTACTGCAAGATTTTGAAAATATGAAATATAATCCTATGGTGTGCCTATCTGCTTCAACTCATCAATCTCTCTGAAAGGCCTCTCTGGGTATTTTATATCCAACCTATCAATGGGCCTACTTGTAAAATATTCATATGATGTAATATTGGCATGTCTCGAGGTCCTCATGCCATGGTACCACCAGTCATTTGCTTCTCCTTCCAGATTTAAGGTAGCCATTTTAATGGAATATGCTTCTTCCATGGGGTTTAGTTGGAAGTATGTGTCAATTTTCTTCACCCAAGCTCTAGCAGTGCATTTGGATGATCCATCAAAACTTGGAAGGGATACCTTCCCAAGGGTGCACTACACCTCAAAATTATGTCTGTGAGTTCTATTGGACCCCTTTAGTCTAATTTGATCATTGAAGTTGCAGTACTCATAGAAATACATGGATGCCTTGAAATATACACTCATAACCCCATACGCTTCAAAATAATCATCTAAGAACTCATATCTCTCATTTGGCATTGCTACTCCCACTGCTTGTGATTCTAGGAATTTAGGAATTATGGATCTAGGTATATCTTTGAACTCATATAGATGGATATGTAGACTAGTTTGAGAGAAAATTGTTTTTCCATGGGATCTCATAGGTTTCTTGTCTCAATCACGAGAGCCACTGCTACTCCAATTACCATTTTTGTTTTCGAATGCATAGCTTGCTAGCTTTCCCATAAACTCCCTTGTCTCTTCTTGGGTTTTCCTAGCACTCTCTTGGCCCTTGGTCAATCTATATAAGTTTTTCAAAAGACCCTTCATGAAAAAATCCTCCTTCTCCTTAGTAGTAACTTTGTCGAACAAAGTATCCATACTTCTCTCTACTCTTGATTCTTATTTGATTACACCTTTAGTGGAACCTATTTCCTCTTCCAGCCAAATATTTTCTCTGCTCCTATGGCTTATAGGGGGGATATTTTGCAGACTAGGGTGACTCATTTATCTAAATTAGAGCCCATAGTTGTCGATGAAAATGGTTTGATACCACTATAATATCCCCAATTAAAAATCATAGATATTTAACTCAACTATGACCACAAAGAGCAAACTAGTTCAAAATTTTGACAAAGAAACCCCCTGGGTTCGAGGCTTTCCAAGCACAATAAAACCTGTATGAATTTGTCTCAAACCACTTCATTCTGACCCTAACACTCTCAAATACACCCAAACTAATCATTAACAGACTTCAGGATTTTTCTATGAAAGTTTCACAGACAATTACTCATGAATGTGTAACCCATTTTTTGCAGATTTTAACATTTAACCACTAGTGTAAAAATACTGAGCTAAATAATGGGAAAATATTGTGGAATTTTATTATGGAATGAACATAAATAGAGACTACATATATGGTTTATACTGCAACTGCAAAAACTCAATTAAATCTATTACAGATAATGGAAAGATGGTTGTCCAAAGCCCAACAAAGAAAAGGAGAGAGACACTACTCCAATTCAGAAAATATGCTTCACTGGTGTGCCCTTCACAAGCAGGATTTCAACCAAAAATATCATATATTACTCCTAAATATAATCCTCCATCATATATAGAAGAAATAAATCCATGGTAACATCCTCCATAAGATCTTCTCAGTCACTGGTGAGTCCTCCTCAGCCAGATATCTCCACACACAATTTACCAACGGAAAACACCAACAATATTTACTACTACAAACTGAGAATCAAACACTCCTGTATGAACTCGAACAACTGAATAACATGGAAATGGACTCATTCACTTGAATCTCAATAGATAAACCGGGGTTATTTCTGCTCTCATGCTAGCAAGGGTGAAATCTTTCATCACTGAACTAGTTACAACGGCAAGGGGCACATTTCCCAAGCTTGAGAAGCTCAATATCTCTCCAATTCGAATTGAAAATTATCATAATCCATTCCATCAACTGCCTTCATTATTTTTTGAATTCATTTAGGCCTCCCCCCCCCCCATTCTAGAATTCTCTCATAAAAATAATAATAAAATTCAAATTATTGGAGAGAATCATTATTCATGACACATCAATTTCCTTCTAATGTTATTTGGATAAATTAGGACCTTATCCACCTTTGGTAATTCGAATTTGGGGATCTCTTCCTTGATTTGGTGGATTTACAACTGACTTGTGGGCCCACTCTCCCATCATTTTCCCTCCTTATCTAAATTTAGGACCTAGAGTTGTCATAGCTTGTCATAGGTTGGCATAACTTGTCATAGAATCTATCATAAAATCTCATAGATTAATTTTGGGGTTACACTTCACGAAATCACCCTCATTGGCTAATTTTAGCTTGGTGCTTCTTCATTATATTCCTTTGTATCCCCCCCTAGTGTACCCTTCTTTAGTTATTAATAGCCCAGGGGTTTACAACTCATGATATTCCCTCATGATAGGATTCCTTCCACCTTGGATGGGAGTTACACCTCCTAATGGGCCTATTCATCCTCCTATGCACCCTCATTGGATTATTATACCATTTCCAACTCATTTATGAGTTTATTTCCATTATTATTGCAAAATTTATAACCCACGTCACCTGAGTCTTGATTTACATTTGAATTTACATAGTGACTATAGGCCAATTAATTCCCTAGTAAATTTGAATTCCAATTGAACCTATGGGAATTAGATAGGCTATTAGAATGCCCAATGTGCCATCATGAAGGAGAAATTACATGGTTTTTCATCCAATGTTCCTTAGAGTATTAACCTCTTCCTGTTCGACATGCCAACCTTTAATATGAATGCTACCTATGTTTTCCTAAATATGAGTATGCAAATGGGAAACTTTGCTATCCCATTTACCTCCAAAGGTGGGAATGTTCCAATGTCCAAAAATTCTCTTGGGGTTGGTTCATTTATGTCATCTAGTTTTCCAACTAGAAGTGCCACTTTCTACAGAATATGGAACTTCATGAGTGGCAATTTCTCTCACAATTCAAGGTTTCATTTGCACACACCACATAAGCTAGGTGGTGCAAATTTGTTGGTAGGAATTTTTTTTAAGGGTAATCAAATGTATAATCTTGCGATGGAGAAACCCCAAAACTCATTCAATTCATTCTCCCAAGTTCAATTGCCATTTATTTCTACATGAAATATTCCTCATTTGATGAAGTTGACTAATGACCTAGTGCAACTCAATGTCAACTGGCCTCCCATCTTGACAATTTTTCCCTTGTACCTTCCTAATTTCGAAGGAAAGGATGAAGAAGATCACTTTAACCAAGTGATGTTGTTCCATTTCTATTGTTCATCAAATTCATTGAGGGACGATTCCATTAGGTTGAGACTCTTTCAGTGCACCTTGATTTGGGTTGCTTCCAACTGGTATATAGAGTTCCCAATATCTGCTTATAATGATTTCATATCTTTGGCTATCACATTCCTTACACACCTTTATTTACCAATCTAGTATAAAACTTGGATTGAGATGTTGAAATCCTTCCAACATGAAATTTCCACCCACATCTCTGATCGTAAACATGAATGATTAAGGAGGCGACATATGATTAAGGATCATATCCTAGATGATTTCTTGGTAGATTGGTTTGTTAAGTCCCTATTACTATACATATCCAAGAATGTGATCCTATTCATACCATGATATTAAGTCCATGAACATAACCATTTCCATTAACAATAATTTAACAAACACATTACAAAAAATATATTCCATGGCACTCAAACACAATGGGCACTTATCTTTATAAATTTCCTCCAACTATATGTCAGTGGACGTTCCTCCTAGCTATATGAACTCTATCAAGCTATATAAATATTTGGCCATTTCCACCCCTGAGTTGGGGATATTCTTACACAAGGGGTAAGTTTCAACTTCTTCCTCTTCAATTTGCAACCACACTCCTCATAGAGAATTCCTCACCCATGGGAACCTATCCTCTACCCAAGTGGTGTGGATAATCCCGTCCATAGTTGACTATGACACCTCACTCATTCCTCATCAACCTGCACAACACCAAGGAAGGTACCCCCTTCTTTTCACTTTGGTCCCTCATGTTGTCCCCTTCCCCTTATAGTGCTCCAATACAAACCAACGAGGAAGTCTACATGACAAGGGTCCAAGTATGTCATGTTGCAAGCTAGGTCCCCTAATCCCAGGCACCAATTTATCAAGGTAGCTAGGATTTTGTCTATCAATGTGGACTTGAGCCTTAGGTTATTTAAAATTGACATTCCTTGGTTTACAAACCAAAATTACCAAAGCATGGATGTTCTCCCTCCCTGGATTCTAGACTGAATGAATGAAATGGGTTTCTAACTTTATATATGAATGGTTTTGTCTTGACATGTGGCTTCCCTAGAAGAACCCACTTTTCCCCTCTTAATACTAAATTAAGATAATTGGCCCTTAATTAAATAAAGTGACCCTTATAACCATGGTTAAGGGACCTTGGGTTAAAAATTATAATGAAGGCTAGGGACATAAGCTAATGTTCATTGTTAACTAGCGTTACTACCCCTTAGTCTGCTCTCACTTCCCCCACTTGTGGAAGCATAGCCACCCCTATCTTGCTCACCCTTATTCACTTGCAGTTGTCAGGTATTTTTATATTAAAAATAAAATTTACATATTTAAAATATATTCGGTCATCCTAGACCATTCATATCTGGCTTCTAGCCTTTACATAATTACATCATATTTACATCTTTGGGGGGGGGATAGGGTGTTACAACATTGCAACCTATCATGCTAATGGATCCTTTCCCTCAATATCATTAACTCAATGCTAGGGTCCCCAATATCCTTCCACTCTCACAAGGGGGAAAACAAGTTACCCCTCCACAAGGGGGAAACACATCGAATGCAAACATCTTCATGTGATGAGTGAGATATATATTAAAATGAGGGAACATAAATATGATGCTTAATAATTTGGGTCTAAGGAGAAAGAAGTACCTACATCATAGTCACCATCTCCCCTACGTATAGAGAAACTAGTATTTTATGCAATTCTAGTCCATCCCAAGGGTGTTTTAAGAATATCCACACATAATCCTAATGCTCGGGCTGCCCACAATTACATTATTATTGAGGGTTTATTCCAGGTTCCATGTCCCATGTCTACCATAGAGGTTATTCTAAGTTTTACTACACAATGAAAGGTTTTATTATCATCTATAGGTGGTTTGGACTAGCTTGATGCACAATTGATTACTTTTGACATGGACAATCACAAGCCAAGACTCCCTCATCACATTGTGTTTTAGATCAAAGTATCGTCTCATAACAGAGACATCTTTTGTACCATAGTTGATGGAGGAGATTCAACATGTGCTATGTATCTTTCATGTTGGAAGGCCTTAGGATCTCCATATATAGTTCTATCTCCCATCATGTTGATCTATTTTAATAGTTAGTCTTTTGTACCTCACGGAATAATACCATTGTTCCTCGTTGAATTTGGCGGTAAAATGGTCTCGGTAGAGGTTGAGTTTGTTGACATGACATTACATTACAACCTATTACCATGTTGTAGTTGGAATTATGCCATGACCACATTAGTGTCATCGGTATTTCAATTGATTTCCCTCATTAAGGACACATTGTCACCATTAATCAATTCTCTTTCTTTCAACATGATCCAACTTCCCCATCAGGATCAAATGTCCCAATGGTGGATAAATCCACTATGGAACATGATAATATGAGTGTAGGATTGTATTCCACATTACTAGGAACCTTTGATCTTCCCTCACCCATATCTTTCATTAACTCTCATCCAATATATGCAATCTCGTTAGCCGTGCACGATCCCTGCACTTCATCATCAAGTAGAAACTCTAAGACACTATGCTTCACATCATTTTGAATGACCCATTTGACCAATGATCCATGGATATTACCTACTTTTTCTGATTCAATATAGAACAACAAATATGTCATAATGTTTATGCCTTTGTCTGTATCTAAAATCACTTACCAGGGTACTTAATTGACCTATGCCTACCTTGATCAACTTTTTTGTTGTTGGAGGATCTTGATCAATTTACCTCTCTTGTTTGGGTCTTCAACCTTCTCAAAACTCTTTATCTATAGTCTTTCCCTTTGACAAGACCATTGTTGAATCCATGACTATCTTTGAGACACCATGTGAATATAAGCATCACTAATCATATTTCCTCCCCAAGTTAAATAAGTTAGAGGCTATGAGAACAAATTTAACCATCTTTGGAGATTTTGATGGGTATCATGATTTCCTTTAATTTAGGGAGGTATATGCAGAAGGAGATATGGATAATATTTTTAAGATCATGTCCATCAATATCTCTAAGACTCTCATCATCGTAGAAAACATTATGATCGAAGTAGACGATCCTCCAAAACAAGTGGAAATTTCTACTACTCTTTTCAAGGAATTCCACAATGTTTTTGCTTGGAGTTATCAAGAAATGCTTATAATTGAACCTAGGATTGTCAAGCACAAATCAAAACATATGAAAATGTGAAACCTTTTTGACAAAAACTATGCCTAGTTAACCCCTGGAAGGAAGCTGCAATTAAAGTAGAGGTGGAGAAGCAACTCAAATATGGCTTCATTTACCCAGTTCCCTTAACTAAATGAGTATCCAAACCAGTTCATGTTGCAAAGAAAGAAGGGACTATTTTTTTTATCGAATTTAGGGATTTGAAATTACAACTCTCATAAGTAATTCTCACACAACTAGTCAAGAACACTAAAAAACAGTCACATATGATGCAAACCGAATTAACCTCATGTATAATAATACATTAGCCAACCTTGGGAAAGTAAATTGTTGTCAATATATAACATTACATCAGAGATTCAAATGCATAAGAATTCCATTCGAATTCTCACAAAAGCAGACTTACTAAAATAATGCAAAACCCCCCTAGGTGGAAAGTGTGTTCTCCAAGTCACTCCAAAGGCTCAGGAATTTCTGATATAGTGATAATATAGTGATGTGTGATGGAAAAGCATGCCAAATCCAGAATTTGGAAAGAAGAAACATCTTAGAGGATGATTTAGCTAAAAAACAGTTTCTACTAGTCAATTAGCTTTTACCTTTCACCAAAAAGTGGTAAAAATTAGTAAAAGAAGCTAGTGCACCTTTCTAATCCAAAATTGTCTAAAAATAGCCAGAATCTAATCCAGGATCTCCAGGAATGCGCTTTAGTGGGTTTAGGAAGCTTGTGGTCCACACAATGGTGTTTTAGCCAACTAACTAGTCTCATACATAGGAATTAATCATGAAATGATTAATTAATGCTACCAAGGTATTAAATGACATAGATGTGGGTTTTAAATATTACAACACCCCCTCATAAGTTCGAATTTATGTGCTAAATATCATAAATAAAAAAGAACTAGGGCCCAGTAACAAGACATGGTCACCCAGTACAATACTTCTTTGTCCATGAAACAAGGAAAAAAGGAAAATCTCATGGGAAAAGCCTCCCCTAAAAAATGAACATAATCAAAATTGAAATATTGATGTTCAATCCTTCATTCCACCACATGTTCAACCATCTCAAGCAGTGATCTAAGATAGATAAATGTATTCTCATTAAAAGATTTGGTGAAGATGTCTGCAGTTTGCTCACCTATTGGGAAATACTGCAAATCAATGATTTGGTCATGCACTAAACTCTTGATGTAGTGCATATGGATCTCAATATGCTTGGTCCTCTGTCTTTGTACTGGATCACTTGAGACCTTTATAGCACTCTGATTGTCACAAAAGATGACAGTAGGAGTACTAAAGGAAATCTCAAACTCTGAAAGAATACCCTGCAACCACACACACTGAGTAGCAGCATTCACTGCTCCTCTGTACTCGGCCTCTATTGAATATAGTGCAATTGCACTATGTTTATTGCTAGACCAGAAAACAGGACTACCTCCAAGCATGAATACAAATCCAGATGTGGATTTTCTGTCAAGGCTATCACCAACCCAATCTGAGTCAGTAAAGCCAAGAAGATCTAGGCTAGAATCTGCAACATAGTGAATCCCATCAGTCTTGGTGCCTTGAACATAATGCAAGATTCTTTTGCATCCCTCCAATGAATCTCATGTGGTTTCTCCATGTACCTTGATTCCACACTTACAACATATGCAAGTTCAGGTCGAGTATGAGTCAAGTATAACAAGCTGCCAACAAGATGCCTATACAAGGTGTTGTCAACCAAAGGTGTAGATTCTGCTTCTTCAAGTCTCACTCCTAAAAGGAAAGGAGTCTTTGAAGGCTTGAAATCACCCATATTGAACTTATTTAGCAGGTCGGATGCATATTTGGACTAAGATACCTTAGTTCCATTCTCAGTTTGAGAAATCTCAAGCCCCAAAAATTTCTTAAAAATTCCCAAGTCAGTCATGGAAAAAGCTTTATGCAAAGTAGTTTTTAATGAAGCAATTTTATCAGTAGAGCTACCTGTGATTAGTAGGTCATCAACATATAACACAATAATCAGAATTGAGCCATCAATCAACTTCATGCAAACATTTGTATCGGATTTGCATCTCACAAAAGATTGTGACAAGAGAAAGTTGTCCATTTTGGCATACCAAGCCCTGGGGGCTTGCTTAAGCCCATATAAGGACTTCCTCAACCTGCACACATAGTTAGGATCATATGTATAGCCTTTTGTTTGATGCATATAAATATCCTCATCAAGATCCCCATGGAGGAATGCACTCTTGACATCCATGTGGTGCACTTCCCAGTGCTTAGATGTAGAGATTGCCATAACTAGTCTTATCAAATCCTTCTTTGCAACTGGTCCAAAAGTCTCATTGTAGTCAAGGCCATGGACTTGGGAGAAGCCCTTTGCCACTAGAATAGCCTTATATTTCACTTCTATACCATTAGTTGCACACTTGTTTTTGTAGATCCACTTACACCTTACCAATTTTCTGCCTAGGGGGAGCTTTACTAGCTCCCTATTGGCACCCCAACAACCCCCTTTATTTTACACAAAGTAAAGGGACCCCCATGTAAATTTTGTAAATATTTATCTTTCGGTTTTCTTTGAGTTTTCCTCACTTGGTTTGAAGATGGTTCCATGGCTTTCATCATGTGATCCATTAATCTTTGCACTACACATTTGAATTTCTTGAGATAAAATATTTGGTGGTTTGATTTATGTATACCATGTTGATATCTTGGATTTCTTGATGATTGTTGAGTTTTAATTTGAGTAATTTATCGAATTTTACAAGCCTTTTATTTTTATTTATTTATTTTTGCCTCTTTGAATAATTTTTGATAATTTTTGGGGAAAAATAAATGTTTTAATTAAAGGTTGCTAATATATAATTTTACTCATTAAAAATGTGGAAATAAATAGTTAGTTTTGTGATTTTGAAGAAAAACATCAATTCTTTTTATTTATATCCGTGTAAGATATATCTTTTCTTTTTATTTTTGATGCCAATCTCCATTCAAAAAATTTAACTATAATCTTTACTTTTATTCTAGACATTTTTAAAAAGTTTTCTTTTAAAAAAAGTGCAGAGTTAAGTTATTTATTTTTAAACAAAAAAAACTAGACATTTTTAAAAAGTTTTCTTTTAAAAAAAGTGCAGAGTTAAGTTATTTATTTTTAAACAAAAAAAACTAGACATTTTTAAAAAGTTTTCTTTTAAAAAAAGTGCAGAGTTAAGTTATTTATTTTTAAACAAAAAAGAACTTTTTTGCAAATTATATGGAATAAGGTGATTATTTAAAAAAAGCTCTTATCTCACTCTTAAAAATTTGAACCAATAAAGTAATAATGTATGCCAAAGTTTGTCTTTGAAAATCGTTAAACAATAACTCTTGTGGGCGTCTTCAACATTAAAAGCAATTAGCCTACTCAACATCGTATTGTCTACTATTGCTTGACTTTTAAATTTTGCCACCTTGTGAACTTGGTTGGTACCATACATTTTACTATTTACTATTGTTTTATTATTAGATATGTGCTAAATAATTTAAGCATTAATTAGTCTCTGTCAAGGCATGGATTATAGTAATGGGTTTATTGTCAAAACTAAATTGACTTTTCATTAATTTTATCAATTTAATAATCGTTTTACAATATTATGTAAGAAATAATTATTAATTATTAATTTTTTAAAAATAATAAAATGTTTTTTAATTTTTGAAATTAGAAAATACTATTTTGTTATTGGTTGTAAGGTTTGATTTGACAAAATGCCCCTGGTTCTAGCCCAAGGGTTAGCTCAATTGGTAAGATGTGCACACACTCTCTCGGTAGGCCAACCATTGTTGTTGGCCGACGGTTTACCATCTGCTGTCTTCCCTGAAAAAAATAACCTGGTTAGAGGTGACAATTAGTTTTAAAAAAAATATTTTATTTAAAATTTGTTCTCAAATTTACACATACACATAGTCATAAATAGTACATATAATAATTATTTTACAAATACCGAAGCAACAACTAGTAGTACACATTAATTGTGGAGGTATGTACATCAACAACTAGTAGTACACATAATAATTGTGGAAGACTATGATCAAATTATTTTTCAAATTTAATGACGAAATAATTTTTTAAACAAAAACTATGATCAAATTATTTTTCAATATTTTAACCATGTTTTAATGGTGGGATAATTTTTTAAACAAAAGCTATGATCAAATTACATTCCATATTGATTGATCACCATAACCGCTAGGATCGCACGGTCTATATGTTGCTAACAGTCAACATTAAATATAAGATCTCATGGTATACATACCTTGCCCGTACAACATTAAATGTTTTTGAGTTGGAAGGTGTTTACGGTTAACATTCTATAATATTATGATAGATATCCAAAGACATTGTTGTTTTCAAAAAAAAATTGTGTGAGACATTATTGATGGGTTTTTAAAATAATATACAATACTATTTTTTGTGATATAGTGGTTTTTTAACTTATTAGTCCAATTAACAATTAAAAAAGTACTATTTGTTTCATTTTTCATCAACAAATGAGATATAATTACACACTATACAAAAATAATATCATATATAAAATGAATTATATAATATATATGAAGCTTATAAACTAACAAATTATATATTAGATATGAAATATATTTTTAATAAAAAAAATACAACCTATCTTGTACATTCTAAATGACTAATTCCTTTAAAACCAAAGATATAACTTACTTTTATTAATTCTTTTTACAAAAATTTCCAATAACAAATAAACATATCATAAATATTTTCTTTTTCAATAAACATATATTATATCTCAATTATAAACCTAAGTTTAAAACTGGGACTAGCTGCTTTGTAGCTATTTCCCTTGTTTTATATGCCATCGATCAAATTTGAAAGGTTACTGGTGGATATTACTTTAATATTCCATGTTATTAAAGGGAAATCGCGGAGGTTCAACTATGACATAGAGATCAAAGGTTATTTACGCTGCTAATTAATAATTGAATTTTCTATTGATGCCACTAATATCACAGTATTGATGAAGAGTAGGTAATTTGTTATGTGAATTGTGGAAATTATACCACAAATTTAGATGCCATGAGATGTCAGATTCTTATCATTGATGCCATCTTTCCAGTAAAGGTCACACCATCATTAAAATTCATTTAAGTTTGCTTGAGAAGCGTTACACATAGAAGACGTGAACTTGCTGGTTGTAAAAGCCATGTTGCTGATGGCTGTCACCATTTCGCTAAAAGACCCTGGATCATGTGGAGGATTCAGTAAATAGTTGTACTCACTAGAACTTGTGGATTTTAACATTCAATACCCATCTCAAAGATGCCAGAAATCATTGAGGTCATGCCACAAGGAATTTCCACCAAAACACCAACACAACAAGACGGTAGCCACTTGTTATAACAATAATTGAATAAAACACCACATCATGAATACAGTTGTAAGAATACACAACTTTGAAGCTTGTTTCATCAGAGGAAGTTTCTGTTCCAAGAGATTTAAATCAGAAATATCAGGTCAAGTTATTAAACTTTCATGCCATCGGAGGGACAGTTACAATACTGTGAAGGAAGATTTACTAGTTTACAGTAAAAGCTAAGTGAATCGCGGAATGGAGTGAATATTTCCGATCGCTTAGAAGGAGATTCTAAATCGTATTATAAAGATTGTTCTTATATCATTTTTTTTTAAACCGCAAACACTTTAGTGATGAAATAAGTGTTTTTCATTTTTTATTTTGCGTCAGTATCTATTCATTGATTTATGATTATTATTTCATGCAGGTGTAAAATCTAAAGCGTGGGCTGTATATATCCTGAAGAACTAGATAAATGTTCATACCAGATTTCCATCATTTCACGTCATTGAGATAGCCAGAACTGGATTCCCGTCATTATTCAGCAGGCGAATTTCGGCAGCAAACTGTGGTCAAATGAAGGCGAAATAACAAATTCCGAGACGTGGGTTGTTTTGCAGAACGGACCCATTTAGCTGAGTTGTGAGCAACTTCATCAAAAGGGTGAAGAATATGGGAGATAGATGAGGTGCTTTGAACACATTTCTTCTAATTGTGGCCAGCTAAGAAATGCGGTTGAGTTTATGTTGGTGATCCATTGTCTATTTAAACAATAGCAATTCTCTACAGCAGGAGGGGGGAGGTCTCTAGAGATCAAAGGAGGAATTGATTCTCTTCTCATATCATTTATTTCTTAAACTTTTTTTTGAAAGGGAGAATTGAGGAGACGCTGCCAGAGAGAAAGAATGCGATAGGAGGACTGGAAATTGTGTTTTTCCTTGTTTTCTATTCTATTTCTTTTGTATGTTTGAAGAGGGACACGTGAGAAGATCGACATGAATGATATGTTGCCTCTGTACATATTCCAGTTTTGTTTTCATTTTAATTAAATAGAGTCTGGTTATGTTACAACACCCATATTTGGTAATATTGTAAATTTTATTTCAATACTGCTTATTTCTGCTAATCTTTTCATGCTTATACATTATTGATAGAATACCTTAGTGTTAATATCAATTTGGAACATATTCTCTTCAACTACTTGTAATTATATTTTGGATTAATAATTATATCTTTGTTCTTTGTGATAATGATATAATTTAACTTTTAAGTTACATATAATTGAAATTTTACTTTGTTGGGGTTTTAGTTATATAGTAATTTAATCATTTTTCTAGGATCATATGGCAATCTTTTAATTTCATTTTGCTCTCAGCTGAGATAGGTTAGATAGATTAGGTTTGATTTAAGTTTTAACTTAGATTTTCTAGTTTATTTAGTAGTTGTTAGATAGGTTTTAATTAGATTAGTTTGTTCAATATATGAAATGGTTCTTTAGTTAGAATCAAAACCCAAAAACAAGAGACTTTCCCTAAGAAAGCAAAATTAGGATAACTTAGACTTAGAAATTAACATTAGGAATTAGTTTGACTTTAGGATAACATAGGAAATGTTTTGCTGAGTTTTCATATTCTCCTCAAGAGGATACAATTCAGCTGGTAGTAGGACCACAACCTGCGAGATTTTTCTAATCCAAACATACTGGGAGCTACAATAAGTAACTTGTGTGGGCATAATCTCCTTAGTTGGCCTAGGTCATAAAATCAGGCTAACACTCCCATGTCTCATTCTTTTGCAGTGAATGAAACTCCTCATCCATAGAATCCTGACATATTGGGTCATGTGAGGCTTCCTAATATGTCTGAGGATCAGAATACACCATCAAATAACATCTCTCAGATAAGTAAGGATCATTCACATTGAGAGCAGTCTCAAATTGTGATCTAGTCCTCCTTGTGTCCTGAGGATTTTCCACTAGTTCATTAGCTGCTTGCAAAGTCTTAGCAGCCCATTTAGGCTTTTTTGGTGAATTAGGATTTGTAATAAAATGGTCCTCAACATCAGAAATATCAGAATCGAAAAATTCAAGAGCAGCATCACTTACTTCTTAAGGTGGTGGTGTAGAGGGTTCTCCAATTTCAACATTCTAAGAGGGCTCTTTTTCAAATTGAACACTTATTTCAATGAAGATTTTTTAGTAGCCATGTTCAACAACTTATAGCCTTTGGATTCCTCTGAATATCCAAAAAAATACAAGTTTGTCTTTCCCTCCTCTTCTCAAGTGGAATTCTAGCCTAAGCCTTGGAGCTAAAAATCCTGAAATGAGAAATATCAGGTTTATGCTTAGTCCAAGCCTAAAAAGAAGTGATTCCTTTTAGAGCTTTGTGAGGAACTCTATTTTGAATGTATGTGGCACAATTTATTGCCTCATCCCAAAGCATTGGAGATAAAGACTTTGCCTCAAGCATGCATGTGGCCATCTCCTTCAATGATTTGTTCTTCCTCTCAACAACAGCATTCTGCTGAGGTCTGTATAGAACAGTGTGTTGCATTTGTATGCCTGAAGAGGCACAAAATTCCTGAAACTTAGATCTAATGCACTCCCCACCATTATCATATCTAAGGATCTTGATATGTCTACCATACTGGTTCTCAACTGAGGCCTTGAAAAGCTTGAACATACCGAACACTTCAGACTTTAGCTTGATGAAATAAATCCAACAGTACCTGGTAAAGTCATCTATGAAGGTAAGGATGTATTTGGCATAGTCCAAAGATTCATGGGGGAATGGACTTGATATTTCACTGTGAACAAGCTCCAGGGGTGACGAGGTTCACTCAGTTTTGGCTCTCTCAAATTTATGCTCTGGGTGCTTTCCTAGGATGCAGCTTTGACAGATACCTTGGAAAACTTGATATTGGGCATCCCTATGACCATTTCTTTCTCATGGAGTTGGGAAAGTTATTTATAATTTAGGTGACCAAATATTTCATGCCACAATTTGCTTGAATCATTGGCATGGGTTAATAGAGAAGAAGGTGAAGAGAATGGCACAAAATGAGAAAACCTATATATTTTTGAGCTATGGTCAACATAACCTAAGGCAACAATTAAGCCTGTTGACATCTCATAGATCTCAACATCATTAGGTGTAAAGACCACCTTTTTGGGTGATCCTATGTGAGTCATATGGTATACTGACAAAAGGTTAGCATCAATTCCTGGAACATATAAAACATTAGTGAATGTACCAAAATCTAGATCAGTGTTGCCTTTACCTTTGCTTGAAGTTTCAAAATCATCACCCAACACAATGTTTGGACCACTGGAAGAATCAAGAGATGTGAAGCTTTCTCTTGTGGACACCATGTTCCTTGAAGCTCTTGAGTCAATGATGAATGAGGTATGTCTTGATGTGCTTGCCATCAGTTCTTGCACTCGCTCCTTATATTCAGAATTTTGTCCACTGTCCTTCCACCTTGTGCTCTTAGGAAGAGGAATGGTAGCTTTCTTTAGGAGTTGAGAAATTTGATCAATGGTCTTCTTCATGCAGGAGATTTCAGGATGAAATCCCCTGCTGCAATAATTGCACTTTGTCTTCTCATTCTTCTTGTTTGGATTTCTCTTGAAATTTGAGGAGCCTTCATGGAATTTCTGCTTGTCCTTCCTCTGATCAGTGGGCTTCTTGAAATTTCCCTTCTTCTTCCCTTTCAAACCCTTTGAATCTGCAACATTCAAACAATGATCCTTTGATGGATTTTTTATGGCTCCCATCAAGACCAAATTGTCTTGTTCCTATGTAAGAGACTACATGAATTCTGAGAGTGTGGGGCTCTTCCAGTTTCGAACTGCCTTCCTTGTGGAGTGGAAGCTCGAAACAAAGACTGAGTAATCAAGGCCAAGATTGGAGAGAATGGCCAAGATTAGTTTCTCATCATTTTGATCAATTCCACATTCATTCAACTATAGAACAAGTGACTTGAATTTTGAGAATAAATCCTGAAGGTTATGGAAATTATATGGACTCAATGAAACTAGTTCATTATCCAGTTGGTGGCCTCTTAATTCATCAGTCTTGCCAAAAAAATCTTGAAGCTTTAGCCAAACTTCATTGGGAGAGGTAAGACCATAAAGATGGAATAGAATATCCCTGGACGTAGTGAGACACAATAAACCATAGGCTTCATCCCTTTGATTATTCCACTTTGATTTCTCAATTGTTGAGGTTGGCTCAGGTTCAGTTGCCATAGTCACCCTATAGAGGCCTTTCCTCCTCAACATGATCTCCATCTGCGCTTTCCAGTCAAAATAATTGAATGGAGTGAGGTTTATTTGATGTGACTGATCCATGGCATCTCTGAAATATCTTTTGGAGTGGTTTGGATGCACCCAAATATGGTTTGTTGCGCCCTCGGCGTGATTGAATGGACTCGATAGATGACTGAATGCGCCCTCCTTGAGACTGGTTGGATCCTGCAAGAATAGCTTGATAGATTTGATACCATGTGAAATTTAGTTCACACCAACATCTGATCAAGAAATTAAAACTCTCACAACTAATTCTCACACAACTAGTCAAGAACACTAAAAAACAATCACATATGATGCAAGCAGAATTACTCTAATGTAATAATACATCATCCAAACTTGGGAAATTAAATGGATGTCAATATATAACATTACATCAGAGATTCGAATGCATAAGGATGCCATTCGAATCCTCACAAAAGAAGACTTACTAAAATAATGCAAAACCCCCCTAGGTGGAAAGTGTGTTCTCCAAGTCACTACAAAGGCTCACAAATTTCTGATATAGTGATCATATAGTGATGTGTGATGGAAAAGCATGCCAAATCCAGAATTTGGAAAGAAGAAACATCTTGGAGGATGAGTTGGCCAAAAAACAGCTTCTACTAGTCAACTAGCTTTTACCTTTCACCAAAAAGTGATAAAAAGTAGTAAAAGCAGCTAGTGCACCTTTCTAATCCAAAATTGTCTAAAAATAGTCAAAATCTAATCTAGGATCTCTAGGAATGCGCTCTAGTGGGTTTGGGAATCTCGAGGTCCACACAATGGTGTTTTAGCCAACTACCTAGTCTAATACATAGGAATTAATCATGAAATGATTAATTAATGTTACCAAGGTATTAAATGACATAGATGTGGGTTTTAAATATTCCAACAATATGCGTGCACATGTGGTGTATACACAAGTAGACAGATATGATGTTGAAAATAAATTGGAATAACATAAATAAACTTTTTCTTTTTATTTTCAATGAAAATAAATCATCTAAATTATGATGTATCCAAGCAAACTTTTAACCAATCAACTTGTTGAAATGTAAAACACAGATGCATAGGATCTATATAATTTTTCACAACATGCAACAACCATTGTAAGACAAAGAACTACACAATAGGAATGTGGGAAAGATCCAAACAAGTGCTACAACAAGCAAATAAAAAGAAAATGGTTCTACAAACATAATTTTGGATGTCTAAGAGAAGGATGCAATGGGCAGGAGCAAAATAGAGGTTGTAGATGCAAAAAATGGCTGAAAACAACAAAAACGAGTATAGGTCACGTCTTTCAGAGGCACAATCGCAACTTGGGGCACGAGGCCTACAGTGAGCTACAGGAGATAGCGTGCACTTTTCAGGGGGAAAGCGTGCATGGGGTGCACTTTTTGAGGCTACAGGTGCTCCTAGAGTGCACCTATTGGAGGGAAAGTCATGCCCTAGATTGGAAGTGGCCAGACGTGCTTATTGAAGAAAAAATTGCGCTCTGGGGTGCAGAATAGGGTCTGACAGAAGCATACTAGGACGAAAAAACAAAATTTTAAAATGTATTGCGTTGGTTGAGGCCAAACTTGCAAGTGCGGGCCAAATTCCTATGCCAAAGATGATAGAAAGTGCCAGACGGTTCTAAGAATAGAATTAAATGGCCATGCAAGTGAAGAAACAAAATTGTAAAACTTGGAAAAGATACCAGCCTAACCAAACCACAGATTGATGGAGATCAACCCAGTTGGAGTCGCCAAAATTGTAGCTAGGTTATTCACACTAGCAAGCGCAGAAATGCACCTACTAAGACTTGTGGAAATCTTAGTAACAGTTTGAAAATGGTGGTGCATGCATTTGGTAAAAAACAGTAAATAAAATTGAACTATACGGTAGTCAAATGCATAAAGTAAAACTAAGCTAAATATTTTGTCTCTTTCACACACGAGAGAGAGTAGGGAAATAATGTTTTTATTTTATTTTATTGAATAAACAAAAAAATACAATTTTGAGATTTACCTCAAATGGAGTTAGTAGAGGGCCCTTGCAGAAGGTTGAAGCAGCGATTCCTTGTTCTCCAAGTAGCTTTGGTTTTTTCTCCACACAACTGTCATTAATAGTGGCCAAAAATCACAATGGGTGAAACTAGAAGTCAAATGGAGGCTTCAAGGGTTTCTAGTGAAATCTCGGAAGAGTGACGGTAAGGTAATGAGTGAATGTGTATAATGAGATCCTCCACCATTCATTTATATAAATATTTTCACTAGGTTTCTTTCCCGTGGTATTAGGAAAACCATAGTATTAGCTCTTGATTTGTGGGGAATTTTTCCCTATTTTGGAGAGGGGAAAATAATTAATTGGTGGGAGTAGCAATGCCAAATGAGAAATATGAGTTCTTAGATGATTATTTTGAAGCATATGTGGTTATGAGTGTATATTTCAAGGCATCCATGTATTTCTATGAGTACTGCAACTTCAAGGATCAAACTAGACTAAAGGGGTTCAATAGAACTCACATACATAATTTTGAGGTGTAGTGCACCCTTGGGAAGGTCTCCCTTCCAAGTTTTGATGGATCATCCAAATGCACTGCTAGAGCTTGGGTGAAGAAAATTGACACATACTTCCAACTAAACCCCATGGAAGAAGCATATTCCATTAAAATGGCTACCTTACATCTGGAACGAGAAGCAAATGACTGGTGGTACCATGGCATGAGGACCTCGGGACATGCCAATATTACATCATATAAATATTTTACAAGTAGGCTCATTGATAGGTTGGATATAAAATACCCAGAGAGGCCTTTCAGAGAGATTGACGAGTTGAAGCAGATAGGCACACCATAGGATTATATTTCATATTTTCAAAATCTTGCATTAATGGTCACAAACATCTTAGAGGCTCATTTAGTATGGACATGGGATCCTCACCTATGTCATTGGAGCATATTTGATTGGTCACTTGAAGCTTGTATGCACTTGGCCAATGGTGGTCTACTTACTTGGAGGGAGGTATAAGCACTTTCATTATTATTTGATGAGGCACCTCCTTGATGTACATTTTTATTATGTTGTTATGATTTGATGATATATCATTGGTACTCATGATGTTTGGAATAATTCATACAAGAAAATGGGATCCAAGAATTTTCTTTCCTGGTGGTATGGGTTGGAGAGCACTCCTAATTGTTGGAGTGCAATACAAGCAATGGGACCCTGGGAAAAATTTTAGTCTCATTGGTTTCAATTTTTTAGGGACACAAGTAGTATGGGAGATTGAGCCCCACTTAATAAAGTGATTTTAATCAGAGTAGTGCAGCAGCAAGCATGGTGGTTCCTCTCTAAAATTTTCATAGAATCTTGAAGACTCAAAGTTGGGCAACTCAGTGGCAACTTCAAAGAATTATACAGAAAGGGGTTTCCAAAATATGAAAGAGGTAAAAGAGTAATTGTGAAAACTTTGTTAAATGGATTTAATTAATATTTTGGTTTTTAGTGGTGATGTGACATGGGATATCAATATGAAAAATAAAATCCATGTCTCCTTGCTTTTGGAAACACACAATTGTAGTGCATGAGTGCCACTACTCAGAGTTTCAGAAGCAAAGTTTTGGAAAGAAAGCAGGTTATTCAACATCCATGTTTGAAATTGCTTGAGGACAAGAAATATTGGGAAGGGAGGATTTTTCATGTCCCAAAATTTTGCATTAGGTCACAATGGCCTAAGCCCCTTGGCCATAGTCATGATAGTTTTTCAAATTGATGCTAAGGGTCAAATAATTGCGAAGCCTGATTTCCAAGCTGGTAATAATGCAAAATTAGATCCAAATGGACAAGGTGGGTCACATCAAGATAAAATTCCCATGTATTGGTTTGTAATATTTCCCATCAAGATGAACTATCATGGAGGAAAATTATTAGTTCCCTAGGTTGGGGGTGGAACCATTAAAAGTTGGAGTAACGGAGCTACAAGACCCAAAATGAACTCAGAATTACAAATTCACATTACATGGGTAATTAAATAATAATACAAACAAAATAAGGTGGCATTGGATCATGATGGCACATAAGAGGTTGTGGGACCCACATGTGGCAAGATTCCTCACTACACTTGGCATGATTCTCTCACCAATTCGAGTTCAAGATGAAGGGTAACATACTTGGGGGAGTTTAAGAGGTATTATTCATGGAATGAGTCATGTAAGGTCTAATTGGAGTGGAAGAATAACTCCCATAGAAGAGGAATAGGCATCTTAGAAGAATTGTGACACTTGGAGCTAGATTCCCTAACTCCTATGACAACAATGATGAAGATTCCATGACACCTATGAAAAAGTTAACACCTGATTGTTGACATATGACATATATGACATGTAAGGGATAAAAATAGCTTCCAAGATGGCGCAAAAGGGATTTATGGAAGACAAGAAGCTTCCCCATTCGAATCGAGGGAAGATGGAGACTAGGAATTGTTGGACAAGTGGCACACATTGGAATCTCTTCCCAACTTAAGTTGGAATGAGGGTTTTGGAAGGAATTAGACCCATAGAGGACTTGATAAGTTTATAAAAGAGACTAAAAAATAATTAAAGGATCATTTGATCATTTTTTATTTGCATCTTTGCAATTTGGAGAGCTTCTAGCTTGTCCATGCTAGTGGAGTGTTTACTCTACTTGCCTTAGCACCAATTTCGATGGTGAAATATTCCCATACTAATTGGAAATTGGAGAGGCCATTAAGACCTTTCATTTGGAGCTAAAATGGATTTATTTGTTGCAGTTTGAAGCTACAGGGAAGCTCGTGATTCTTTCTTCTTCAAATTGTTCCCATCTCTATCTCACATTTCTTTGCATATTTTGGCTCTTGGAGGAAGGGTGCACTTGGTGAGATGTTGATCTATTTGTGAGAGTACAATATACTCCATTTATTTTTAATATGAGATATATACTCTGTATTTAATGCTAATAATACTCTCAGGTCGAAATACCAATTGAAACTATGTAAAAATACCAAACAATGCATAAACAGTGCCATTTTCCCTATATCTTGTTGTGAGAGCTTGAAGTTGCTTTATTTCAATTTGTACCAGTTCATATATGTTATTTTTATGATTTATGGAGATTCATTAATGTCCTGAATAATTATAATATACATTACATAAGCCTTTGGAACATAAATCTCGAATTTCATAGCAAGTGGTGAAGTTTCCTATCATTTCCCCGTATGTGAAGACATGTCCACAAACCTATGATTTATGGGAGTTGAAGCAGCCTTTAGAAACTGATTAATGATGTATTTGGGTGACCATTGAAGTAATTTAACTAATCCATTTCTCTTTTCTAAAATTTTGGGTGGTCGTATTGCATTTGGGAATCCATTAGTGACCTCTACCCTTGGGGGTTTGAACCTCGAATTTACTAGTAAATTTCCCTATTTTCTCCTGAAGTTAAATGAATGTTGCAGAAGTATTTTGAGAGTTTACAAGGATACATTAGATTCATTTTTATGTCTCAGTACCCTTCAAACACTCTCATTCCCAATTCTAAATCCTTAGGAGTATTTTGGAGCCTTCTACCTTTGGGGGTTTCAACATCGATTTTCCTAGTAATTCTGCCTTTCATTCTCTAATTGTAAATGCAAGTTTCTGAAGTATTTGGGAAGTGTACAAGAATATAATAGATTCTTCATAGTGTCCAAATACATCTCAATCCACTCCATACACCATTCAAAAATATTTGGGATCATTTGGGACAGTTTGGGGATTTACTAGTCCAAGTTTCGAAAATTGACTAAATTGGGAAAAATTTCAAATTGGGGACATTACAGTGGTATCAAAGCATGTTACTTGCACCTGTGCATTAGGGTCATCCATTGAAGAATAAATTTCAGCCATGTATTACTATTATGATGACTCCTATGAGTACAATTCCATGAATGAACTATAAAAATTGAGAGCAACATGTAAAACATTGCCCCAACAATATCAGGCATATCTTGATCTGTATAAGGGAGGTACACAAAAGTACATTCATTTTGAATACTTTGCTGATTGGGTGTTTGAAAATAGGCCTAATATAGAATATGTGGAGTTAGTGAAGAAAGGTCTATGCCCTTCTTGCAAAAGACCTTGGAGAGAAAATCATAAGTGTGTGAGTGAAAAGAGCAGTGAAATATCCGAAGCTTCAGGGAATGCATGTGTTTCCTACTTGAAGAGAGTTTTTCAGTTTTGTTCAAAAGGAGGTTCCAAATATATTGATCCTAAGGAAACCAAGGGGAAAATGCATCATCTTTCTTGAAGGAGTGAAAGGAGGAGACCCATGAGCCACCTAGTTCTGAAATAGGTGAAGTAGAAGAAGCAGTACATGAAGAGGATCAAAAGTCACTCCCAAGTGACTCTAAAAAATATGAAAAGACATCACATGTGCATGATCCTACCCTTATGGAGCCTAAAAATTATGACACGTTTTAATATTCTGATCATTTGGGTGAGTTGGTTCATTCTCCTACATCTTACACTTCCATATTTTGCAGCATTCATCCTAATGAAGTATGGGTGAAAAGTTTATTTTTGAAGGTGCCTCATGAGGAGTATGAAACTCCTATATCTGCTTTAGATGATGACATTATTAGAACACATTATTATTTACATTTGCAGAAGCATATTTTTTTACCCTATGATGATACATATCTTCATGGATGCACCTATGATGTTCACTTGAGTCATTTGAAGACTCATGATTTTCCTTGCTCCTTGCTTAGTTCAATTGATGTTGGAGGAAATTCATCCAATACTTGGGTGAAGAGATATATGATTGGAGCACATTCATATTGGAAACAAAATCCTTTGCTATTTCCTAATTATACACATATTCAGGGATGCACAAATGGTACTTCTGTGAGCCCCTTGAAGGCTCATTGTTCTCTTTGTTCCCTATTTGGTTCAGATTTTAATGGAGATTATTCATTCACTTCTTGGATGAAAGAACACATGGCTGACTATTTTGATGCATATTACATCCTTTTTTAGCAGCATTATAGGACATGGGATCCTCACCTATGTCATTAGAGCATATTTGATTGGTCACTTGAAGCTTGTATGCGCTTGGCAAATGGTGGTCTACTTAATTGGAGGTATAAGCACTTTCATGATTCTTTGATGAGGCACCTCCTTGATGTACATTTTTATTATGTTGTTACGTAATTTGATGATATATCTTTGTTACTCATTATGTTTGGAATAATGCATACAAGAAAATGGGATCCAATAATTCTCTTTCCTGATGGTATGGGTTGGAGAGCACTCCTAATTATTGGAGTGCAATACAAGCAATGGGACCCTGGGAAAAAATTTAGTCTCATTGGTTTCAATTTTTTGGGGACACAAGTAGTATGGGAGATTGAGCCCCATTTAATAAAGTGTTTTTAATCAGAGTAGTGCAACAACAAGCATGGTGGTTCCTCTCTAAAATTTTCATAGAATCTTGAAGACTCAAAGTTGGGCAACTCAGTGGAAACTTCAAAGAATTATACAGAAAGGGGTTTCCAGAATATGAAAGAGGTAAAAGAGTAATTGTGAAAACTTTGTTTTGATGGATTTAATTAATATTTTGGTGTTTAGTAGTGATGTCACAGGGGATATCAATATGAAAATAAAATCCACATCTCCTTACTTTTGGAAACACACAATTGTAGTGCATGAGTGCCACTACTCGGAGTTTTGGAAGCAAAGTTTTGGAAAGAAAGCAGGTTATTCAACATCCATGTTTGAAATTGCTTGAGGACAATAAATATTGGGAAGGGAGGATTTGTCATGTCCCAAAAATTTGTATTAGGTCACAATGGCCTAAGCCCCTTGGCCATAGTCATGATAGTTTGTCAAATTTATGCTAAGGGTCAAATAATTGGCAAGCATGATGTCCAAGTTGGTAGTAATGAAAAATTAGATCCAAATGGACAAGGTGGGTCACATCAAGAGAAAATTCCCAAGTATTGGTTTGTAATATTTTTAAGATTAGCATAAAATTCACAACAAGAGCATAATAACGATCACTGAAAGAAACACAATCACAAGATAGACACAAATTTATCCTGGGAAACCCTCATGGGGTAGAAAACCCAGCAAAGCTTCCTCAATATAGATGACCAATAAATACAAAGGTGTAATCCCCAAACAAGAGCTCCTTCTCCTACTTCGCAGATCTCTCTCTCTCCTATGTGCAATTCAAAAGTGAGTGAATGAGTGAGTGTGTGTTCAAATGAGGAACACACCTCCTCTATTTATACTTTACTTCACTTGACTTTTAACCCTAACTGGGCCGACTTCTCCTAGGAGAGTCTAATAACCCCTAAACACTTAACTCAGGGCTGACCCCACTAGGGAAGTCTAATAACCCTAGTTACAACATCCCGACAGAGGAATAAACATCTACAAATATATAATAATGTCCCGACGGAGGAATGAAACATCTCCGGATAATGAAGTACAAATAGAATATTCTTAGAAGTTACAATATTTCAACACTCCCCATTAACGAGAAGGATATTCTAACAACATGTGCAGGAGCAAGGAGTCATCAAAAACATGATACATGATACATCTATAAATCATTGGAAGCTTCCTTCAATAATCATCAGTAACTTAAACAGTTATTGAAACATCTTCAATATATTCAATATTGGAACATCAACATCTTCAGTATTGAGTCTTCATCTTCTGCAACACTCGATCATCTATAACAACATCATCATCTGGATCTCCCGATCAACAACATCATCATCTGGATCTCCCGATCAACAACATCATCATCTAGATCTCCCGATCAACAACATCATCATCTGGATCTTCCGATCAACAACATCATATGGATATATCGATCACCAGCATCATCATCTGGATCTTCCGATCAACAAGATCATCTGGATCTCTCGATCAACAACATCAACATCTGCAATACTACACATGATCCAATTACGGGATGATCAATCCCTCTCACTTTAGGACATTAGTCCAAGGATGATACAATCCTGATCCACTTACGGGATGATCAATCCCTATCAATTTAAGACACCATATCATGTCTAGGGACGATGCAATCCAGATCTACTTACGGGATGATAAATCCCTATCAATTTAAGACACCATATCATGTCTAGGGACGATGCAATCCAGATCTATTTATGGGATGATCAATCCCTCTCACTTTAGGACATAAGTCCAAGGATGATGCAATCCTGATACATGATGATCAATCCCTCTCGCTTTAGGACATAAGTCCAAGGATGATGCAATCCTAATCTACTTACGGGATTATCAATCCCTCTCACTTTAGGACATAATTCCAAGGATGATGCAATCCTCTTGTACACTTACACAAAGTCTAAGGACCACTTCATCGACTTCATCGTCGGTATCATCGACCTCATCGTCGGAACAGGTATCCTCATTATCGATACAAGTATCCTCATCATCGATACAAGTATCCTCATCATCGATATAAGTATCCTCATCATCAGCCTCATCGTCGATCCATATATCACCATCGACCATATCACTCCCCCTTTCGAGGAGGGTCCTTCTAAACTACACCAATCTTGTCTCGAAAATACTCAAACTTTACTCGAGACATAGGTTTGGTCAATACATCAGCAACTTGTTCATCAGTGCTCACATACTCGAACTTTATAGCTCCTTTCTGCACCATATCCCGTATATAGAAATATTGGATCTCTATGTGCTTTGACTTATCATGGAACATTGGATTCTCTGTCATCTTGATACAACTCTGGTTGTCACACAGGATCATAGTGGAGTCCATCTCTAAGTCAAATAGTCTTGATAACAGCTTCCGAATCGATATGGATTCACAACTAGCAGAGCAAGCTACTATATATTCTGCTTCAACTGTGCTGAGAGCCACACTGGACTGCTTCCTGTTAAACCACGAGATCATAGAAGATCCCAGACAATAACATCCACCCGATGTGCTCTTTCTGTCTAAGACACTTCCAGCCCAATCTGCATCTGTATAACGATACAATCTAAAGTCATGATCTCCAAGATAATATAGACCGAAGTCTATCGTACCTTTTATGTACCTCATCACATGCTTTGCAGCTATCAGGTGAATATATCTAGGCTCAACTAGATACTGACTCAGGGTGTTCACAGCAAAGCATATATCGGGCCTGGTATTCACCCAATAATCTGTCTGTACTGAGTTACATCCACTAATTCTGACGATTCATCAGCTAATAACTTCAAGTTGTTATCCATGGGAGTGGCCATGGATTTGCATTCCAACATATCAAATATTTTCAATATTTCCACAACATACTTTCCCTAATTGAGAAAGATTCCTTCTGGGCCTTGCCATACTTACAGACCTAGGAAGTAATGCATCAATCTAAGATATTTCATCTCAAATTCTGTAGCTAGCTTCCTCTTGCTTTACATGATCTGTTTCTCATTTCCGGTCAGAAAGATATCATCCACATACAATAATAGTATGGCAGGTTCATCATTCATAAACTTAAGGTAAAGGTTAGGATCAACTTTGCTTTGGGTAAAGCCCAAGCTTTTCAATAAGCTATCAATTCTCCCATACCAAGCTCTAGGAGCTTGTTTTAATCCATACAAGGCCTTCTTCAGTTTGCATACGTGAGTTCTTCTATCTTGAACTTCAAATCCTTGTGGTTGTTCTATGTACACTTCTTCCTCAATTACACCATTCAGGAAGGTTGTCTTCACATCCATCTGGTGTAAGATCCATTTCATCATGGATGCAAGTGCCATGATGGTTCTACTGGAAGTGTACCTTGCAACTGGTGCAAATGTTTCTTCATAGTCAATTCCCTCTTTCTGAGAGAATCTCCTAGCCACAAATCTTTCCTTATACTTTTCAATGATACCATCCGCAACATGCTTTATCTTGTATATCCATTTGGAGGATACCACACTCTTGTCTTGTGGTTTGGGAACTACATCCCAAACATCATTCTTCATTATTGATTGGTACTCCTCCGTCATTGCTTCTACCCATAGTTGGAGAATGGATTTGGTTTCTTGCTCACTCTAGTGGAGCCTTCTGAAGCTCCATACTTTTCTGCCTCATGTATGATTTCTCTTGCCCATGCTGGCTTTCTCTTCCATGATATGTTCATAGGTGGGGGTTCTTGAGGTTCTATCATATCATGGTATTCAGGTGTTTCTTCTTCATGGAAGGAAACAACTTCTGTATTTCTAGGAGGTATATCTTCTTCATATACTTCTTCACACTGGCTCTTTCTAGATATTTTCAGAGCAACTTCTTCATCAAATGTTACATCTATACTAATTTCCATGTGATGGAATCTTGGGATGTATATTCTGAATGCTTTGGATGCTTCACAATACCCAACAAATATTTCCTTCTTTTTGGAAGGGTCCAGCTTAGTTCTCTTCTCTTTTGGTATGTGAATATATACAGGGCACCCAAATATCTTGAGGTAGCTTACCTCAGGATTCTTACCTGTGAACATTTCTTCTGGAGTCTTGAATCCAAGGGCACTATGAGATCATCTATTTTGGACATAGACTGTCATCCTTGCTACTTCATCCCATAGATGCATAGGAATATCTTGATCATGTATCATTGTCTTCACTGCTTCCATAATGGTTCTATTCTTTCTTTCCGCAACACCATTCTGTTAAGGATTGTAGGGAGTGGTTAGTTCCCTCTTGATTCCAACTTCTTTATAAAAGACTTTAAAATCCTTTGAAGTATATTCTCCACCATTATCTATCTTGAGTGTCTTGATTTTCTTTTCTGAATCATTTTCTATCAAGGCTTTGAATTCCTTGAATTTTCCAAGGACTTCATCTTTTCCTTTTAGGAAATATATCCAAGTCTTTCTTGAATAGTCATCAATAAATGTAAGGTAGTATTCATATCCACTCAAGGATGTGGAGGGAATTGGACCACATACATCTGAATCAATCAGTTCCAAAGTACTTTTAGTCTTTGATTCACTCTTTGGAAATAGATTCTTGATATTCTTCCCTTTTGCACATCCTTTGCAAGCGCCTTCATGATCAACCTTCAAATATGGTAATCTCATTACTACTTTGCTCATATAGGGTAGTGCTTTGTAGTTGATGTGAGCGATCCTTCTATGCCATAGCTCACTTGGGCTAGTGGCTTCATGGAGAAGGGTTGCTTCTGAATGTCCTTTGAGTTTATATAGCCCTCCTCTTCTTCACCAATAACAACTGCATCCTCAATTGATTTTCCTTTGGGCCACATGAGTACTTGTCCATCTATGATTGCAACCCTATAACCTTTCTTAGCTAATGCTGAGATAGAAAGTAATTTATTCTTCAAACCTGGTACATATAAGACTTCCTTCATCTTCATAGGGGTTCCAGAATCAAGCTTGTAGCTTGCTTCACCAATTCCTTTGATGGGATATTGATAGTCATCTCCTAATGATACCTTTTGTGGATATGTCCTCTCTTCAAGTCTTGATAAGGTTTTATTTTGTCCCGTCATGTGCTTTGAAGCACCACTATCAATAAGCCATGTGTCTTCTCCAGGTGTTATAGACCCAGAGAGTGTAGAGAATAGAACATATTCTTCTGCATATTCTTCTTCTACCTTAGCTCTTTTCCTTTGAGGTCTTTCCTCCTCTTCATCTTCACTATCATCTTCTGCTGGATGTGCTTGATGTCTTCTGTGGTGGAAATCCTTCTTCTTCTTTGAAGGACAATCCTTAGCAATGTGTCCTATTTTGTGACAGTTGAAACATCGGTATGAAGAGTGGTCTCTTTTTGGAATGGTTCTTCTTTTCTTTTGAAACCTTTGTGGAGGTTGAGACTCCTTGTGGCTTTCCTTCTTGAAGTTGTATTGACTCCTTCTTCTTTTGGTAGGGGTGGATAATGCTTGATTATCTTCTTTGAGTAAGGATTCTCTATTGGATACTCCAGCCTCTTCTTGAATGCAATCCTCCCATACAATATCAAATTTCATCCTTTCCTTTCTGGCACACATGTTCTGGATGAATGAATCCCAAGGTCTAGTGAGACCATTGACAGCAGTCATGACTAGTTCATCTTCATCAAGGGTGTCTCCAATGGCTTCTAGTTGTTCCTTGAAATGGGAGACCCTTATGAAGTAATCTTGAATAGATTCTCCTTGACTCATCTTAGTATTCTTCAATTGAGATCTCAAGTTCATCTTCCTATTGATGTTCCTCCCTTCATACATTTTGGATAGGGCATCATACATTTCCTTCAGGGTATTCTTGGATGACACTTGGGGAATAAAGTGGTCTTTGATAGAATCAACAATGATTCGCTTTGCCCTAATCAGGTCCTTCTTGTGCTTCTCTTTAGCTTCATCTTCATCAGGTTCTGCAACTTCATCTTTGATGTATTGGGCAAGATCATTCTCTTCAGGAATGAGACCAATCCTATATTTCCATGCCGAAAATTCTCTATGCCTTCTAGCTTATCCTCAAACTTAGTGCTTGGGGCCATCTTATCTAGGAGGTCACCAAAAATTGAAAATTCTCAAAATACAAAACAGACCTTACCAGGAGACGTGCTTGACTGAGTTGAGTTGACTGGTGTACTTGGTTTTTGGAAACTTAAGCTTTTCACCCTTCAAACTTGACTAGCAAATTTCGGATATGCAACAGGTTTTCTGGTTTACAGGTTCGCAGCTTTTCTGGTTTATTGGTGCATAGGTTCGCATCTTTTTTGGTTCACTGGTTTTCTGGTTTTTTGGTCTAGAAGTCAAACTAGGGTTTGACTTTCTCGGAGATCTACCCACTCGAAAAGTTTGATCTAGGGCTCAAAATTTTTCCTTTGGGGAGGAGCATCCATCCATGCAATCAGATTCAAAAAATTTCAACTTTTGAAGAAACCCTAATTTCTCACCTGAGGAGGAGAGAGAGATTTTCACCTTGTGAAAGATGCCCTATTCAGGCTAGCTCTGATACCATGTTAAAATTAGCATAAAATTCACAACAAGAGCATAATAAGGATCACTGAAAGAAACACAATCACAAGATAGACACAGATTTATCCTGAGAAACCCTCATGGGGTAGAAAAACCAACAAAGATTCCTCAATATAGATGACCAACAAATACAAAGGTGTAATCCCCAAACAAGAGCTCCTTCTCCTCCTTGGAAGATCTCTCTCTTTCAAATGCACAATTCACAAGTGAGTGAATGAGTGAGTGTATGTTCAAATGAGGAACACGCCTCCTCTATTTATACTTTACTTCACTTGACTTTTAACCCTAACTGGGCCAACTTCTCCTAGGAGAGTCTAATAACCCCTAAACACTTAAATCAGGGCCGACCCCACTAGGGAAGTCTAATAACCCTAGTTACAACATCTCGATGGAGGAATACAAATATCCGGATATATAATAATGTCCTGACAGAGGAATGAAATATCTCCGAATAATAAAGTACAAATAGAATATTCTTAGAAGTTACAATATTTCAACAAATATTTCCCATCTAGATGATCTATGATGGAGGAAATTACTAGTTCCCTAGGTTGGGGGTGGAAGCATTAAAATTTGGAGTAAAGGAGCTGCAAAACCCAAAATGACCTTAGAATTACAAATTCACATTAAATGGGTCAGTTAAATAATAATACAAATAAAATAAGGTGGCATTGGATCATGAGGGCACATAAGAGGCTGTGGTACCCACATGTGGCAAGATTCCTCACTACACTTGGCATGATTCTCTCACCAATTCGAGTTCAAGATGAAGGGTAACATAGTTGGGGGAGTTTAAGAGGTATTATTCATTTCATTAGTCATGTAAGGTAGTATTGGAGTGGAAGAATAACTCCCATGGAAGAGGAAGAGGCATCTTAGAAGAATTGTGACACTTGGAGCTAGATTCCCTAACTCCTATGACAACAATGATGAAGATTCTATGAAACCTATGACAAAGTTCAGACTTGATTGCTGACATATGACATATATGACATGTCAGGGCTAAAAATAGCCTCCAAGAGGGCGCACAAGGGATTTATGAAAGACAAGAAGCTTCCCCATTCGAATTGAGGGAAGATGGAGACTAGGAATTGTTGGACAAGTGGCACACATTGGAATCTCTTCCCAACTTGAGTTGGCATGAGTATTTTGGAAGGAAATCAACCCATGGAGGACTTGATAAGTTTATAAAAGAGAATAACAAAGAAGGAAATTAGCTTTTGATCATTTTTTATTTGCATCTTTGCAATTTGGATAGCTTCTAGCTTGTCCATGCTAGTGGAGTGTTTACTCTACTTGCCTTAGTACCAATTTCGAGGGTGAAATATTCTCATCCTAATTGGAAATTGGAGAGGCCATTTAGAACTTTCATTTGGAGCTACAATGGATTTATTTGTTTCATGTTGAAGCTATAGGGAAGCTCGTGATTCTTTCTTCTTCAACTTGTTCCCATCTCTATCTCACATTTCTCTCCATATTTTGGCTCTTGGAGGAATGGAGCACTTGGTGAGATGCTGATATATTTGTGATATTACAAGATGATCCATGTAATATGATATATATACTCGATACTTAATGCTCATAACATTCTCAGGTTGAAATACCAAGTGAAACTATGTAAAAATACCAAACAATGCATAAATGGTGCCATTTTCCCTATATCTTGTTGTGAGAGATTGAAGTTGCTTTATTTAGATTTGTACCAGTTCATCTATGTGATTTTTATGATGTATGGAGATTAATTAATGTCATTAAGAAGTATCATATACATTACATAATCATTTGGAACATAAATCTCGAATTTCATAGCAAGTGGTGAAGTTTCCTATCATTTCCCCCTATATGAAGACATGTCCACAAACCTTTGATTTATGGGAGTTGAAGAAGCCTTTATAAATTGATTAATTACATCGTAAGGCGTCTTATTTCAACTTCGGAGGTGGAGTAGGGGTAGCAGAATTTATAAAAAAATAAAATTTAACGGATCAGATTGATTATACTGTGGATATTCTTCGTCTGATTCATGATCGGAGCATTGAAATTTAATGAAATAACTAGTGAGCATGTTTAAATCCAATCGTCAGTAATGAAATTTTTAAAAAATAGGTATATTACAGATGGTTGGCAGTTTCAAATAAATGTCGACAGGTTGCCAATCCATTTCTCCACTACGCTGGGGGCAATGCAACGGCGGCATAGTGTGGCCAGACGGAAGGAATCTAAAGCCTCAGTATAGAAATGGCTCAGGATTAACACTCATAAACCGATCCAAGCATTCAAGCGAGCATGCTTTGATTCATTTTCAGGCTTGGATACCATATTGACGTCCAAGCATTCAAGTGAGCATGCTGTGATTTATTTTCAGGTTTAGATACCGAAATATGGGGATCAAGGATGAGGAGGAGCAAGTGAAGGTGTTGAGTTTATGGGGGAGTCCATACGGAGCAAGGGGGTTTTGATTGGATTGGAAGAAAAAGGCATTCAATATGAATACCAAGAAGATAATTTCGTCTCCAAGAACAACCTCTTACTGCAAATGAATCAGGTTTACAAGGAGGCACAAGGAGGCACCTGTTCTCGTCCACAATGACAACCCTGTTTGCGAGTCTCTCATTATCCTCCAATACATAGGCAAGGCCTAGACCAGATCTAAGATCGAGCTCGTGCAAGAATCTGGGCAAACTTTGTCCAAAAGAAGGTATTCATATTCAGATGCTCTAAATACATGAATCAATTCGTGATTAACCCTTGTCTTGCAGGGATCTTGGGGTGCCACTCCATTCATAAGCCTCAGATCTAATCCTACAGCATACGCACGTCCTTATCCTTTAATGCAAGTTGCCGAACCAGGCTAGGTCTATCATTGCCATGTAAGTCCCAGTTTCTCTATTGGAATTCAATCCTTTCTCTTTCGGGGGGATGAAACTGTTTCAAGAAATAATTTGGGTGTGGAATTGCAGATTCTAGGTCACGTAGACAATGAGATGATGAGGCCTGTCAAACTTCGATTTTGAATTGAATTAGACCAAGGGAATAGTGTAGAAAGTCAGAAAAGGTTGAATGGCAAGCTACGAATGTTTCCAGGGTACAAATGTTTCAAGAAAAGATTTAAATTTGAAACGTTGGGAACGCTTGTAATTCAAACATTTAACTCCTGCTCCCATTTAACTTCAGGATTCAATCCACCGAGGAACAGCCACTGAACAGGATTTGCGGAATCCTACCGAAATTGCTGGGAAATGAGGATCTAGTTCATTATGGTTGAGAAACTAACTATGAAAATATGCAATAACTATTTTTTATTAATTGTTTTGAAATAAATTAAATTATACAGTATCTAAGTCCTTTGATATTCTAAGTTGATATTGAACGAAATCAACCACTATCACGCATACTTGCTTACTTGCCGTAAAGACTTCTAACCATATAGTAAAGTTTTTCAATATGAAGAAAATGAACTTTATTCTTATTTGAAACTATATAGTAAAGTTTTACGATATATAGTTTTTCCATATGAAGACTTCATTTCTTATTTGAAACCATATGGTAAAGTTTTGATGTGGATTTGTTGATAGGATGAGGAAGACGAATTGGCAATTGAGCAATTGCTACGGATCTCTCCCTCGGTTCCCGTAAGAACGTCCAGCTGCCCCATTTTAAGCATACCCAGACTGAAGTTTGTGAAGAACACGGTTTGGTTCGATACAGAGCTGTCCACGATGTCTTCACTATCGGTTGAATCCGTGTACAGAGCCTGGTACCCTTTTACAATTACGGTGCTCCTCACATCTCAATGGGATTTTTAAATATTAAAAATGATGTTATAATTAGAGCAAAAGTGTTGGGAAGCGCCATTATTCTGGTAAACTATCTCCTCCATAGCCATGAGTTCAGTACGTGGCTCGACGCGACGTTGTTGCATCTCATTAATATAGCACTACTCTACCAAAAACCACACACAGCATTTTTGTTAAACGAACCTGCTGCTTACTGTGTAGAGATCCAATTAAACTACATAACAAAAACATTGAAATAGTTTAATTTTATATTTACTTACTTATAATATAAATAATAAATAATAAATAATATAGTTTAATTTTATAATATTGTGTTATATTTATATAAAAAATATAATTTATATTTATTCTTAATATTTAATGATAATTTTGAAAGAGGCCCGCACAGGTGTGGTTTATTGGCGGTTCAGTTGTTATGAAGTCACAGTTGTAAATGGAGGTCACGAGTTCATCCAAATCACACCCTGCTTTACTGGCCAAATCACACCTAACTTTACAAAAAATAAAAAAAACTGATAATTTAAAAAAATAATTACAATGTATTTTAAAGGTTTTTTCTACTTAAAAAATAGTTAGAATATTGTTTCAAATTTAATTATTAATTCTTTAATATTTTCTATATTGTTTCAAATACAACATTTGATATATATTAAATTAAAAAAAAAAAATTGGTTTGAAAGCAAATTTTTTAATAATTCAATAAAACACAATAATTATTTTTTATTTTTTAAGTTTATTTTTCAAAATACATATGGGAAATAAATACGTATGGGTGCCATTTATATTTAAATTTTACCATTCTTTTTAAATAATGTAATATCTTAAGATATAAGATAATATAATTTCTAATTTAGGATAATGTACTTTTAAATTTAAATTAATTTTTTATATAATTATATTTTTTTAAATTTAAATTAATTTTTTATATAATTAAATTGTTATTAACCATTTTATTTATATTGTTATTAATAATTTTAATGATAGAAAATTACTTTAAATAATTATTTTTTTCCCAATATTATAATCTATCACTATTATTTAATAATAATACACCATTAATTCATGAATATTAATGTCAAAGCTAGTATTAATATTAATATTATCAATAATAATGTAATAAAGTGTTAACTTAATTTGAAATTGAAATTATTTATTTTATGAAAGTATTTATAATTATATCTTTTAATTAGAAAAAAGAAAGCTATAATTTATAAATTTCAAACTAAAGAACTCTGGAAATAAGTTTTAAAAAAATATATATTACAATTTTTGTTATATTTAAATTAATGTTTTCATTTTTTTTTAAAATATCATTCTTGATTTATATATATATATATATATATATATATATATATATATATATATATGAACATCGACTCAATGTAATACTTTTAATTATTTAAAAACAATTCTATTACTCATGCTACCCACAACTATATTTGTAGACTATAGGCTAATTAATTAAATCTCAAATAAAATGTTATAGTTAATAATAAAAACTATTTTTATGAAACTTTTATTTTACATAGTGTGCAAACATTAACAATACTATATTAACATTAACGTTATTATATTAACATAAACATAAACATTAATATTGTATCAATATAAACATAAACATTGATATTATTAGAGTCAATAACTTTAATAAATATTATTAAATTTTTTAAGTTCAATCACTTGGGTGAATATAATCCATGTATTCCAATGTGTCATTGTATAATTTCACTAAGTATCAAGTGAACCATACTTTTAATATTAAATTATTATATTATATTAACATTAACATAAACATTAATATTGTATCAATATAAACATTAAAAATATTATATTAACATTAACGTCATTATATTAACATTACCATAAACATTAATATTGTATCAATATAAACATAAACATTGATATTATAAAGTCAAACATAATTAATCAAATTAATTAATTATTGCATCAATAACGAGTCTATTTAATTTTAAAAATATTAATAATATTAATATTAATGTTTGAAAATATTAATAAATTAATGTTAATACTAATATCAATAACTTTAATAAATATTATTAAACTTTTTAATTTCAATCACCTCGGTGAATATAGTCCATGTATTCAAATGTGTCATTGTATAATTTTACTTAAGTATCAAGTGTATTAGTGAACCATCTTAAACCATACTGAACTATGGTCATCAAATAATAATAATAATAGGAAATATTAACATAGTCAATCATGAATAAACATAGTCAACCATGGTCAATCCTCATTGACTATGGTCAACCATGAACAATCATAGTCAACAATGGTCAGCCAAAAGTGAACCAAAGTCAACCATGCTTAACCAATTGCACCCATGGTCAAACAAAGTCAACCATGCACAATTATGGTCAACCATAGTCAACTAAAGCCAACCAAATTCAACCATGATCAATAAAAGTCAACCATAGTTGACCATGGTTGACCAAAGTCAACTAAAGGTCAACCAAAGTCAACTAATGTCAACCATGGTAAAGTAAAGGTCAACCATGGTAAACTAAAGGTCAATGAAACTCAACTAATGTCAACCATGGTAAACCGAATTCAACCAAAGCAAGTCATGGTCAGCGAAATTCAGTCATGATCAACCAAATTCAACCATGATAAACCAAAACACAATGAAAGTCAACTTTAGTCAACCAAAGTCAAGTAACTTTAGTCAAGTAAAGGTCATCCAAATTCAACTAATATCAACCATGGTAAACCAAAATCAATTATAGTCAACCAAAGTCAACGAGAGTCAACCATAGTCAATTAAAGTCAACAATGGTCAACTAAAGTAAACCATGGTTAACCAAAATGAACATGGTCGAGCAAAGTCAACAATGGTCAACGAAGGTCAACTATGGTTAACCATATTAAACCAAATTCAACCATGGTCAAACATAGTCAACCATGGACTACCATAGTAAACCATTCTCAACCATAGTAAACCAATGGTTCACGATGGTAAACTAAAGTCAACCATGGTGAACCATAGTCAAGAATAGTTAACAATGGTCAACTAAAGTAAACCATGGTCAACCAAAATCAACATGATCAACCAAAGTCAACAATGGTCAACGAAAGTCAACCATCGTCAACCATCGTCAACCATATTCAACCAAATTCAACCATGGTCAAACATAGTCAACCATGGACTACCATAGTAAACCATTCTCAACCGCAGTCAACCAATGGTTGACGATGGTAAACTAAAGTCAACCATGGTCAACCATAGTAAAAAATAGTTAACCATGATCAGTCATGGTCAACCATACTACCCCATGGTCAACCAAAGTCAACCATGGTTAACCAAAGTTTTCCATGGTCAGTCATAGTCAACCAAAGCGAACCATGGTTAACCATAATCGACCATGGTAACCATAGACAAGTCAACCAAAACCAACCATGGACAAGCAAAGTCAACCACGGTTAACAAAACTTAACCATGGTCAACCATAATTAATGAAAGGTCAACCAAAGTTAACCATGGTAAACTCCTCCGGTTGGTTATTCTTCCAACCATATGAAGGGTCTGATAATGTCTCTTACATTTCAGGCTTATTATTTACCCCATTATGTCAGAAACTGCCTGAGTCACCTTGTGTCGTGCTCAATGTTCAAGGATATACCCTGTGTCGGCCATTCTGCAGGTTACCTTGACCTCATGTGTTGGCCTTCCTAGTGTCAGTCTTGTTACATATTATTCCATATCAGCTCTTACCAATTGAGTGTTCCTCGAGTTGGATGATGGAGGATGCCTTAAGGCCTCCCTTCCAACGAACTTCTTCCCATCAACATCAACTCATTTTACTCTGGGAATGAAGTTTAGAGTTTTGGTTAGTACCTTGGATATTGCAGTCACCAGTGGCAATTTTCCTCACTATTGAAGGATGAGAATACATCAATGTCTCTTCTATGACAGGATCCCCAAGTGTTCGACTCCAAGTCCATTTATTCACATTTGGCGGATCGTACTTGGTACCTTGGACCCCATCATCATTATCGGTGGAAGTCCTCACGTTTGTTAATGGTATACATCAATGACCGGTAATCAAACGATACCCCCCATGTTCGACTGTCAGCTCATCTATTCACATGGTTAGGGTTTGTACCTAGAGTTGTTTTGGATGAAGACCTTGGGATTTTGGATGACAATACCTCATTTTGTTATCACCCAAGTTGTGCAAGACTGAGCCTCACTTATATTCGGCTCTCCTTGAGACATAGATCCAGTTTGTTGTTATGGATATGATCTCTCAGTTTGACATGGATCCACGCTTGTATTCCAAGTGGCCATGCTTTATATACATCTCCTTGTTATGTATCGAAGATCATGTTGTACTACACTACACATCTATATGATGTCAAAGATGTAATTGCTAGCCGACCTTGATCTTTGTTGTAGGTGTTCTTGTAACTTGTTTTCTGCGGTTCTTTGCTCCTCCTCTGGCTGTGGATTATAATGTATTTCGGCCATCGTTTCCCTCTAACCTCACACATTAGGGGGCATCTGTTATAGGTCAAACTTGCACCTCTCCGTCCGTGATCACCTTGAGCTGTTAATCACACAAAAGGACAACTTGGATGGAGGAGCATGTTGATCCTAGATGATACTTTGACTTACTCCATTTCCTGACATTACTGGAAAAACCATAAAAATATCATTCTGAGATATGAGCGCTACTCTATTTCAATAGACTAGCGCCTGTACGCTACTCCAGTGTATAATAGTAGTGCTCAAAGCCTTATAAGCGCTACTCCTTCTCAGCATAGTAGCGCTCAGCATTTAAAAATCGATGAGCGCTAGTTGATAGGCACCATAGTAGTGCCCTAAATGCTACTTCACTGAACAATAGTAGCGTACATCTCAAAAGATGATTAAAAAATAATTAATTTCACGAGGAGGATTAGTTGCTGGTAGTTTCCCAACTTCCCCAACTTCCTCCATAACCATATCTCGACCTGAACTACTTCTCTGATCCTATAAATATAGGGAAGACTAAAGAGAAAGGTTAGATGGATAGATGGAGAAACTTAGAGACATAGAGATATAAAAGAGAAGCTTGCATTGGAGGAGTTGATGCTGAAGATATCCAAGCCAGAGGAGAGCAAGAGCCCAGAATCAAGTTGCAAGAACATGCCACATGATCAGGTATACTTGCACATCAATTTGCATTTGACAATAAAGGTTGAAGTGTCTTTCTTGTTCCAACTTAAGTGTTTTCTAAAATAATATCTTAATTTGGATCTGTTTTGGTCAATATCTAATGTTTAACACTGTTTTTGTTTCTTTCAAACATTATATATTATCCAAGATACGTTGAGAAAGGTGTTTGTCTTGCAGGTTTACTGAACAAAAGGTGGATTTGAGGACTGAGCGCAAGATCAAATAAAAGCTAGGATCGAACATTGGTTAAAAGGTATGTTCTCAAGGTCCATAACTCATTTCTTTTCATAAATATCTCTGCAATACAATTAATACACTTACCTGTCACCCCATCCCAGTTGATAGCATTAGTTTCCTTGCTATAGGGTAGTTTTGCCCGCCAACAATTATTATTATAATTAAATAGTTATTATTATATATTATTATAATTAAATAATAATAATTATTAATATTTTCACAATCATAATATTAATATGGTTAGTCATTAAATATTCCCGCATGCCGACTGTAAACTAGCAAGCCATATTAATATTAATAATATGGCTTATATACACTGTCGGCGTATATCAATATGGCTTAAATGTAGTTGATATACGCCGACGGCGTATATAAGCCATATTATTAATATTAATATGGCTTGCTAGTGATGTATTTGGGTTCCCATTGAATTCCTTTAACTAATCCATGTCTCTTTTCTAAAATTTGGGAGGGTCGTAATGCATTTTGGAAGCCATTAGGGACCTCTACCCTTGGGGGGTTTGACCCTCGAATTAACTAGTAAATTTCCCTATTTTCTCCTGAAGTTAAATGAATGTTGAAGAAGTATTTTGAAAGTTTCCAATAATACATCAGCTTCATTTTTCTGTCTCAATAACCTTCAAACACTCTCAGTCCCAATTCGAAATCCTTAGGATTCTTTTGGATCCTTCTACCCTTGGGGGTTTCAACATCGATTTTCCTAGTAATTTTGGCTTTCATTCTCTAATTGTAAATGCAAGTTGTTGAAGTATTTGGAAAGTGTCCAAGCATATAATAGCTGATTTAATGTGACCAAATACATCTCAATCCACTCCATAGACCATTCGAAAATATTTGGGATCATGTGGGACAATTTGGGGCTTTACTAGTCCAAGTTTCGAAAATTGACTAAATTGGAAAAAATTTCATATTGGGGACATTACATGGTAGGAGCTAGTTGCCAAGAAAGATGCCGAATAGGACATTCCATAGTTACCCATAAAATTCCTTCACCAAGAAATATTTTGTTGTTGTATGCCATGAGTTCTAAGGTTCATAACGAATCTTGATATAACTCTCCCACAGAAGCAATCTATCCCTCCCATCATGTCAATCAACCATTTAGTGTCTTTGTTGTCTAGTTGTTGTCGTTGAATTTCTCCTCGGGTGACATTCCTTGGAACATGAGTATGGAGGAAAGTATTCATGGAGGATTTAAGTATGATCGGACTCCATCGTTTAGTTCAATGACCCCTTGCTTAAGGGTGATTCCCTTTTTTTCCCATGATATCCGCATTCCAATTGTTTTTTCTTAGCACATGGTGATAGATGATAGGTGATAGATTCTAAGGTTTGAGATAAGAAGCTCACTCATCTCATTATTTTCTGAAGTGGCAATGAGCATTCTCTAGCTCCCAAGCACAGAGAATTGATGACCACCATTCAATCCTCAATTGATTTTACCAAATTTATTCCACTATCCTTGATAATTCGAAGGCCTAGGTAGAGGGCGAGGGCTTCATCAATATTGTTGGAACCCTTTCCAAGGTCCCATGCATAGTATTCTTCTTCTTTTCTATCGGGGTTGTAAATGAACCCCTTGCATCTGCGACCCTTGTTTAGGGCTACAAATCATTACAATGATAAGGATTAAGGGCTATTAATGTTACAGGGTATGCTTTTTTTTTGTAAACTAGTACCCATGGAGTTTTGAACCAGTGACCTAACACAAAGAGTACCTTAACAATACATCCATTCACTATCTATTCTATGCCCTATGGACTATGTTACAAGGTATGCTAATGGTAATATGATTTAGGGTTTATAATAGTTAATGGTATGGGTGATATGAGTTAAAATTTCTAATTAGGGTTATAAGGGATAAGAGTTATAAAGATAATAGAGATTTATAATTAGGGTGTATAGTAGTTAGGTGTTATAATATGTTTTATAATTTTATAAGGATTTTAATGGTTGTAAAAGATAGGGTTTATATGGGATAGCGTTATAGGGGTTAGAGATCAAGGGATATAATGGTTAAGGATTATAATATTTAGGGGTTAAATATGCTAGGGATATATATATTTTAGTTTTTGACATAATTGTTTATCATAGGATTTAGATCTATTTAGGGTTGAAAGTTAGACCATATAGTGACTAACAATTTCAAGGTTATATGATTTAGGGGATAAGGGGTTATAAGAGGTAACTAGTTAGCGGTTATAGAGCCTGTAAAAGTTATAAGGGTTAGCCTTAGTGTTAACAATTATAGGTCTATGTGCTTAAATGTTTATATTGATTAGGGGTTATATGTGTTAATGATGATAAATGGTTATAAGGGTTAATGGTTTTTCTTTAGAAGTGTTAGACATTATGATTATAGGAGTCAAGGGTTATAAAGTTTATGGAATTTAAGGCATAAGGGTTCTAACTTCATAAGTGTTAGGGGTGACAAACTTATAGGGACTAGAGTTAATATGTTATAGAATTCAAAATGTTATATAGGTTATAAGAGTTATATGGTTCAATGGCTATATGGGTAATATTTATCAAGGATCAGAGGTCATAAACCATGTAGATTAAGGTCTATAAATTTTCGATATAATAAGAGTAATTGTGTCGAGAGGTAGTTCTACAACCCGGTATGGGGGAGATGTTGTCACATTATATTATGTAACATAACGTTCCCAACCACTATGGAGGAGATGTTGTCACGTTACATTAGCAACATTCCAACATAGTAATAATTGAGTCGACATAAATTTAATTTGAAAATTTAATAATAACTTTTAAAGAATATGAAAAAGTGATAAGCAAAACGATGTAAACAATTAAAAAGTAAGCCAATGTAAAAGAATAATAATGTTCCAACATAGTAATATTTGAGTGACATAAATTTTAATAATTAAAAATTTAATAATAACTTTTAAAGGATAGGAAAAAGTAACAAGTATAACAATGCTAAAATAAAATAAAAATTAAAACAATGTAAACAAATTAAAAAGTAAAACAATGTTAAATAGTTAATGTATCTATTTAACCTGGTAGATTGGAATGAATTTAAAACATGTGTTTTTTAATAGGTCAAACACACAATTCATGTGTGTTTTAATATAATAAATTTAGCTTTAAAAATATAACATGTGCTTTATATTAATTATCCAAAATAATCCAAGTACTCTAAAAATCCAAACAATATGATTTCAGTTGGATTGCATTGGTTTCCGTCCGATATTAGGTTTAAGTTACAATGAATTTTACTCTTTGTTGCATTGATATTAGTGAGTCCCTCTTTGAATCATTGATATCAATGCACCAAACATAAAAGCTTATGTAACTTAAACCTAATATCATAGAGGAACCATTGATAATCCAAAGCAATTTGATTGCATTGACATAACATGACGTAATGTGACAACATCAATGCAAATCCAAAGCAATTTGATTGCATTGATTTGAGTGACTCCACCCTGTGATATTAGGTTTGAGTTACAGTGAATTTTACTATTTTTTTGCATTGATATCAATGATTCCTCTCTTTGAATCACTAATATCAATGCATCAAATAGTAAAAATTTAAAAATATTTAAGTCGGCATGGATATAAACACAATAAAAATATGATATGGTATCAATGATTCCCCTCTTTAAAGCACCGATATCAATGCAACAAACAATATAATTCACTATAACCTAAACATAATATCAGAGAGTGGAGTCACTAATAATCAAAGTGAAATCAAATTACTTTGTATTTTTAGGATACTTAAATTATTTGATTGTTTGTTGCATTGATATCAGTGAGTTTTATTTATGATCATGTCAACATTAATAATATATATATATATATATATATATATTCTTTCTACTAATAAAGATAATATATAATATAGAACATAGTTTGGCCAGAACTCATACATATTTAATTATGTTTAAAGTTGACACCTGTAACTAATCTCATGGTAATTGGATAATGGATATCCTGCAATGCAATGAATGGACATACATGACAATAATGCTCCGAAAACTTTATATTATAAAACATACCACATTGAAAATGTCTCACAAGATATTGTTGGGTCATGGAACGCGTTTTGACGGCAGAAGCCTCCAAACATTGAAGAGGAATACAATGTATCGTTGGGTGAATGCCAGCTTGTCGTTGAGTAACACTCATTAATTCATTTAAGTATTACGTGTTGGGTGAATGCGACTTTGCCGTTGACTGATACCTATTATTAATTTATGTATATATTACGCGTTGGTTGAATGCCAGTTTGGTCGGGATTAGGAGGGTTAAATATATATGTTTGGTCCCACGGACCATTTTCCCACCTGGCCCCCATGTAAGAGGGTTGGTAGATTAGATGTCTCCTTTATATTTTTAAATGTACATTGACACTTAGGTCCCACCCTCCCTACATGAGGGAAGAAAAAGTTAACAAATATAATGAGGTCCCACCCTCCCTACATTGACACTTAGGTCCCACCCTCCCTACATTATACTCTTAATTCTATCGAACAGTCTATCTTTTTAAACATCATAGACATGTAATGATGTCGTCAACCACAGGGTTTTATTTTTCATTTAAGTTATATGGATGAGTCCACCTAATTATTAAAAAAATATTGTATTATAAAATTTAGTTTATGCTTCCATGGTATTTTTTAAGTTCTTGGATTTATTTTTTATATTTTATTTTTTATTTTTTATTTTAAAAGAATAAGTATAAGGGATCATATAAGAAGATTAATTATGCTTAAAAGTTTCTAATATGTACACTAGATAATTAAAAGAAAAACTAAGTAGCAATTTGGTCTTAAATAGTTTCTAGAGTAAATTGGATATCAAATCTATCAAAGAGAAAATGAATAAGCTTATAGAGTTAGATCATGAACGTAACAAAAAAGCCTTGAACCTTGTATTTTTTTCTTCGAAAGAGGAGAATGAAGAGGACATAATATCGCTAGTCAAAGAAAAATTACAAATTGAAACAACTTGTCTCATAGAAGCACATAGGCTAGATAGAATAATTGAGCACATAGATAGTTTAAATTGTCTTAAGGTAAGCTATAACGACCATCAATACAGAACACTCAATAAAACTCCATGTCTAAAAGGGCTAGGAATATTTATAAAGGAAGATATATTTCTAGAAGATCAAGCTAAATTAAGAAATCAAGGAAAATGAGCAATATCCAGGAATAGGAAAGCTATTATTAGGGACAGAGACAAAAAAATAACAATAAATAGGAATGTGGGAGTCGGGACACTCTAGATCCTCCCTTGGAACTATCATGGCTTTCCATGGAGAAAAGGTCTCATGTTAAGTTGCATCTTGAGTGAAATTGATATTATATTGTTTGTTGAATGTTGGGAGCATGTAGAATCTAAGGTCACTAACATAGAATGATTTGTCTTGTGGTCAATATGGATAAATCCTACCATATAGGAATAAGAGGCAAGCTTATTACATAAAGAATAATAGTTTTCCCCATATCATACTTCACAAGAAAGATCATTTCAATTGATATCTATGGATGGATATTTCTAATATCAATGTTAAGAATACTTATGTAGCAATATGTTATTTTGCTCCTATTAATTCTACATTTTATAAGAAGCACACTCTACATAAAAATTGTCTTTACGATTGCTTGGTACATGATATTTATAGACTAATAAATGAAGGCAATATCTTCTCTCTAGGATATTTTAATACTAGAATAACAACTAACCAAACTATTTTCTTAAGCAATGATTCCAACCCTAATCCTCTATGGTTGGGTGAGGACCTTGTGTTAGCTAGTAGATACAATAGAAACTCTCAAGACTTGGTTGAGAATTTGTTTGGTACCAAGCTAACCAAGATTTATAGTTCTCAATATCTAATAATTTGCAATGGTCTTATAAAGTGGTCAAAATCCAACCAGATGACTTGTATGCATGGGATTGGTAGTAGTGTTGTAGATTATGTGATATCTGATATCCCTATATACAACCAAATAGTAAATTGTTACATATTAAATGACCATGATCTTGACTATGACCATATACATTTAACACCAACTCTAAACTTTGATAGGAACATAAACCTCATAATAGAGAATCATATTAACCAAAAGAACTTGGTCTTCGATAAAAATAAAACTAATCTATTTTTTAGGTATTTAAATAATGAATTAAATATACTATTAAATAACGACAATATTGAAAACCTTTATCATAATTTTACCATGGCCCTATCTACCTCCATAAACAAGTTCTTTATCATGGTGTCATGTAGAAAGGAAAATAGAATCACCAACCCTTAGTATGATAAAGAGTGTAAGGATGCTAGAAAATCTATTAGGGATGCTTCTAACGAGCCCTTAAAATCCAATAGCATATATAGGCACAAATTCCTAATTAAAAAGAAAAAAAGTTACTATATAAATAGAAAGAAAGAGAAGCTTTTTCACCTCTCTAAGATAGATTCTAGGAAATCCTAAAGAAAAATTATAAATTGTAAAACCAAAGAAAATAATATGATTCCCTTGAGGGATTCAAATTCCTATCTTAACAAGATTTATTAATCACATGATGGCGTGGACAACATTCAAACTCTTTCTACAAAGAAAAACTTTTTATCTTTAGAAGACATAAAGTTTGGGGTTAAGCAATAAGCAAAAGGGAAAACTAAGGACATTGAAGGCTTGCATAAATCTTAAAAATTGGTGGTCCTATCCTCATCCCTCAAACCAAAAGGATCTTCAATTTAGCAGTGAAGTAAGGTTTCCCTACACCCTATAACTAAAGCCTCATTATTCCTATTTTTAAAAATGGATTAGCCCTCTTTTACCCAAGTTTTGTGGAGCTATTTTGGAAAAGAAGATCAATATATAGCTAGAAAGTCACAGTAAAAGAGTTAAAGGCCAGAAAAGATTTAAGAGGTGTCATTCAATTGTGTAGCACCTTGTTATGCTTAGGACCATTGTTGAGGAGTGCCATGATAATAAAACCAATCTTTTGTGTTTCTTTGTTGACATTATAAAATCTCATTTGACACGATTCTAGGAACTAACCATTAGCATAGATTAGAAGAGCTAAAAGTACCTTTTAGGTTGAGAGTCATTGTGATAAGATTGTATGAGAAGGTTGTTTCCAAGTTTAGGAACTTTGAGGGCTGGTCAGAAGAAATTAATTGTAATATAGGATTCAACCAAGGATGTCCCTTGTCCCCTACCCTTTTTGGTATATACATTGACAACCTAGAGGATTGTTTAGAAGATGCAGGTTGTGCCAACACGACTTTGGTTAATATAGTCATCATCATCGTTCCCTATGTTGATGATATTGTTCTTATGGTGAGGAGTTACTATGATCTCGACAAGCAACTACAAATTCTCAAGGATTTTTTCTCTAGTACAAGTATGTATATTAACACTCACAAAACCAAGGTTGTGATAACCAAATCCCAAAATATGACTTATGTTAATTTCATGTATGACATCAACGACTTGGAGAAAGTGAATTCATACAAATATCTCATAATGAATCTTCATCGCAAAATTAACTAGAACTATAACATTACAAAAAGGATTAATGGAGGGTGGAAACCTTATTATGTGCTTGATAATAGTTGTAAATCAATAGACCTTTAGCTTTGGATAAGAAGAAAATCCTATTTAAGCCTCATGTCACAATTGCTATTTTATATGGATGTGAACTTTGGGGTTGCAACATTTGTAGAGAACCATGGAGAAGGATAAAGAAAATATAAAATCACTTTATAACATATAATCTTAAAATTAAAAGAAATACACCATGTCATGTCCTCCTCATAGAAGAGAGTCTCTCTCCTATTGAAAGCATGGATATGATTAGGTACCTAATGTACAAGAACAAGATAAACAACATGAGAGACAAGAGGCCTTCTAAGAATGCTTCATAATCTAGTCAAAAACACATGTGGCTTAAGCAATATTGGCATAAAGACATCATATCTTGGCTAAATCATTGGGGATTTAGGAAAGAGGCCACTTTACATAATAGTGATAATATTAAGAGTATTATTACATCTAAATTTAAGGAGAAGCTGCGATGAAATAAAGAATAAGAGGATAAGAGAAAACTAAGATATTATAAGGAGGTTATCAACCCTACTCTAGAATACCAAATATATCTCAATAGTTTAACTAGTGCAAAGAAGAAAATCGGTATTAATAAAATAAGAACAAACTCTCATGAGCTCCTTAGTGAACTAGGGCAATGGAAAATTCTTAACTCGTTATGGGATGAAAGAATTTGTCATCCTTACCTCGTTAGGGCACAATTTCAAAATATTTTCTACAATACTGTTCTTCCTGACCTTTTAACTCATCACAACTATGGCAATCTAAGAATTCTTCTCTCAAAACTTTTTGAGCACATAAATAAAATTATAAAGAAAACCAATTGACTCACCTTTTTTAAGGTCTGGTAAACCAAAGTTTGTCTCAGCGGAGATTAGTAACCATCATCATCATCATCATCATCATTATCATTCAAATTTATCTTTTAAAATCCAATATCAATGTACATTCCACTAAAACAAAAGTATATAAATTTTAAAATTAGTCGTCTATAATACACATCCATATTTTAATTTTAATGTATTTTGCAATGAAATGTGTGTGAACTTATTATCTCTCTCTCTCTCTCTATATATATATATAGCCTAATGGGTTATCTCAAGTGGTTGAGAGCTGTGAGTTGTAAGCAGTGGCTATGCATTGATATATAACGACCTCACTTGATGTCCCCACTGGATTAGGCTTTGTAATTAGAGTCGGTGGGTGAGGCCTCTTTGGGTGGCCCCCCTATGAATTCTTCTCGTGGACATAGCAATTCCTCTCCGGGGTTGTGAACCACATTGAATATATATATATATATATATATATATATATATATATATATATATTCATAAACGATTAATCAAAAATTTTAAATGAATGTTTAAAAGTATATATAATTTTTTTTATGTTTTTAACTAAATAATTATGAAAAAATTTCTACAAATTTAATTTTTAGTCCTTTCCAAGTAAGGACTATACTTTTCATTCAAAATTCAACCTTCATTGAGTTGCATTAGTTTGTTGTCAAATCAATTTTATGAATTTTTTGTATTTCTACATGAATATTTGATATTAAATTGATTTTTTTAGACTATGAAAATGGATACGAAAATATTTTAAATGCATTATCCTAGTTTTCTGGGTGCAGGACACTTATGATGGGACATACATTCTTGCGGGATCTACTTGAATTGTTAGAATTGAAAAAAGAATAAAAAGGAATAAAAACAAATCATTTTGTGAATGCCACATTGCTTGTAGTATACATATGACTATTTTCTGTTTTTGGGCAGAATCCCAAAATTTTCATAGGTCTATAGGTCTGAAGGAAGACCTAGTTTAGGGAGGACAAGCTAGGTGGTAAATGTATATTTACGTTTGTGATTTAAAAAGTAGTTGCAAACAAAAAATATATATTCAGTGCTTGCTAATGTCATGTTGATTCTGACCTTCACTCAAACGATGAAAATATATTGTGCACATTGGTCAAGGAAAGGAGAGAAAGAAATCGTCGTACATAGATTGCACTGTTGAGTATTTGGGATGTTATAAATGAAACCGATCTATGTTATGATAGGTATGGGAAAGTGAATGTACTTGGCCATACATTTGCATTGATTAATTTGAGCAATTTGAACAACTAGGATAGTATTTTTTATTATTCTGGCTAGTTTGAGTTCATCGGATACAAATTAGCTGAGTGTTTCAGATACACAAAGTGATTTCAGAGAGGGTGGAGGTGAGATGGGTTTTCTCTATGCTTTTTGTTTTCTTTTTTTGTTGGTGGTAGAGTTCTTGGATTTGGCCAGGAGGTGCTCATGAATTGAATTTTATTTTATTCATTTATTCTAATCGATTTTACTTAATCTGATATAGATTAGATGGATCTGGGTTGAAGTGAAGAGTTCAATTTTTCCTATCTTTGAGTGAAGAATTGTCTATTTTCTAGGAGCATGGAGGTGAGTTTTCATGGAATTCTTCATGGACATAGATATTTGAATACATTTATTTTAAATTTGTTGGTGTTCCTTTGTGTTGGATCGATCCTCTTAATGGAGTCATCCTGTGTCATTTTGAATCAAGAGAATTTTTTTGAGGAATTGCTTGTAAATTTGTTTTTTTGGTATTATTAGGCATCTTTTCAAAATAGCTCGGAAATAATTTTGAACTAAGGCCAAATTGAACTAAGGTTGAGTTTTCTTTAATAGGATAACAACACAAAATCTAAGGAAAAAAATGAATTAGGGGGTTCTTTTGCCTTGGTTCCCATCTAGAAGTCAGTGATATTGCTATATCCACACCACCTAGTTACACTACCATCTTTTATGTGGTTTGGTGTATTTTTTGTGGTAAATTATTTTGATGAAATGTTTTGTCTCGTTTTCTGATCTTTTACCTATTCGTTTGGACCTGAGTTCATGTTTATGTGGATGTAGGGGAGTGAAAATATGATCTATGGTTGATATTTCTTTTGGTATCATGTTTTGATTGTCATTGCAAACAATCTATTTATAATATATTTTAAAATAATTGCATTGCTTTCTTGGAAAATGTATTTATCTATTGATAATAAATATATTTGTAGTTTGATAGTGTAAATTTGCTCCTAGTCTTAAAGCAACCGTATTGTTAACAGTGCCTTTCTATCAAGAACCTCCCATTCTTTGTCCTTCATAGTCGTTGACTGCTTTTCTCTTCCTCCCAATGGTAGGAATAGATCCTTCTGGTATAGATAGTCCTCCATTTGCATCTTCCATAACTGGTAGTTTTGGCCATTAAACTTCTCGACCTTAAACTTTCATTCTTCCGCCATTGCTCCCACTCGAACTAGAAACCCTAGTTTCCTGTGAGTTTATCTTCCAAATAGACATTTGGATCTGATACCAATTGTTAGAAAAACAGGATCGCAGAGCAATAACAATAAACAAAAATGCAAATATAATAACACAAACACATTTACAAGAGAGACACCAATATATCGTGGTTCACCCAAGATGGGCTACGTCCACACTGAAATTGCCAGTCCTTATTATTATACCATCCAGCAAATGAAAGGATACAACGTACAGCACATCCGCTGCGCTTCCTCTTCACTGTCTCACAGTCTGTCTTCACGATCTTAGATATCTTTACAATGCATAATACCTAATACATCAACCCTAGTCGTGTTACAATGTCTTTCTTTTATAGGGGAAATACAATGGGAAAATACCACGGGTTACCCAAAACCATGGGCCCGTAAACTGTTGGCGAAAATAGCTCGAATCCCAAAGTGGGGGAACAAGTGTACAGTAAGCCTGGGGTACAAACACGATTGAATAACATCTCTGAATCTGGAATATTAGGCTCCATAACCAACAATCTCCCACTTGGATATTGATCACAGTAACTCCACTGTTGCTGTACTTTCTATACTTGGACTTGGAAAATTTCTCGTCTTCACCTTCATGCTAGAAGGCCAACTAAAACCGAGCAAGACTTAGTTTTTCTCTGGTCACTACCTTTGTAAACATGTATGCAGGATTCTGGCTAGTATGTGTCTTTTCTAGCTTCAACAGTTCATCTTCCAGAATAGAGCATATGAAATGGTACTTGAGCTGTATATGTTTAGTCCTGGAATGGAATGCTGAGTTCTTTGCAAGATGAATGGCACTCTGGCTGTCACTATACAACCTGCTATCCTTCTACTTCTTACCTAATTCCTCCATAAACCTCTGCAACCAAATCATCTCTTTACTAGCCTCTGTAACAACAACATAGTCTGCTTCCATTGTTGAAAGTGCAACAACCTTTTGCAGTTTCGAAATCCAACTTACTGTTGTTCCAACTACAGTAAACACATACCATGTGCTCCTCCTGCTATCCTTATCACCTGCCATATCTGCATCAACATATCCCTGTAGAACAGTGTCTGAACCTCCAAAACATAATTCCTGAGTGGTAGTAGCTCTCAAATACCTTAGAATCCACTGTACTGCCTTCCAATGTTCTTTACTTAGATTGTTCATATATCTACTCACAACTCCCACTACATGTGCAATATCTTGTCTTGTGCACACCATGGCATACATCAAGCTACCAACTGCTGATGAATAGGGAATCTTTGACATGTAATCTGTCTCTTCCTGTGCCTTGGGACACATTTCCTTTCTTAGATTGAAATGGTTGGCCAAAGGTGTACTAATTGGTTTTGCATTCTGCATTTTGAACCTCTCCAACACCTTTTGTATGTACTCACCCTGAGACAATGTCAATTTGCGATTTTTCATGTCTCTTGTTATTCTCACACCAAGGATTTGCTTTGCAGCACCAAAATCCTTCATCACAAATGAATTAGCTAGCTTCATTTTGAGTACATTTATATCCTAAATGTCAGACCCTGCAACAAGCATGTCATCCATATATAATAACAAGATAATATATGTTTCATTGTCTAGCCTCTTGAAATAAACACAGTGGTCAGAATGACATCTACTATAACCTTGTTCTGTCATAAACCTGTCAAATTTTAAATACTACTGCCTTGGATCTTGCTTCAATCCATACAAGCTCTTCTTCAACCTGCATACCAAATCATCCTTCCCTTTGACCTCATACCCTTGTGGTTGCTGCATATATATCTCTTCCTACAAATCCCCATGGAGAAAGGTTGTTTTTACATCTAACTGTTCAAGATGCAAATCTTCTAACACCACTAGACTTAAAATAGTCCCAATTGAAGTCATCTTAACAATAAGAGAAAATATTTCATCAAAATCTATACATTTCTTCTGTGCAAACCCCTTTACAACAAATCTGACATTTGACTGCTTCTTACCTCCTTCTTCTTCCATCAACCTGTAAATCCATTTGTTCTGCAATGCTCGTTTACCAGCAGGAAACTGAACCAAATCCCAAGTCTGGTTTCCTACCAATGAGTCAATCTCCTCATTCATACATTGCTCCCACTTCTTTCTAGTTTCCACCTGCATTGCTTTTTCATAACATTCTGGTTCACCAGCATCAGTCATCAATAAATAATGCATTGAAGGAGAGTATAGTTCAGGGAGTCTACTTAACCTGGTAGATCTTCTTATACTTGCAGGAGTTTCAGGTACTTGCTACTATTCTTGATTTTTTGGCACCTTTGGAACTTCATTTTTTCAATTTCATCAAGTACTGTGTACTCTGTGTTTTCCTTTTCCTGTTTCTTTCCCTGTAATTGATATTTATACATGAACTTTTCATTGAATATCACATATCTACTCCTAATGATTTTGTTATTTTCATAAACCGATAAGGGATAACCAAAATCATCAACCCCATATCCAATAAAGGTAGATTTCTTGGATTTAGCTTCAAGCTATGTTCTATTTTCTTTATCAATATGGACAAATGCTTCACAACCAAACATTCTCATAAATGAGTAGTTTACATTTTTATCTGTCCATGCATCCTCTGGAATACCACCATCCAAGGCACTTGAAGGCCCTATGTTTATTAAATAAACAACAATATTTACAGCATCTACCCAAAACTGTAAGGGCAACCCTGCATGCAATCTCATACACCTTGCACGCTCCATGATCGTTCTATTCATCCTTTCTGACACATCATTTTATTGTGGTGTTCATGGGACTATCTTCTCTCTACGAATCCCATGGTATGAACAGTAACTATAAAACTCCTTGCTGCAGTACTGACCTCCATTATCAGATCTGAGACACTTAAACCTTTTTTCTTGTCTCATTCTCAACCAAAGCTTTCCACTTCTTCAAAGTAACAAACACATCAAATTTATTTCTAATGCAATAAACCCAATTTTTTCTAGTTGCATCATCAATAAATGTAACATAATAATGAGAGCCACTAAGAGATTGTACCTGAATTGGTCCCGATACATCTGTATGCACAAGCTCTAACTTTTCATTCTTCTTCTGTTTTCCAACCCTGAGAAATCTGACTCTCTTCTATTTTTCATAAACACAGTTCTCACATAATTCCAAACTTACCTGCTTCAAATCTGGCAGCAACTTCCTTGAGTGGAGAATCTGCATCTCCTTCTCACTCATGTGGCCAAGCTTATGATTCCACAATGCTGTATATGTTCCTGTGGAAGCTAAAGAGATAGAATGGTCAATATTATGAGGACATAAATACAATGTACCTACCCTGTCTCCTTTTGCTATCACCATTGATCCTTTAGTGATCTTCCACCACGTTTCTCCAAACGTAGATAGACAACCGCCATCTCCCAACTTCCCTGTTGAGATCATATTTCTTTTCATAGCAGGAATATGCCTTACATCTTTCAGCATCCAATCAGTTCCATTCTTAATATTTATCCATACCTTACCCATTCCAACAATTTTACATGGCTCATCATCACCCTATAAAACATGTCCAAAATCGCCTGGAACATAATCATGAAAATATTTCCTATGGGGTGTAGCATGACATGAAGCCCATGAATCTACTACCCAATAATCACTAGTATTATCTAATGAAAGAATCAAAGCATCTTGTAACACATCACCTGCTACATTTTCTTCCTGGGTAGTTTCCTGCTGTCCATTTCCTTTCTTCTTTAGAAATCTGCAGTCTTTCTTAAGATGTCCTTTCTTTCCATAGTTCCAGCACTCTATTTTTCCCAGTCTTGACTTGGATCTGCCTATTTTAGAATTGCCACGATTACCTTGGCTCTTTCCTTTCTCCCTTTGTCTTACCCTGCTCTCCATGGTCAACGCATTACCTGATGTCTCACCTATGTTTTTTCTTCGCTTTTCCTCGCTAAGAATAACACTAACAACATCATCAAATATCAAGGTGTTTGAATTAGAGACAGAGTTACTTATAGCCATGACCAAGCCATTCCAACTTTCTGTCAATGAACACAAGAATAGAAGACCCCTAACCTCATCATCAAAGTTCACACTTACAGAACTTAGTTGATTTGTAACCATATTAAATTCATTTAAATGATCAGCAACAGATCCACCTTCAGACATATTCATATTAAATAAATGCTTCATTAGAAATACCTTGTTGGAGGCCGAGTGTTTTTCATACAGCTTACCCAATACACTCATCAAACCCTCTGTTTTCTTTTCTTTTGAGATATTGAAAGCCACCAACGAAGCCAGGGACAACCGTATTGTTCCCATTTCCTTTATGTCAAGAACCTCCCATTATTCATCCTTCATAGTTGCCGACCGCTTTTCTCTTCCTCCCAGCGGTAGGAATAGATCCTTCTGGTACAGATAGTCCTGCATTTGCATCTTCCATAACTGTTATTTTTGGCCATTAAAATTCTCGACCTTAAACATTCCTTCTCCCTCCATTGCTCCCACTCAAACCAGAAACTCTAGTTTCCTGCGAGTTTATCTGCCAAATAGACCTTTGGCTCTGATACCAATTGTTAGAAAAATAGGATCGCAGAGCAATAACAATAAACAAAAATGCAAATATAATCACACAAACACATTTACAAGAGAGACACCAATATATTGTGGTTCACCCAAGATGGGCTATGTCCACACTGAAATTGCCAGTTCTTATTATTATACCATCCAGCAAATGAAGGGATACAACCTGCAACACATCCGTTGCACTTCCTCTTCATTGTCTCACAGTCTCTCTTCATGATCTCAGATATCTTTACAATGCATAATACCTAATACATCAACCCTATCCGTGTTACAATGTCTTTATTTTATAGGGGAAATACAATGGGAAAATACCACGGGTTACCCAAAACCATGGGCCCATAAACTGTTGGTGAAAACAGCCCCAAATTTTTTTATCGGGGGCTTCACCAAAGTGGGGGAACGAGTGTACAGTAAGCTTGGGGTACAAACACGGCTGAATAACATCTCTGAATCTGGAAGATCAGGCTCCATAACCAACAATAACCCATCAAATATAAGTTACGACACTTGCAATGTAACTTGCGACACTTGAAAATACAAATGACGACACTTCCAATCGGAGGAATAATACATATCCGTTGGGGATACAATAAAGTACAAATGTAATGCATACAATATACAAGTGAATATCTTCTGAAGCTACAAATACATCAACACCAAAGGACCTACACCTAGTTTACTTAAGGGCTGTCATTGCCCAAAGACCTTGAGGAAACATTGCAAACAATGTTCATTGGACCAGAAAAGTCCCATGGACATAATTGAAAGTTGATTTACATTCATAACTATAGAATTCTAAAATTTGCATCACTATGTAAATTACACCTTCTATAAGCAATATTATCATTATTGTTAAGGTTTTGAAGAAGTAATCGAGGGTGAATTTTTTGTTTTAGTAGGAGAGGTTAGTATGGGTAGTATAAAAGTTATGTGTTAGAGATGATAAAGAGTATCTAGATCTAAGATGCAAACAATATAATTGAAAGATTTCTCTTTGTGAGAAAATAATTCCCTCTTGGTTATGACATATTTAGGGATGGAGTATATTTATTTACTTCAGAATCGAGATATCTGAGCATTAGGTATGATCAATAACAAATGGTATTTTGTGGAAAGTTTCCCTTGGATAAATGTAACATCTTCTCAAGTTTTGTGGGTTTATGAATATTTTATTTTATTCTAACATTGAAGTTGATTTAAACTACCAATGACATCTTCCACTCTTCACATGATCTATGGCATAGATTTCAAGAATGGTTTTGATAGTTTAATTTCATTTTGTAGAAAAATGTTAAGGAATAAAATTGTTTGTTGGCTAAGAAAATTATTAGTTTGTGGTTTTTCTGTGGAATCGTTTTTATCTTTCTCCCATTTCTCTATTTTTTTATTGGCTCAAGTTTCTATTCAACACGAGAAAGTGACAATTGAGCACAAGAAAAAACACATGCATGTCAATGTAGACTTGAACCTAGGTGGGGAGGGTAACACCACCCCACTTTCACGGACCCGACAAGCCTCCATTGACCCATTTCTCTATTTGAGGATAAATCTGAAAAGTTTGTTTATTCTTGAGTAAGTCACTTTGTCACCTTTTGTATTTAATGAGTTGTGGTTGATGGAAGTTTTATTATAAAAAGAATCTTATTATTATGCAATGACCTACTTTACTATTTAATGAAATGGGTTGAGTTAAGTTGTGATTTGTTTATGAAGACCTTATTAGGAATTCCTAGTAAGGAAAATTCTAAATCATTTAAGTGAATGGTTGTTCCTCAATTGTTGTGTACATGATCCTTTGTGTACAAAGAGGCATGCCTGGCTTGATTGGGGTTATCATCATGAGTGCAATATTTTCAATGATTATTGTTGGTCCAGTCCATTTCTATTTATAATTTATGTATAGATATGTAAATAGACTATGAGTTTAATAGGAGTTTCAGGGGGTTTGAGATACTCAAAGATTGTCCACTTGTCCACATATGCCAATCCATGAAGCAACCTATTCCACAAGTCATGTTCATAAAGTAACCAAACTATTCTTCCAAAGCCCTTTCACCAAGCATTTCCCACACATATTAATCCCAAGGTAGGCTTCTTCACTAAAACATAACTTACATAGATATCAAATAAATATAACGGTCTAAAGGAAAAGAGCGCTTGTTTTAAGAGATGCACAAAAAGCCCCTTAAGGGTTAATGCCCCCCTTCAAAACAAACAATATAAATATCCCCAATGCTCCATTGATTTCTCTTGAAGACCCCTTAACATTACACTATAAATGCTCCACAATAGTTAACATGGCCTTTTATAAGAGAGGTGATGGTTTTGGTACAAGTTTAGAAGAGAATGTATGCAGTACTAAGGAAGGACCTAATACATTAAGATGTCCTTTTTCCAGGTTGAAGGTTGATCACTAAGGTTGTTATCTCATACAAAATATTAGGATGATTAATCTCAAACCACATAGATATCTCCATAATGCCACGTTGAATTCCATAGGGCTAATGCTGAGAACATATCGAAAAATAAAGGCTAAGGGATAGATAAATAGTGTGGCCTATTTCCATTTTCATGATATGATTCCTCCTCTAATCTAGCAGATGTTTGCTTTACATACCTGTTGTTACAAATCAGTGATAATGAAAACTTAAAGTAGAATGACCCGGATTATCCTTCTAAGGAAAATAACTCCTTCAAAGGATCAACATGTCTTAATACTATTAATATTGATATAAAACCTCAATAACCCTGGGATAGATCACATCCTTGCAATAGGTTCAACCTCTTCCTCTCATAAAGACACGGATATGCCATAGGATGAAAGTGGAAATACCATCCAAATTGTGTATCAATATGAGTTATGGTCAAAATTATTGCAGGTCAACCCTAGGAATGCCCTTGGGGATAAGACGACCCTAGTCTTTGCTTGATATAGGTTAGTCTCTACAACCTTTTTTGCCCACAATAGGTCAACCCCATGTTTTTCTTGAAACATGATGGATGCCTTACAAAATTGGACATTTCCACATCAATCTTTGAGTTTTTTCGGGTTAAAAATAATGTTGAAAGTGTCCCCAAACTATATCAATCGTTTCCCATGCAATGATTTGATATTTGTTGTTCTTATATGTCTAGATCAATCTTTTCCCGTGCAGTAATCTAATCATTGTTGTTCTTAAATGTCATACATAATCCCTAGAAGGTGCCTTAGATATAGTTGTTATAAACAACCTCATTGTTGGGCATGCACAGAAAAATGCCACACATGCCCGTTCTTGCACATAAATAAGAAATGGAACATGAATTACATGTTGATGTTATAACTCCAATAATTAACCAAATTTAAATATTGCTGCTACAAGACCTTGAATTTACAACTTTTATTCTTGGAAAGTGCTCAGAATGTCCATCAATAGAACAAATATCAATATTTTGATACTTGTTTATTGTTTCCTAGGGAACAAAGGTGAGTTCTATGTCACTTTTTCCCAACATTGCCCGGAATTGACAATTGATGAAAAATCTACGTTGATTACATCTTCAAAGATTTCCCATATTTCTCTTTGGCAGTGTTGGTTTGCTATTTGAGGATTAGCATATGCTCATAATTCAAGTAAACTATTGTAGGTGATTGTTAAAGATTTCATAGTTTTCTCTTTGGCAGTGCTGCCCTGCTATTTGATGATTAGCATACGCTTAGAAGTCATGTAAACTATTGTAGCTAATTATCAAAGATTGCTCGGTTTTCTCTTTGGCAGTGTTGGCCTGTTGTTTGAGGATTAACATATGCTCATAATTCATGTAAACTATTGTAGCTGATTGTTTTAGATGTTCATAATATTCCAGACCTCACCATATACTAATTTTTTCCACAACCAGAGTTGCTCTGACCCTGTCTGCTTCATTCACGGACACCCATTCTAGAAAGGGGGTAACACAATCCATGGCAGAGACATATATTTCACCTAGTTAATTAGTGCTCTATATCATAATCTCAAGGTGTTTTCGATCTTGAATTGCTTGTTTGTTGGCATATTTTTTATGTAGCTCTACTTTTGGAACTTGCTAGGATAGAGCAGGAAGCTGGAATTATCTTTGATCTAAGACATTTACAGGGAGACTTATTAACAACATTTGTTTTAATAAATCATATTCTACCCTAAATTACAAAAGGCATAGTTCATAGTATCTTACACCTTAACTAGTCTTAGTCCATAGTTTGTTAATGGTTTATGCAATTGTTCCTTCCATTTATAATCTTTGTCACCATATTTCCAATTGTTTATGCATTTTATTGTAGAAGAATATGCATCTAAGTGATCAAAAATTAATATTTAATAAATAAAATACTTATTGTATATTTAATAACACTAGGAATTACTAGGTGTTGTACAACAATCTATCTATTTTCACTAATTCTTTAAAGGGTTCTATCTTAATGGTAGAGTGTCTGCATTACAAAGCAGAAGGTTGGTGGTTTGATAAGGTTGGTGGTTGGATATATTGTCTCTAGAGAGACAAAAGTGATATTGTCTTAGCAGAGACAAAAAAATATTTGCATTCTATATTGTCTCTAGAGAGATGATATTTGAGACAATGTCCAACTTTTTTTTGTCTCAGAAAATATGGTCTATAATTGATGTCTTCTATATTGTCTCTATAAAGACAATATTTTAAGACGATAATTTAAGACACCCGCTTAAAGACAATATTTAAGACAATAAACATTTTTTTTGTCTCAAGTTGAGACAATTTCCATAAATATCCTCTCAAAACCCCCTCTATATAGTAGTGGGCTCTTGTGAATCACACTATGGGATTATTTAATATAGCCTCGAATAGCTTCTCATCCTCAAGCTCTTGTGAATGACATTATGGGATGATTTAGTATTGATCATCTCAGGTAAAGACGACAGACATGGGTTGGCGACAGGCGTTGATCCACCACAGGAATCAATAAATAGGCGTTAATATTCCTCAGTGTTTCAATGAATTAATCTGGTAGAACAATATGATTGTTGTTGTTTGATAAAATATATGCGATCGATAGGTTGATGCTATTTCAAGGCAGATTACGAGTTAGTGTTTTACAATGCCCTATAAGTCTATATCTTCTATTATGGTTGTTCAGGTCTCACTACAATAAGATCAAACCAACATCTTAGGTGTATTCTTTTGAAGTTAATGTAAATAAGGAATTCATGGAAGTAGTAATTACAAATTGCCAGTTAATTTGATTTAACCACATTTGGAAGTAATCTTACAAGGAAAACAAGCATGTTGTTTTGTAGATTTTTCTTGCATATCTTCTTTCTATTGATTTTATTTAATTGATAAGAAAACCGTACCCTTTCAGTTTGTGCAGCTAGAGATTTTAGTTTTTTCTAGCAATCTTACTTTGTGACTTATGGGTTAAGAAACTAGGCTGGTTCAGTGCCTTTTAAATTGCATAGTGCCATTGATTGGTTAAACTATCACTCAAAGATATTTTATTTTATTTATTTATGGAGTTGTTAGAAATGTTATAATTTTTTATTTATGGAGTTGTTAGAAATGTTATAGGCACAATTATATTTTATGGAGTTGCTTTGACCCTGTTAGCAACTCATATATGCTGTCATAACCTTATTAATAATATGTCTTATATACACCGTCGGCATATATCAATATGGCTTAAATGTGGTTGATATACGCCGACGGCGTATATAAGCCATATTATTAATATTAATATGGCTTGCTAGTCATAAAAAACATTTGCGCTGAAAGATTCCAAGTGTTATAGGCGTAACCTTTGGAATCTTTCAGCGCAAATGTTTTTTATGACTAGCAAGCCATATTAATATTAATAATATGGCTTATATACGCCGTCGGCGTATATCAACCACATTTAAGCCATATTGATATATGCCGACGGTGTATATAAGCCATATTATTAATATTAATATGGCTTGCTAGTTTACAGTTAGTGTGAGGGAATATTTAGTGACTAACCATATTAATATTATGATTGTGAAAATATTAATAATAATTATTATTTAATTATAATAATATATAATAATAACTATTTAAATATAATAATAATAACATCTATTATTATTATTATTATTATTATAAATAACAAATATTGAAATATATAATAATAATAATAATGAAAATAAACTATTATTATGTGTTGTAAACAATACATCACAATGTAACATATGTTTTTATATAATAATAATAATAATAATAATAATATATTATTATTATTATTAAAATAAAAAATCTTATTTTTTATTAAAGTTATCAATTGTCATTTTAAATTATTTTCATTTATTATTGTTATAATTATATTTTCTTATTTTCATTTACAATTATTTTAATTTATAATTAATAATAATTAATTATTTAATAATAATAATTATTATTATTATTTTCTCATTTTCTTTTATAATTATATATTTTTATTTATAATTACTTTTATTATTATAAAATATTAAAAAAACAATAACAATAATAATAATTATTTAAAATAGTAATAACAATTATTATTATTATTATAAAATATAATTTTTTAAATATTTTATAATAATAAAAATAATTATAAATAATAAAAAAATAATAATTATAATATTTTTTAATGAAAATAATAAATTAATTAAAAGAATAATAATTAATTAATTATTAATTAAAATAATTGTAAATGAAAATAAGAAAATATAATTATAACAATAACAATAACAAATGAAAATAATTTATAATGAGGATTGACGACTTTAATAATAATAATAATAAGGTAACAAAATAGACCTTACGAGAAATCTTTTGCTCCAATATGTTTTTGGATGACTCCTTCACGAAAGATAATAAACACTTGGTGCATAAACATGGCTACAATATGAGGGTATTGGATAACATTTTGAATTCTTGGTCATATAGCGATTGAATTCTTGCTTATATACGCGGATCTGCATATTAACCACATTTAAATGTGTGTTCATGGTTGATATACGACGAGTATATAAGCCATATTGATTAATTCATATGGCTTGCTAGTTGACGGTGGGCGAGCTCGTTAGGTTTGGTGAATTATTATTATTATAATAATAATTAAAAATAATATTATGGCCACACAATTAATAATATTAATTAAATAATAATAAATATATTAATTAAATATAACGGTTGACCATGGTTGACTTTGGTTGACCATGCATAACTATGTTTGACTTTGGTTGACTATGGTTGAACATGGTTGACATTACTTCACCATGGTTGGTTTTGGTTTATTATGGTTGTGTATGGTTTACCATGGTTGACTATGGTTGACCATTGTTGTCTTTGGTTGACCTTGGCTGACCATGGGTGACTTTGGTTGACCATGGCTGACCAAGGTCGACTTTGGTTGACTTTGATTGACCATCGATTTCTATGGTTGGCCATGGTTAATCATGGTTGAATATGCTTGGCTATGGCTGACCATGGTTGACTTTGGTTGACAATGGTCAACCAAGGTTGACTATGCATGAGAATGGTTGACCGTAATTGTCCATGGTTGACTATGTTTGACCATGGTTGACAATGGTTGACAATGCTTAACTATAGTTGACCATGGTTGACTTTGGTTAACCATGGTTCACTTTGGTTAACCATGGTTGAATTTAGTTGACAATAGTTGACTTCAGTTGAACATGGTTAACTATGGTTTTTCATGGTTGAATTTGTTTGACCACGACTGGATTTAGTTGACTATGGTTGACCATGATTAACCATAGTTAACCATGGTGGACTTTGGTTAACCATGGTTGACTTGTTTGACGTTGGTTGATTATGGATGATGAAAGTTGACTTTGGGTAGCCAAAGTTGACTTATTTTGACCAAATTTAACCATGGTTGGTTAAGGTATACTTTGGTAGACCATGGTTGACTTTGGTTGACTTTTGGTTTATATTGGTTTATCATCTTTGACTATGGTTGAATTTAGTTGACGTTGGTTGAATATGGTTGACCATCATTCACTTTGGTTGACTATGGTTCACTATGGTTAATATAGTTCAACATGTCTGACCATGGTTGACTCTGATTGACAATGGTTTATTATTGTTGACCATGGTTGACTTTGGTTGACCATGGTTGACTTTGGTTGACCATGGTTGACTTTACTTTACCATGGTTGACTTTGGTTGATTATGGTTCACGATGGTTGACCATGGTTCATTTTGGTTGAGTAGGGTTAACTTTTGTTTAGCTTTGGTGACTATTGTTGACTGTGGTTGACTAAAATGGACTTTGGTTGACCATGGTTGACTTTAGTTGATCATGGTTGAATTTGGATGACCATGGTTAGCTTTGGTTGACTTAGGCTTACCATGGTTGGCTATGGTTGGTTATTGCTGACCATGGTTGACTTTGGCTGACCATGGTTTATATGGATGGGCATGGTTAACTATAAATAACTATGGTTATCCATGGTTGACTATGGTTCACCATGGTTGACTTTCGGTGATCATGCTTGACCATGGTTGACTTTGGTTGATGATGGTTGACTTTTGGTTTACCATGGTTAACTTTGGTTAACCTTTCATTAATTATGGTTGACCATGGTTAAGTTTTGTTAACCGTGGTTGACTTTACTTGTCCATGGTTGGTTTTGGTTGACTTGTCTATGGTTACCATGATCGATTATAGTTGACCATGGTTCGCTTTGGTTGACTATGACTGACCATGGAAAACTTTGGTTAACCATGGTTGACTTTAGTTGACCATGGGGTAGTATGGTTGACCATGATTGATCATGGTTAACTATTTTTTACTATGGTTGACCATGGTTGACTTTAGTTTACCATCGTCAACCATTGGTTGACTACGGTTGAGAATGGTTTACTATGGTAGTCCATGGTTGACTATGTTTGACCATGGTTGAATTTGGTTGAATATGGTTGATGATGGTTGACTTTTGTTGACCATTGTTGACTTTGGTTGACCATGTTGATTTTGGTTGACCATGGTTTACTTTAGTTGACCATTGTTAACTATTCTTGACTATGGTTGACCATGGTTGACTTTAGTTTACCATCGTGAACCATTGGTTTACTATGGTTAAGAATGGTTTACTATGGTAGTCCATGGTTGACTATGTTTGACCATGGTTGAATTTGGTTGAATATGGTTAACCATAGTTGACCTTTGTTGACCATTGTTGACTTTGCTTGACCATGTTCATTTTGGTTAACCATGGTTTACTTTAGTTGACCATTGTTGACTTTAATTGACTATGGTTGACTCTCATTGACTTTGGTTGACTATAGTTGACTTTGGTTTACCATGGTTGATATTAGTTGAATTTGGATGACCTTTACTTGACTAAAGTTGACTTTCATTGTGTTTTGGTTTACCATGGTTGAATTTGGTTGATCATGACTGAATTTCGCTGACCATGACTTCCTTTGGTTGAATTTGGTTTACCATGGTTGACATTAGTTGAGTTTCATTGACCTCTAGTTTACCATGGTTGACCTTTACTTTACCATGGTTGACATTAGTTTACTTTCGTTGACCTTTAGTTGACTTTGGTCAACCATGGTCAACTATGGTTGACTTTTATTGATCATGGTTGAATTTGGTTGGCTTTAGTTGACTATGGTTGACCATAGTTGTGCATGGTTGACTTTGTTTGACCATGGGTGCAATTGGTTAAGCATGGTTGACTTTGGTTCACTTTTGGTTGACCATTGTTAACTATGATTGTTCATGGTTGACTATGGTCAATGAGGATTGACCATGGTTGACTATGTTTATTCATGATTGACTATGTTAATATTTCCTATTATTATTATTATTTGATGACTATAGTTCAGTATGGTTTAGCATGGTTCACTAATACACTTGATACTTAAGTAAAATTATACAATGACACATTTGAATACATGGACTATATTCACCCAAATGATTGAAATTAAAAAGTTTAATAATATTTATTAAAGTTATTGATATTAGTATTAACATTAATTTATTAATATTTTCAAACATTAATATTAATATTAGTGCTAATGAAAACATTGTCAAACTTTGACATTAATATTAATATTATTAATATTTTTAAAATTAAATAGACTCGTTATTTATGCAATAATTAATTAATTTGATTAATTATGTTTGACTTTATAATATCAATGTTTATGTTTATATTGATACAATATTAATGTTTATGGTAATCTTAATATAATAACGTTAATGTTAATATAATATTTTAATGTTTATATTGATACAATATTAATGTTTATGTTAATGTTAATATAATATAATAATTTAATATTAAAAGTATGGTTCACTTGATACTTAGTAAAATTATACAATGACATATTGAAATACATGGACTATATTCACCCAAGTGATTGAACTTAAAAATTTAATAATATTTATTAAAGTTATTGACTCTAATAATATCAATGTTTATGGTTATATTGATACAATATTAATGTTTATGTTTATGTTAATATAATAACGTTAATGTTAATATAGTATTGTTAATGTTTGCACATCATGTAAAATAAAAGTTTCATAAAAATAGTTTTTATTATTAAGTAACTATAACATTTTATTTGAGATTTAATTAATTAGCCTATAGTCTAAAAATATAGTTGTGGGTAGCATGAGTAATAGAATTGTTTTTAAATAATTAAAAGTATTACATTGAGTCGATGTTCATATATATATAAATCAAGAATGATATTTAAAAAAAAAATGAAAACATTAATTTAAATATAACAAAAATTGTAATATATATTTTTTTTAAAACTTATTTCCAGAGTTCTTTAGTTTGAAATTTATAAATTATAGCTTTCTTTTTTTTAATTAAAAGATATAATTATAAATACTTTCATAAAATAAATAATTTCAATTTAAAATTAAGTTAACACTTTATTACATTATTATTGATAATATTAATATTAATACTTGTTTTGACATTAATATTCATGAATTAATAGTGTATTATTATTAAATAATAGTGATAGATTATAATATTGGGAAAAAAATAATTATTTAAAGTGATTTTCTATCATTAAAATTATTAATAACAATATAATTATATAAAAAATTAATTTAAATTTAAAAAGTACATTATCTTAAATTAGAAATTATATTATTTTATATCTTAAGATATTACATTATTTAAAAAGAATGGTAAAATTTAAATATAAATGGCACCCATATGTATTTATTTTCCATATATATTTTGAAAAATAAACTTAAAAAATAATATTAAAAAATAAAAAATAATTATTGTGTTTTATTGAATTATTAAAAAATTTGCTTTCAAACCAATTTTTTTTTTTTTAATTTAATATATATCAAATGTTGTATTTGAAACAATATAGAAAATATTAAAGAATTAATAATTAAATTTGAAACAATATTCTAACTATTTTTCAAGTAGAAAAAATCTTTAAAATACATTGTAATTATTTTTCTAAATTATCATTTTTTTTATTTTTTGTAAAGCTGGGTGTGATTTGGCCGGTAAAGCAGAGTGTGATTTGGATGAACTCGTGATCTCCATTTACAACTGTGACTTCATAACAACTGAACCACCAATAAACCACACCTGTGCGGGCCTCTTTCAAAATTACCATTAAATATTAAGAATAAATATAAACTATATTTTTTATATAAATATAACACAATATTATAAAATTAAACTATATTATTTATTATTTATATTATAAGTAAGTAAATATAAAATTAAACTATTTCAATGTTTTTGTTATGTAGTTTAATTGGATCTCTACACAGTAAGCACCGGGTTTGTTTAACAAAAATGCTGTGTGTGTTTTTTGGTAGAGTAGTGCTATATTAATGAGATGCAACAACGTAGCGTCGAGCCACGTACTGAACTCATGGCTATGGAGGAGATAGTTTACCAGAATAATGGCGCTTCCCAACACTTTTGCTCTAATTATAACATCGATTTTAATATTTAAAAATCCCATTGAGATGTGATGAGCACCGTAATTGTAAAAGGGTACCAGGCTCTGTACACGGATTCAACCGATAGTGAAGACATCGTGGACAGCTTTGTATCGAACCAGACCGTGTTCTTCACAAACTTCAGTCTGGGTATGCTTAAAATGGGGCAGCTGGACGTTCTTACGGGAACCGAGGGAGAGATCCGTAGCAATTGCTCAATTGCCAATTCGTCTTCCTCATCCTATCAACAAATCCACATAAAAACTTTACCATATGGTTTCAAATAAGAAATGAAGTCTTCATATGGAAAAACTATATATCGTAAAACTTTACTATATAGTTTCAAATAAGAATAAAGTTCATTTTCTTCATATTGAAAAACTATATATTGTAAAACTTTACTATATGGTTAGAAGTCTTTACGGCAAGTAAGCAAGTATGCGTGATAGTGGTTGATTTCGTTCAATATCAACTTAGAATATCAAAGGACTTGATACTGTATAATTTAATTTATTTCAAAACAATTAATAAAAAATAGTTATTGCATATTTTCATAGTCAGTTTCTCCACCATAATGAACCAGATCCTCATTTCCCAACAATTTCAGTAGGATTCTGCAAATCCTGTTCAGTGGCTGTTCCTTGGTGGATTGAATCCTGAAGTTAAATGGGAGCAGGAGTTAAATGTTTGAATTACAAGCGTTCCCAGCATTTTAGATTTAAATCTTTTCTTGAAACATTTGTACCCTGGAAACATTTGTAGCTTGCAATTCAAGATTTTCTGACTTTCTACACTATTCCCTTGGTCTAATTCAATTCAAAATCGAAGTTTGACAGGCCTCATCATCTCATTGTCTGCGTGACCTAGAATCTGCAATTCCACACCCAAATTATTTCTTGAAACAGTTTCATCCCCCCGAAAGAGAAAGGATTGAATTCCAATAGAGAAAATGGGACTTACATGGCAATGATAGACCTAGCCTGGTTCGACAACTTGCATTAAAGGATAAGGACGTGCGTATGCTGTAGGATTAGATCCGAGGCTTATGAATGGAGTGGCACCCCAAGATCCCTGCGAGACAAGGGTTAATCACGAATTGATTCAAGTATATAGAGCATTTGAATATGAATACCTTCTTTTGGACAAAGTCTGCCCAGATTCTTGCACAAGCTCGATCTTAGATCTGGTCTAGGCCTTGTCTATGTATTGGAGAATAATGAGAGACTCGCAAACAGGTTTGTCATTGTGGATGAGAACAGGTGCCTCCTTGTAAACCTGATTAATTTCCAGTAAGAGGTTGTTCTTGGAGACGAAATTATTTTCTTGGTATTCATATTGAACGCCTTTTTTTTCCAATCCAATCAAAACCCCCTTGCTCCGTATGGAATACGCCATAAACTCAACACCTTCACTTGCTCCTCGTCATCCTTGATCCCCATATTTCGGTATCTAAACCTGAAAATAAATCACAGCATGCTCACTTGAATGCTTGGACATCAATATGGTATCCAAGCCTGAAAATGAATCAAAGCATGCTCGCTTGAATGCTGGGATCGGTTTATGAGTGTTAATCCTGAGCCGTTTCTATACTGAGGCTTTAGATTCCTTCCGTCTGGCCACACTATGCCGCCGTTGCATTGCCCCCAGCGTAGTGGAGAAATGGATTGGCAACCCGTCGACATTTATTTGAAATTGCCAGCCATCTGTAATAAACCTATTTTTTTTAAATTTCATTACTGACGATTGGATTTAAACATGCTCACTAGTTATTTCATTAAATTTCAATGCTCCGATCATGAATCAGACGAAGAATATCCACAGTATAATCAATCTGATCCGTTAAATTTTATTTTCTTATAAATTCTGCTACCCCTACTCCACCTCCGGAGTTGAAATAAGACACCTTACGGCTTAGGAATTATCGATCTAGGTATATCTTTGAACTCATATAGATGGATATGTAGACTAGTTTGAGAGAAAATTGTTTCTCCATGGGATCTCATAGGTTTCTTGTCTCAATCACAAGAGCCACTACTACTCCAATTACCATTTTTGTTTTCGAATGCATAGGTTGCTAGCTTTCCCATAAACTCCCTTGTCTCTTCTTGGGTTTTCCTAGCACTCTCTTGGCCCTTGGTCAATCTATATAAGTTTTTCAAAAGACCCTTCATGAAAAAATCCTCCTTCTCCTTAGTAGTAACTTTGTCAGACAAAGTATCCATACTTCTCTCTACTCTTGATTCTTATTTGATTACACCTTTAGTGGAACCTATTTCCTCTTCCAGCCAAATATTTTATCTGCTCCCGTGGCTTATAGGGGGGATATTTTGCAGACTAGGGTGACTCATTTATCTAAATTAGAGCCCATAGTTGTCGATGAACATGGTTTGATACCACTATAATATCCCCAATTAAAAATCATAGATATTTAACTCAACTATGACCACAAAGAGCAAACTAGTTCAAAATTTTGACAAAGAAACCCCCTGGGTTTGAGGCTTTCCAAACACAATAAAACATGTATGAATTTGTCTCAAACCACTTCATTTAACCCTAAAACTCTCAAATACACCCAAACTAATCATTAACAAACTTCAGGATTTTTCTATGAAAGTTTCACAGACAATTACTCATGAATGTGTAACCCATTTTTTGCAGATTTTAACATTTAACCACTAGTGTAAAAATACTGAGCTAAATAATGGGAAAATATTGTGGAATTTTATTATGGAATGAACATAAATAGAGACTACATATATGGTTTATACTACAAATGCAAAAACTCAATTAAATCCATTACAGATAAGGGAAAGATGGTTGTCCAAAACCCAACAAAGAAAAGGAGAGAGACACTACTCCAATTCAGAAAATATGCTTCACTGATGCGCCCTTTACAAGTAGGATTTCAACCAAAAATATCATATATTACTCCTAAATATAATCCTCCATCATATATAGAAGAAATAAATCCATGGTAACATCCTCCATAAGATCTTCTCAGTCACTGGTGAGTCCTCCTCAGCCAGATATCTCCACACACAATTTACCAACGGAAAACACCAACAATCTTTACTGCTACAAAATAAGAATCAAACACTCCTGTATGAACTCGAACAACTGAATAACATGGAAATGGACTCATTCACTTGAATCTCAATAGATAAACCGGGGTTATTTCTCCTCTCATGCTAGCAAGGGTGAAATCTTTCATCACCGAACTAGTTACAACGGCAAGGGGCACATTTCCCAAGCTTGAGAAGCTCAATATCTCTCCAATTCGAATTGAAAATTATCATAATCCATTCCATCAAGTGCCTTCATTATTTTATGAACTTCATTTAGGCCTCCCCCCCCATTCTAGAATTCTCTCATAAAAATAATAATAAAATTCAAATTATTGGAGAGAATCATTATTCATGACACATCAATTTCCTTCTAATGTTATTTGGACAAAATAGGACCTTATCCACCTTTGGTAATTCGAATTTGGGGATCTCTTCCTTGATTTGGTGGATTTACAACTGACTTGTGGGCCCACTCTCCCATCATTTTCCCTCCTTAGCTAAACTTAGGACCTAGAGTTGTCATTGCTTGTCATAGGTTGGCATAACTTGTCATAGAATCTATCATAAAATCTCATAGATTAATTTGGGGGTTACACTTCACGAAATCACCCTCATTGGCTAATTTTAGCTTGGTGCTTCTTCATTATATTCCTTTGTACCCCCCCCTAGTGTACTCTTCTTTAGTTATTAATAGCCCGGGGGTTTACAACTCATTATATTCCCTCATGATAGGATTCCTTCCACCTTGGATGGGAGTTACACCTCCTAATGGGCCCATTCATCCTCCTATGCACCCTCATTGGATTATTATACCATTTCCAACTCATTTATGAATTTATTTCCATTATTATTGCAAAATTTATAACCCATGTCACCTAAGTCTTGATTTACATTTGAATTTACATAGTGACTATAGGCCAATTAATTCCCTAGTCAATTTGAATTCCAATTGAACCTATGGGGATTAGATAGGTTATTAGAATGCCCAATGTGCCATCATGGAGGAGACATTACATGGTTTTTCATCCAACGTTCCTTAGAGTATTAACCTCTTCCAGTTCGACATGCCAACCTTTAATATGAATGCTACCTATGTTTTCCTAAATATGAGTATGCAAATGGGAAACTTTGCTATCCCATTTACCTCCAAAGGTGGGAATGTTCCAATGTCCACAACTTCTCTTGGGGTTGGTTCATTTATGTCATCTAGTTTTCCAACTAGAAGTGCCACTTTCTATAGAATATGGAACTTCATGAGTGGCAATTTCTCTCACAATTCAGGGTTTCATTTGCACACACCACATAAGCTAGGTGGTGCAAATTTGTTGGTAGGAATTTTTTTTAAGGGTAATCAAATGTATAATCTTGCGATGGAGCAACCCCAAAACTCGTTCAATTCATTCTCCAAAATTCAATTGCCATTTATTTCTACATGAAATCTTCCTCATTTGATGAAGTTGACTAATGACCTAGTGCAACTCAATGTCAACTGGCCTCCCATCTCGACAATTTTTCCCTTGTACCTTCCTAATTTCGAAGGAAAGGATGAAGAAGATCATTTTAACCAAGTGATGTTGTTCCATTTCTATTCTTCATCAAATTCATTGAGGGACGATTCCATTAGGTTGAGACTCTTTCAGTGCACCTTGATTTGGGTTGCTTCCAACTGGTATATAGAACTCCCAATATCTGCTTATAATGATTTCATATCTTTGGCTATCACATTCCTTACACACCTTTATTTACCAATCTAGTATAAAACTTGGATTGAGATGTTGAAATACTTCCAACATGAAATTTCCACCCACATCTCTGATCGTAAACATGAATGATTAAGGAGGCAACATATGATTAAGGATCATATCCTGGATGATTTCTTGGTAGATTGGTTTGTTAAGTCCCTATTACTATACATATCCAAGAATGTGATCCTATTCATACCATGATATTAAGTCCATGAACATAACCATTTCCATTAACAATAATTTAACAAACACATTGCAAAAAATATATTCCATGGCATTCAAACACAATGGGCACTTATCTTTATAAATTTCCTCCAACTATATGTCAGTGGATGTTCCTCCTAGATATATGAACTCTATCAAGCTATATAAATCTTTGGCCATTTCCACCCCTGAGTTGGGGATATTCTTACACAAGTGGTAAGTTTCAACTTCTTCCTCTTCAATTTGCAACCACACTCCTCATAGAGAATTCCTCACCCATGGGAAACTATCCTCTACCCAAGTGGTGTGGATAATCCCGTCCATAGTTGACTATGACACCTCACTCATTCCTCATCAACCTGCACAACACCAAGGAAGGTACCCCCTTCTTCTCACTTTGGTCCCTCATGTTGTCCCCTTCCCCTTATAGTGCTCCAATACAAACCAACGAGGAAGTCTACATGACAAGGGTCCAAGTATGTCATGTTGCAAGCTAGGTCCCCTAATCCCAGGCACCAATTTATCAAGGTAGCTAGGATTTTTTCTATCAATGTGGACTTGAGCCTTAGGTTATTTAAAATTGATATTCCTTGGTTTACAAACCAAAATTACCAAAGCATGGATGTTCTCCCTCCCTGGATTCTAGACTGAATGAATGAAATGGGTTTCTAACTTTATATATGAATGGTTTTGTCTTGACATGTGGCTTCCCTAGAAGAACCCACTTTTCCCCTCTTAATACTCAATTAAGATAATTGGCCCTTAATTAAATAAAGTGACCCTTATAACCATGGTTAAGGGACCTTGGGTTAAAAATTATAATGAACGCTAGGGACATAAGCTAATGTTCACTATTAACTAGCGTTACCACCCCTTAGTCTGCTCTCACTTCCCCCACTTATGGAAGCATAGCCACCCCTATCTTGCTCACCCTTATTCACTTGCAGTTGTCAGGTATTTTTATATTAAAAATAAAATGTACATATTTAAAATATATTTGGTCATCCTAGACCATTCATATCTGGCTTCTAGCCTTTACATAATTACATCATATTTACATCTTGGGGGGGGGAATAGGGTGTTACAACATTGCAACCTATCATGCTAATGGATCCTTTCCCTCAATATCATTAACTCAATGCTAGGGTCCCCAATATCCTTCCACTCTCACAAGGGGGAAAATAAGTTACCCCTCCACAAGGGGGAAACACATCGAATGCAAACATATTCATGTGATGAGTGAGATATATATTAAAACGAGGGCACATAAATATGATGCTTAATAATTTTGGTCTAAGGAGAAAGAAGTATCTACATCATAATCACCATCTCCCCTACGTATAGAGAAACTAGTATTTTATGCCATTCTAGTCCATCCCAAGGGTGTTTTAAGAATATCCACACATAATCCTAATGCTCGGGCTGCCCACAATTACATTATTATTGAGGTTTTATTCCAGGTTCCATGTCCCATGTCTACCATAGAGGTTATTCTAATTTTTACTACACAATGAAAGGTTTTATTATCATCTATAGGTGGTTTGGACTAGCTCGATGCACAATTGATTACTTTTGACATGGACAATCACAAGCCAATGAAGCTCATGTGGTTGCTCCATGTACCTTGATTCCACACTTACAACATATGCAAGTTCAGGTCGAGTATGAGTCAAGTATAACGAGCTGCCAACAAGATGCCTATACAAGGTGTTGTCAACCAAAGGTGTAGATTCTGCTTCTTCAAGTCTCACTCCTAAAAGGAAAGGAGTCTTTGAAGGCTTGAAATCACCCATACTGAACTTATGTAGCAAGTCGGATGCATATTTGGACTGAGATACCTTAGTTCCATTCTCAGTTTGAGAAATCTCAAGCCCCAAAAATTGCTTAAAAATTCCCAAGTTAGTCATGGAAAAAGCTTTATGCAAAGGAGTTTTTAATGAAGCAATTTTATCAGTAGAGCTACCTGTGATTAGCAGGTCATCAAAATATAACACAATAATCAGAATTGAGCCATCAATCAACTTCATGCAAACATTTGTATCGGATTTGCATCTCACAAAAGATTGTGACAAGAGAAAGTTGTCCATTTTGGCATACCAAGCCCTGGGGGCTTGCTTAAGCCCATATAAGGACTTCCTCAACCTACACACATAGTTAGGATCATATGTATAGCCTTTTGTTTGATGCATATAAATATCCTCCTCAAGATCCCCATGGAGGAATGCACTCTTGACATCCATGTGGTGCACTTCCCAGTGCTTGGATGTAGAGATTGCCAGAACTAGTCTTATCAAATCCTTCTTTGCAACTGGTCCAAAAGTCTCATTGTAGTCAAAACCATGGACTTGGGAGAAGCCCTTTGCCACTAGAATAGCCTTATATTTCACTTCTATACCATTAGTTGCACACTTGTTTTTGTAGATCCACTTACACCTTAACAATTTTCTGCCTAGGGGGAGCTTTACTAGCTCCCTATTGGCACCCCAACAACCCCCTTTATTTTACACAAAGTAAAGGGACCGCCATGTAAATTTTGTAAATATTTAGCTTTTAGTTTTCTTTGAGTTTTCCTCACTTGGTTTGAAGATGGTTCCATGGCTTTCATCATTTGATCCCTTAGTCTTTGCACTACACATTTGAATTTCTTGAGATAAAATATTTGGTGATTTGATTTATGTATATCATGTTGATCTCTTGGATTTCTTGATGACTGTTGAGTTTTAATTTGAGTAATTTATCGAATTTTACAATCCTTTTATTTTTATTTATTTATTTTTGCCTCTTTGAATAATTTTTAATAATTTTTGGGCAAAAATAAATGTTTTAATTAAAGGTTGATAATATATAATTTTACTCATTAAAAATGTGGAAACATATAGTTAGTTTTGTGATTTTGAAGAAAAACATCAATTCTTTTTATTTATATCCGTGTAAGGTATACCTTTTCTTTTTATTTTTGATGCCAATCTCCATTCAAAAAATTTAACTATAATCTTTACTTTTATTCTAGACATTTTTAAAAAGTTTTCTTTTAAAAAAAGTGCAGAGTTAAGTTATTTATTTTTAAACAAAAAAAACTTTTTTGCAAATTATATGGCATAAGGTGATTATTTAGAAAAAGCTCTTATTTCACTCTTAAAAATTTGAACCAATAAAGTAATAATGTATGCCAAAGTTTGTCTTTGAAAATCGTTAAACAATAATTCTTGTGGGTGTCTTCAACATTAAAAGCAATTAGCCTACTCAACATCGTATTGTCTACTATTGCTTGACTTTTAAATTTTGCCACCTTGTGAACTTGGTTGGTCCCATACATTTTACTATTTACTATTGTTTATTGTTTCATTATTATGATATGTGCTAAATAATTTAAGCATTAATTAGTCCCTGTCAAGGCATGGATTATAGCAATGAGTTTATTGTCAAAATTAAATTGACTTTTTATTAATTTTATCGATTTAATAATCGTTTTACAATATTATGTAAGAAATAATTATTAATTTTAATTTTTAAAAAATAATAAAATGTTTTTTAATTTTTGAAATTAGAAAATACTATTTTGTTACTGGTTGTAAGGTTTGATTTGACAAAATACCCCTGGTTCTAGCCCAAGGGTTAGCTCAATTGGTAAGATGTGCACACACTCTCTCGGTACGGGGGAGGTCACGAGTTCAAGCCTTGAGTCCTAAGGGGTTAGGCCAACCACTGTTGTTGGCCGATGGTTCACCATCTTTACCATCCAAGAAATGTGGAGAAGTATTGGTGGGTTTCCTGTGTGCCGTCTTCGCTGAAAAAAAAAACCCCTGGTTGGAGGTGACAATTAGTTTTAAAAAAAATATTTTATTTAAAATTTGTTCTCAAATTTACACATACACATAGTCATAAATAGTACATATAATAATTATTTTACAAATACCGAAGCAACAACTAGTAGTACACGTTAATTGTGGAGGTATGTACATCAACAACTAGTAGTACACATAATAATTGTGAAAGACTATGATCAAATTATTTTTCAATATTTTAATGATGAAATAATTTTTTAAACAAAAACTATGATCAAATTATTTTTCAATATTTTAACCATGTTTTAATGGCGAGATAATTTTTTAAACAAAAGCTATGATCAAATTACATTCCATATTGATTGATCACCATGACCGCTAGGATCGCACGGTCTATATGTTGCTAACAGTCAACATTAAATATAAGATCTCATGGTATACATACCTTACCCGTACAACATTAAATGTTTTTGAGTTGGAAGGTGTTTATGGTTAACATTCTATAATATTATAATAGATATCCAAAGGCATTGTTGTTTTCAATGTTTTTTTGTGTGAGACATTATTGATGGGTTTTTAAAATAATATACAATACTCTTTTTTGTGATATAGTGGTTTTTTAACTTATCAGTCCAATTAACAATTAAAAAAGTAATATTTGTTTCATTTTTCATCAACAAATGAGATATAATTGCACACTTTACAAAAATAATATCATATATAAAATAAATTATATAATATATATGAAGCTTATAAACTAACAAATTATATATTAGATATGAAATATATTTTTAATAAAAAAAATACAACCTATCTTGTACATTCTAAATGACTAACTCCTTTTTAAAATCAAAGATATAAATTACTTTTATTAATTCTTTTTACAAAAATTTCCAATAACAAATAAACATATCATAAATATTTTCTTTTTCAATAAACATATATTATATCTCAATTATAAACCTAAGTTTAAAACTGGGACTAGCTGCTTTGTAGCTATTTCCCTTGTTTTATATGCCATCGATCAAATTTGAAAGGTTACTCATGGATATTACTTTAATATTCCATGTTATTAAAGGGAAATCGTGGAGGTTCAACTATGACATAGAGATCAAAGGTTATTTATGCTGTTAATTAACAATTGAATTTTCTATTGATGCCACTAATATCACAGTATTGATGAAGAGTAGGTAATTTGTTATGTGAATTGTGGAAATTATACCACAAATTTAGATGCCATGAGATGTCAGATTCTTATCATTGATGCCATCTTTCCAGTAAAGGTCACACCATCATTAAAATTCATTTAAGTTTGCTTGAGAAGCGTTACACATAGAAGACGTGAACTTGCTGGTTGTAAAACCATGTTGCTGATGACTGTCACCATTTCGCTAAAAGACCCTGGATCATGTGGAGGATTCAGTAAATAGTTGTACTCACTAGAACTTGTGGATTTTAACATTCAATACCCAGCTCAAAGATGCCAAAAATCATTGAGGTCATGCCACAAGGAATTTCCACCAAAACGCCAACAGCTCTGATGAAGCTTGTTTCATCAGAGGAAGTTTCTGTTCCAAGAGATTTCAATCAGAAATATCAGGTCAAGTTATTAAACTTTCATGCCATCGGAGGGACAGTTACAATACTGTGAAGGAAGATTTACTATTTTACAGTAAAAGCTAAGTGAATTGCGGAATGGAGTGAATATTTCCGATCGCTTAGAAGGAGATTCTAAATCGTATTATAAAGATTGTTCTTATATCAATTTTTTTTTAACCGAAACACTTTAGTGATGAAATAAGTGTTTTTCATTTTTTATTTTGCATCAGTATCTATTTATTGATTTATGATTATATTTTCATGCAAGTGTAAAATCTAAAGCGTGGGCTGTATATATCCTGAAGAACTAGATAAATGTTCATACCAGATTTCCATCATTTCACGTCATTGAGATAGCCAGAACTGGAGTCCCGTCATTATTCAGCAGGCGAATTTCGGCAGCAAACTGCGGTCAAATGAAAGCGAAATAACAAATTCCAAGACGTGGGTTTTTTGGCAGAACGGGCCCATTTAGCTGAGTTGTGAGCAACTTCATCAAAAGGGTGAAGAATATGGGAGATAGATGAGGTGCTTTGAACACATTTCTTCTAATTGCGGCCAGCTAAGAAATTCGGTTGAGTTTATGTTGGTGATCCATTGTCTATTTAAACAATAGCAATTCTCTACAGCAGGAGGGGGGAGGTCTCCAGAGATCAAAGGAGGAATTGATTCTCTTCTCATATCATTTATTTCTTAAACTTTGTTTTGAAAGGGAGAATTGAGGAGACGCTGCCAGAGAGAAAGAATGCGATAGGAGGACTGGAAATTGTGTTTTCCTTGTTTTCTATTCTATTTCTTTTGTATGTTTGAAGAGGGACACGTGAGAAGATCGGCAGGAATGATATGTTGCCTCTGTACATATTCCAGTTTTGTTTTGATTTTAATTAAATAGAGTTTGGTTATGTTACAACACCTCCATATTTGGTAATATTGTAAACTTTATTTCAATACTGCTTATTTCTGCTAATTTTTTCATGCTTATACATTATTGATAGAATACCTTAGTGTTAATATCAATTTGGAACATATTCTCTTCAACTACTTGTAATTATATTTTGGATTAATAATTATATCTTTGTTCTTTGTGATAATGATATAATTCAACTTTAAAGTTACATATAATTGAAATTCTACTTTGTTGGGGTTTTAGTTATATAGTAATTTAATCATTTTTCTAGGATCATATCGCAATCTTTTAATTTCATTTTGCTCTCAGCTGAGATAGGTTAGATAGATTAGGTTCGATTTAAGTTTTAACTTAGATTTTCTAGTTTATTTAGTAGTTGTTAGATAGGTTTTAATTAGATTAGTTTGTTCAATATATGAAATGGTTCTTTTGTTGGAATCAAAACCCAAAAACAAGAGACTTTCCCTAAGAAAGCAAAATTAGGATAACTTAGACTTAGAAATTAACATTAGAAATTAGTTTGACTTTAGGATAACATAGGAAATGTTTTGCTGAGTTTTCATATTCTCCTTAAGAGGATACAATTCAGCTGGTAGTAGGACCACAACCTACGAGATTTTTCTAATCCAAACATACTGGGAGCTGCAATAAGTAACTTGTGTGGGCATAATCTCCATAGTTGGCCTAGGTCATAAAATCAGGCCAACACTCCCATGTCTCATTCTTTTGTAGTGAATGAAACTCCTAATCCATAGAAGCCTGACATATTGGGTCATGTGAGGCTTCCTAATATGTCTGAGGATCAGAATACACCATCAAATAACATCTCTCAGATAAGTAAGGATCATTCACATTGAGAGCAGTCTCAAATTGTGATCTAGTTTTCCTTGTGTCCTGAGGATTTTCCACTAGTTCATTAGCTGCTTGCAAAGTCTTAGCAGCCCATTTAGGCCTTGTTGGTGAATTAGGATTTGTAATAAAATGGTCCTCAACATCAGAAATATCAGAATCGAAAAATTCAAGAGCAGCATCACTTACTTCTTAAGGTGGTGGTGTAGAGGGTTCTCCAATTTCAACATTCTAAGAGGGCTCTTCTTCAAATTGAACACTTATTTCAATGAAGATTTTTTAGTATCCATGTTCAACAACTTATAGCCTTTGGATTCCTCTGAATAGCCAAAAAAATACAAGTTTGGCTTTTCCTCCTCTTCTCAAGTGGAATTCTAGCCTAAGCCTTGGAGCCAAAAATCCTGAAATGAGAAATATCAGGTTTATGCCCAGTCCAAGCCTAAAAAGAAGTGATTCATTTTAGAGCTTTGTGAGGAACTCTATTTTGAATATATGTGGCACAATTTATTGCCTCATCCCAAAGCATTGGAGATAAAGACTTTGCCTCAAGCATGCATGTGGCCATCTCCTTCAATGATTTGTTCTTCCTCTCAACAACAACATTCTGCTGAGGTTTGTATAGAACAGTGTGTTGCATTTGTATGCTTGAAGAGGCACAAAATTCCTGAAACTTAGATTTGATGTACTCCCCACCATTATCATATCTAAGGATCTTGATATGTCTACCAGACTGGTTCTCAACTGAGGCCTTGAAAAGCTTGAACATATCCAACACTTCAGACTTTAGCTTGATGAAATAAATCCAACAGTACCTGGTAAAGTCATCTATGAAGGTAAGGATGTATTTGGAATAGTCCAAAGACTCATGGGGGAATGGACCTGATATTTCACTGTGAATAAGCTCCAGGGGTGTTGAGGTTCACTTAGTTTTGGCTCTCTCAAATTTATGCTCTGGGTGCTTTCCTATGATGCAGCTTTGACAGATACCTTGGAAAACTTGATATTGGGCATCCCTATGACCATTTCTTTCTCATGGAGTTGGGAAAGTTATTTATAATTTAGGTGACCAAATATTTCATGCCACAATTTGCTTGAATCATTGGCATGGGTTAATAGAGAAGAAGGTGAAGAGAATGGCACAAAATGAGAAAACCTATATATTTTTGAGCTATGGTCAACATAACCTAAGGCAACAATTCGGCCTGTTGACATTTCATAGATTTCAATATCATTAGGTGTAAAGACCACCTTTTTGGGTGATCCTATGTGAGTCATATGGTATACTGACAAAAGGTTAGCATCAATTCCTGGAACATATAAAACATTAGTGAATGTACCAAAATCTAGATCAGTGTTGCCTTTACCTTTGCTTGAAGTTTCAGAATCATCACCCAACACAATGTTTGGACCACTGGAGGAATTGAGAGATGTGAATCTTTCTCTTGTGGACACCATGTTCCTTGAAGCTCTTGAGTCAATGATGAATGAGGTATGTCTTGATGTGCTTGCCATCAGTTCTTGCACTCGCCCCTTATATTCAGAATTTTGTCCACTTTCCTTCCACCTTGTGCTCTTAGGAAGAGGAATGGTAGCTTTCTTTAGGAGTTGAGAAATTTGATCAATGGTCTTCTTCATGCAGGAGCTTTCAGGATGAAATCCCCTGCTGCAATAATTTCACTTTGTCTTCTCGTTCTTCTTGTTTGGATTTCTCTTGAAATTTGAGGAGTCTTCATAGACTTTCTGCTTGTCCTTCCTCTGATCAGTGGGCTTCTTGAAATTTCCCTTCTTCTTCCCTTTCAAGCCCTTTGAATATCCAACATTCAAACAATGATCCTTTGATGGATTTTTTATGGCTCCCATCAAGACCAAATTGTCTTGTTCCTATGTAAGAGACTACATGAATTCTGAGAGTGTGGGGCTCTTCCAGTTTCGAACTGCCTTCCTTATGGAGTGGAAGCTTGAAACAAAGACTAAGTAATCAAGACCAAGATTGGAGAGAATGGCCAAGATTAGTTGCTCATCATTTTTATCAATTCCACATTCATTCAACTGTAGAACAAGTGACTTGAATTTTGAGAATAAATCCTGGAGGTTATCGAAATTATATGGACTCAATGAAACTAGTTCATTATCCAGTTGGTGGCCTCTTAATTCATCAGTCTTGCCAAAAAAATCTTGAAGCTTTAGCCAAACTTCATTGGGAGAGGTAAGACCATAAAGATGGAATAGAATATCCATGGACGTAGTGAGACACAATAAACCATAGGCTTCATCCCTTTGATTATTCCACTTTGATTTCTCAATTGTTGAGGTTGGCTCAGGTTCAGTTGCCATAGTCATCCTGTAGAGGCCTTTTCTCCTTAACATGATCTCCATCTGCGCTTTCCAGTCAAAATAATTGAATGGAGTGAGGTTGATCTGATGTGACTGATCCATGGAATCTCTGAAATATCTTTTGGAGTGGTTTGGATGCACCCAAATATGGTTTGTTGCGCCCTCGGCATGATTGAATGCACTCGATAGATGACTGAATGCACCCTCCTTGAGATTGGTTGGATCCTGCAAGACAATCAATGGAGAAAAGAATAGCTTGATAGATTTGATACCATGTGAAATTTAGTTCACACCAAGATCTGATCAAGAAATTAAAACTCTCACAACTAATTCTCACACAACTAGTCAAGAGCACTAAAAAACAGTCACATATGATGCAAGCAGAATTACTCTAATGAATAATAATACATCATCCAAACTTGCGAAAGTAAATGGATGTCAATATATAACATTACATCAGAGATTCGAATGCATAAGGATGCCATTCAAATCCTCACAAAAGAAGACTTACTAAAATAATGCAAAACCCCCCTAGGTCGAAAGTGTGTTCTCCAAGTCACTACAAAGGCTCACGAATTTCTGATATAGTGATCATATAGTGATGTGTGATGGAAAAGCATGCCAAATCCAGAATTTGGAAAGAAGAAACATCTTGGAGGATGAGTTGGCCAAAAAACAGTTTCTACTAGTCAACTAGCTTTTACCTTTCACCAAAAAGTGATAAAAAGTAGTAAAAGCAACTAGTGCACCTTTCTAATCCAGAATTGTCTAAAAATAGTCAGAATCTAATATAGGATCTCCAGGAATGCGCTCTAGTGGGTTTGGGAATCTCGAGGTCCACACAATGGTGTTTTAGCCAACTACCTAGTCTAATACATAGGAATTAATCATGAAATGATTAATTAATGTTACCAAGGTATTAATGACATAGATGTGGGTTTTAAATATTCCAACAATATGCGTGCACATGTGGTGTATACACAAGTAGCCAGATATGATGTTGAAAATAAACTGGAATAACATAAATAAACTTTTTCTTTTGATTTTCAATGAAAATAAAGCATCTAAATTATGATGTATTCAAGCAAACTTTTAACCAATCAACTTGTTGAAATGTAAAACACAGATGCATAGGATCTATATAATTTTTCACAACATGCAACAACCATTGTAAGAAGAACTACACAATAGGAATGTGGGAAAGATCCAAACAAGTGCTACAACAAGCAAATCAAAAGAAAATGGTTCTACAAACATAATTTTGGATGTCTAAGAGAAGGATGCAATGGGCATGAGCAAAATAGAGGTTGTAGATGCAAAAAATGGCCGAAAACAACAAAAAACGAGTATAGGTCACGTCTTTCAGAGGCACAATCGCAACTTGGGGCATGGGGCCTACAGTAAGCTACAGGAGATAGCGTGCACTTTTCAGGGGGGAAAGCGTTCCTGGGGTGCACTTTTCGAGGCTACAGGTGCTCCTAGAGTGCACTTATTGGAGGGAAAGTCATGCCCTAGATTGGAAGTGGCCAGACGTGCTTATTGAAGAAAAAATTGCGCTCTGGGGTGTGGAATAGGGTCTGATAGAAGCATACCATGATGAAAAAACAAAATTTTAAAATGTATTGCGTTGGTTGAGGCCAAACTTGCAAGTGCGGGCCAAATTCCTATGTCAAAGATGATAGAAAGTGCCAGATGGTTCTAAGAATAGAATTAAATGGCCATGCAAGTGAAGAAACAAAATTGTAAAACTTGGAAAAGATACCAACCTAACCAAACCACAGATTGATGGAGATCAACCCAGTTGGAGTCACCAAAATTGTAGCTAGGTTATTCACACTAGCTGGTGCAGAAATGCACCTACTAAGATTTGTGGAAATCTCAATAACAGTTTGAAAATGGTGGTGCATGCATTTGGTAAAAAAAAATAAAAAATTGAACTATACGGTAATCAAATGCATAAAGTAAAACTAAGCTAAATATTTTGTCTCTTTCACACATGAGAGAGAGTAGGGAAATAATGCTTTTATTTTATTTTATTGAATAAACGAAAAAATACAATTTTGAGATTTACCTCAAATGGAGTTAGTAGAGGGCCCTTGCAGAAGGTTGAAGCAGCGATTCCTTGTTCTCCAAGTAGCTTTGGTTTTTTCTCCACACAACTGTCATTAATAGTGGCCAAAAATCACAATGGGTGAAACTAGAAGTCAAATGGAGGCTTCAAGGGTTTCTAGTGAAATCTCGGAAGAGTGACGGTAAGGTAATGAGTGAATGTGTATAATGAGATCCTCCACCATTTATTTATATAAATATTTTCCCTAGGTTTCTTTCCCGTGGTATTAGGAAAACCATAGTATTAGCTCTTGATTTTGGGAGGTAGTTTAGGGTTTTCCCTCCTTTTTGGCTTTTTGAATGTGTTTCCCCTTTTTCCTTTTTTCTTTTTATTTTTTTCCTTTTGTGGGGAATTTTTCCCTATTTTGGAGAGGGGAAAATAATTATGAGCTAATTTGTGGGATTTTAACTTAAGCTTTAGTGGTTAGTGAAGGATTTTAATGGGGACAAATAAGGAATGTGGTGATGTCACTAGGGGATGAACATGGTGTAGAATGTTTTGTTGTTAACACTAGCGTTATTCAAACCAAATGGCATGACTCGATAAGAGAACATGTCCCAAGGAGTGGTGAAGGCATTTTTGTATTGATCCTCTTTGCGGATCAGAATCTGGCTGTAACCAAAAAATCCATCCATGAAGGAAAGAACCTGATGGCCCGCACAAGCATCGATAAGCTGGTCGATGAACGAGGTTGGGAATTTATCTTTGGGGCATGCCAAATTCAGGTCATGAATGTCGATACAGACACGTATTGTACCCTAATTTTTATTTACAGGAACAGGGTTAGAAACTCAGATAGTGTAAGTGATGGGTTGTATGAAACCAGTTTGATGCAACTTCTCAATCTCAACCTTGATAGTCGATGCTTTGGATAGATGAATGGGTATCTATTTTTGGTGAACAGGCGTAGCATCGGGCCAAGTTTCAATGCAATGTTCGACAATGGTAGGATCAAGGCCAAGTATTTTAGTGTGTGACCAAGAAAAATATCATGAAACTCTTGGAATATTTTCTTATAAGAAACAATGTCTTCTAGGGTGCAAGAGGTTCCTAGCATGATATCCTTTACAAAGATCAGTTTAACATAAATATCCACCTGAATGGTGGGTTAGATATTGGCCAAGTTCCCTTCTTCAAAGGTGTCGGGGGCTGGGATTTTATGTTTGAACCAGTCAATACTTCCATGAGGTATGAGGTCTTTTGAATCAACATAGAACTAATTTGATGAAGGTGTAGTATATCCCTCAGGGATAAAGTAGGCGCGATGATGCATGCCATTCCAAGGGAAATCAAGTTCGTTCAATGTTTCAAAAGTCTCTTTGTCACTTCGAAAGCATCAATTAGATAGATTGCAGGGCTCAGTATGGGTCGATAATGTGGAAGGTTGATCATGTGATGAGATAACGTATATGGTGTTTGTCTCATTCGAAGAGGATGTCAGGGGGTGGATTTCTTCAATAATGATGAACTAAAAATCCAAGGAAACATTTTGCAATTCAGCCAGCATGGATCAGTATTCAGGAAAATATGGGAAGCGGTAGGAGTAGTGACCATAGAGGCCACAAATCATGCATGAATGACTGGTATGTAAATACTTGTTGCATGCTTGAGGAGGGTATATTACTTGGACCACTAAGATTCTTTTTCCATCGTCCAAATTCTGCATGTGAGTGCATAGGATGGGAAACTTCAAACAAATCAGGGTAGCGTGACCTAAAACATCCCACAAAGCACAAGGCGAAGGTGCTCGAGCTAAGGTAGTAAGGGAAGGGTTCACGAATTTGTTCCATGTTGTCGCGGAGGTTTCCTTTGTAGTATTTCCCCCAGCATTCTCAGTTGGAGGAGGTGCGGGGTCCATGGGTACTACCGTGGGAACACTAGGAGGTGGAAGGTTGGCAGTATCAATTGGTTGTACGAGTTGAAAAATGACCTGTGGGGTCGGCATGGGATTTGGGGTAGGTAAGTACTAGATGGGAAGTATTATTGTCAATTTGGTGATGTTTAGCATTGCCATCACGAGCATGTTGATGAATCCTGATAGTGGAAACAGGAAGGGGATGGTGTGTATAGAGGTAGCTCCCATATGGTTGGGAACTGATGCTGGCTATAGTTGGGATTGTCACGGGAGTTGTGTCTAGGGTTGTGTTTGGGACGTAGGTTGCGGTTGAGGAATCAATTTTCTTGAAGAAACGGTGCATAAATCTAATATCTCTATGGTTGAGGAGGTGGGGAAAGGCCTGAAAAGTGGCATTCATGGGAGTGTCATAATAAATACCCAGCCCTCTGATGGAAATCGATGGGATGAAAACACCACGGGTAGTGTTGTTGACCATGGGGAGGACATTTTCTAGAGTATCCAACCCTTTGGGAGCTCCATCATTCGAGGGTCGAGGTAGATGTAGAGATTGGTCCACAGGGGTGGATTCAATGACCTTATCCATTGGGGTGATCCTGGTAGCCGAATTGTATTGATTGTGATGAGTCTAGAGGTTGACCTCGGAAGACATCATGAAAATATGTTGGAATCCTTAATTGGTAAGTTGACTCAAAGACGCAGCATATGTAACTAGGGGTTGTGTTGTGATGACCCCTTGAGTGTTTAAGGGGTTTTGAAACACCATCGATTGTTGAGATAGTTGAGGTGGATTAGGTTGTGTCTGAGGGGCAGTAGTGGCATCTTGGCGATTGGTCTCATCCCAAAGCTAACGGGCTTTTGCCAAATGGGGGAAGTGATACATGTAATTTCCATAGACATTGCAGAAAGAACATGGATGGTTGGTTCATAAATGTGGGTTATTTCCTTGATTGGGAGGTTGGTTGGGGTCCTAGTTGGAAGTATTTTCTCCATTATTACCTAAGGGTTTAGGAGGTGGTATTCCCCCTCCATGGCATTGATTATTTCCAAAGTTCCTACCTCATATTCAATTAGGTTTCCCTTGTTGATTCTGGGGGCCTGTTTGGGTCTGTGTCTAGTTCTGTTGGGTGTAAACTTGTCCCTATGGAATGGGAGGAGCTTGAGTTGGGGTTGGAGTAGGAGTGGTTAGCTGGGGGCTATGGAAAGGATAATAAGGATTGGTAGCTGGAGGAGGTGCATAACCTTGAGGAGTCCTGCCAAAGGCTGGTCTTAGATAAGTTTGTCCATGGACATGGTAGGTGGGGGATAAAGGCGCATACGAGGGTGCCACCCTAGAATGAGATGACGCATATGATAGATCATGGCCACAACTCATCAAATACTACACGGGGCTAGGGGTATTTTCGTAAGCATGATTTATTGTGGGGGGTAGAGGCACATAAGGTCTAATGATATATGCGACAGAGCCAATAAAACCATCTGCGACGTGCGATGCCCCTAGGGAATCCTTCTGAGAGGTATATTCATAAGTGGAATTAGAGAGAATGATATATATGTATCCCAATTGCGTGTATATAAGGTCAAATTGTTGGGCTTTAAGGATAGCCTCTTCTTCGGTTTGAGGAAATTTTGATGCTACATCCTTGGAAATGGATGGGATAAGAGACTTTATAAGGAGCCAATCCAAAAAGATTCGGTCATCGAGTTTAATATTTCATAAGCTTCTTCACCTATGCCACTCATGAATGTGGCCTGTGATGTGGGTAGAAGTAGTATGTCTACAAGAAAGAAGGATCTTGATGCCAGTGTCATATCAAATTAGCAACTGAAAGAACTATAGGAATATGGGGTTAAGGAAGAAAATGCGGGGTGCATCCCATGGGGCTAGTCGATGTACACTTGACTATAGCACTAATGAAATTTCTCTGTAGTAGACGTAGTCTAATGGAATCATCCACTCGTGATTTGGAGGAAAACCATAAGTGGAAGGATATGATATGGTTCTGAGGATCCTCTCTATCCTTCCATTCATATTTAGGAATGTCGTAGGGGAGCTTGGTAGGCATGGGGGCCACATGTGGTCATTTCGAATAGGGTCATTGGTTAATCTAATTAATTCAGGTGGGTTAAGGCTAGCCATGGACGACAAGATAGTAGTAGGATGTGACATGGTAGGACCAATGATTGTGTTGGATGTAGATGTGAGTGTGGATCCACCAACTGTAGTGGTTGTGACTAGGATTGTTGTTAGTTTTTCAGAAATTTCAATCTGATCTAGGATCTTAACTGAGAGAATAACATGTATAGCATATCTACAACATATCAATCATGGACACAATAATGCAAGCACACAAGAGACACAAAGTTTCACCGGGGAAAACCAAGAAGGTGAAAACCCCACAACTTCCTCAAAGATAGATTGAGAAATGATACAACCCAAGTACAAGAGATAGTCCTCCTAGTAGTAGCTTCTCCTCCTCCACTAGTGCGCCACTCTCCAATGAGTGTGTGAGTGAGAAGTGAATGATGAAATAGAGTTCCTCCTGCACTCTATCTATACTTGACTTGACTTGCCTAATAACCTTTACTAGGTCGGCCTTAACTTAACCACATAACATAACGCTGACAGGGCCGACCCCTAAGAGGGTGGTCTAATAACCCTTTAACCCACATGACTTATACAGGGCCGAACCCAACAAGGTGGTCTAATAACCCATCAAGTATAAGTTACGACACTTACAATATAAATGACGACACTTTTGTATAGAGGAATAATAACATCTCTATAGGAATACAAACACTTCTGTATAGAGGAATAATAACATCTCTATAGGAATACAATATACACATATGAAATACATTCTGAAGTTACAAATACATCAACACTCCCTCTTAACTAGGAAGGTATTTCTCAACACAGATCTGCTAGCACAAGTCTTCTTCTCTGGATCATCGTCACTAGATCATTGTCACCGAATCATCGTCATTGAATCATCGTCATCGTCACGACTGTTGCTATCTCAATCAATCTCTGATCCACTCATCATAGGAAGTTCTACAGAGCCAATCCTTTTTCATATTAGATGTAGGCCCACCACATGTAGGTCTTCATCATCACTGGCTATACTGTGGAATCCTTAGGACTGATTACGTGCGTCAACAAAACCTCAAAAGAGCATCCCAAGCATTTTACGAGCACACATCTCAACCTATCGGATCTCCCAGGATCTTTTACATGTGACTGTCACAAAACCTTAAAAGAGTCTCTTGCCCAGCAAGATCTCCAAAGAGCATTCAAGGCCTTTTACGTGTCTAGCACAGCCTATCCGGATCTCTAGGACTTATTACATGTGACCCCTACCACAAAACCTTAAAAGAGTGTCTTGCCAAGTAAGATCTCTAAAGAGCATCTGAGGCCTTTTACGTGACTAGCACAACCTATCCAGATCTCCAGGACTTATTACATGTGGTCCCCACAAAACCTTAAAAGAGTGTCTTGCCAAGCAAGATCTCTAAAGAGCATATGAGGCCCTTTACGTGACTAGCACAACCTGTCCAGATCTCCAATACGTATTACATGTGGTCTAGCAAAATGTTAAAAGAGTGTCTTGCCAAGCAAGATCTCTAAAGAGCATCTGAGGCCTTTTACGTGACTAGCACAACCTGTCCAGATCTCCAAGATGTATTACATGCTACCCTTGCACAACCTGTCCACGGGCACGAAGTATCAACCTGATACTCACCATACATCATCCTAATGTACATCATCACATGATCAACCTGATCATCATCATATCATCATCTTGATGCATATCATCTGGAGCAACATCCTGAAGCTCGTCATCCATGATCATCCTGATCATAAAATGCATCCACCTGATGCATACCAAGTATCTACCTGATACATATCATCATACATGATCTACCTGATCATACAATGTATCCACCTGATACATATCATCATACATGATCTACCTGATCATACAATGTACCCACCTGATACATATACAAATCCATGATCCAACTGATCATATCAAGCATCCAATATGATGCATACATAAATGCATGATCCAACTGATCATATCAAGCATCCAACATGATACACATACATATACATGATCCAACTAATCATAACAAGCATCCAACGTGATGCATATACATATACATGATCCAATTGATCATAACAAGCATCCAACATGATGCATATAACAAGCAGTAACTGGAGCATCATCTTAATGCTCATTATCCAGCGCTTACATCCACAGCCATGGGAAGGATCCTCCTCTCACCATGCTTGGAATGGCTCTTGCAAATGTGTCCATCACTTCTTCCTTGAAGTGTTGTCAATCTGAAGAACACCAAGCCTCTCTTTGAAGTACTCAAACTTCACTCTGGCTAGTGGTTTCGTAACACATTTGCAACCTGCTCATCTGTCGCAACATATAGGAGCTTCACTGCTCCTCTCTGCACCATATCCTTGATATAGTGATATTTGATCTCAATGTGGTTCGACCTATCGTGGAACACCAGATTCTCAAATAGCTTCACACAACTATGGTTGTCACAAAAGATACTATTAGCATCCAATGGGAGATCAAATAACTCAGACAGTAGTTTTCTAAGCCATACTACCTCACAACTAGCTGAACAAGCTGATACTCTGCCTCAGCTGTACTCAGTGCTATGCAAGACTGCTTCCTGCTAGACCAAGAGATCACACTTGATCCCATATTGAAGCAACACACAGAAATGTTCTTCCTATCTGCATCACGGTCTTCCCAGTTCGAATCAACATAACCCTGTAGGTTAAACTTTTGATTCACATCATACTTGAGCCCATAATAAACTGTACCCTTCAGGTACCTCAGAATATGATTTACAACAACCAGGTGAACACCTCTGGGATCCATCAAGAACTGTATCAATGTGTTCACTGCAAAGCAAATATCTGGTCTAGTGTTCGTTAGGTACATTGAGGACCCAATCATCTGACGATACACCGTGACATCAACCGGATGAGACAAAGCATCACACAGAAGATTCATGTTCGATGCCATAGGTGTGGCCATGGCCTTGCAGTCCATCATCCTAAACCGCTTCAGGATCTCTATTGCATACTTCCATTGTCCAAGGAAGATCCCATATGCACTCTGCCACACCTCCATGCCTAGAAAATAGTGCATCATCCCCAAGTCCTTCATCTTGAACTTGGCATCAAGCTTCCTCTTGGTATCGGCAATCAATCCATCCTCACCTGTAACGAACAGGTCATCCACATACAGAAGTATTATCATAGGATTTCCTTCCTCAACCTTGTAGTAAAGGTTGGAATCTGCTTTACTCTTAGTAAAGCCCAAACTAGATAGAAAGCTGTCTATCCTACCATACCAAGTCCTGGGAGCTTTCTTCAAGCCATACAAGGCTTTCTTCAACCTGCACACATATGACTCTCTATCATGTGTCTCAAAACCAAGTGGCTGCTCCACATACACTTCCTCCTTCACTACACTATTCAAGAAAGCTGTCTTGACATCCATCTGATGTATCTTCCATTTCATCACTGCAGCCAGAGCAGGTATTGATCTGATGGAAGTGTATCTGTCTACAGGAGAAAAAGTCTCTTCATAGTCTATTCTCTTTTTTGGGGAGAAGCCATGAGCTACAAATCTTGCTTTGTATTTCTCTATGCTGCCAAATGCAACATGCTTGATCTTGTAGATCCACTTGGAAGTCACAACAGACTTCCCTTCAGGTCTTGGGACCGCATCCCAAACATCATTCTTCATGATCGACTGGTACTCTTCGATCATTACTTCATCCTGGATCCTAGGAACTTTAGATTCTTCAATATATAGCTTTGTTGTTGGAGTAAATGTTGTAGTCCTTCTTTTGTAGGTGATAGTATATGATATTTCCTACAAGACAAGTTAAATTGCATGATTAGAAACATCTCATAGTTTTCAGAACAAATTCTTACACATAAAGAAATATGTCATATAGTCATGCAACTAATTTAGCCAATTCTTCAATACAACATTTATCCATATCCTGTAACTTTCTAGATGCTTTCCAATCTCTACCAGAACATTGTTAAGAGTGTGCAGAACTCCCAACATGTCAGCAAAGAGGTTTCATTCTAGATAAGTAGCAATGGAATGTTGTACAGTTCCATAGGCCACTTACCCATCACATGCATATTAGTAGCATACTGTTCGTTAATGCAATTATTCTAATATGCATAATAAACAACCTAAGTCTAGGAACATAAGTATATACATCATTGAACAATATTATTTAAACAATCATATATACAAGAAATGACAATTCAAATACTTATCTTTGTTTGTTTGTTGTGTGGACTCCCTCTCAATCTTTGCTTCCTTTCAGGAACGATTGGAGTGTGCTCCCTCTTGATCTTTGCTTCCTGGATTACCTGTCCTTGAACTTATTTCCATCCTCTATCACTATGCATGCTTACTAGTATCATCATTGTGTTATCCCCGAGATCTCATACATAATCATACATTCATTAGTATAATCTTAAAATTATCAAAACATAATAATCTTAAACATGTATAGTCATGATCATTTCAAACACAGATAATAAGCATTAGCATTCAAAGTTTTAGGGAAGACTTCTCTTACTCATGCATATTCATATTTGACCACAGAACTCTTCTGGCTAGTCATATCATTAATCAAGGTAAGAGACATAAAATGCATAAACCCTAGATTACTCAAACTTGTAACTTCATGAGTAATCATTATCAATCATACAACAGTATAAGATCCTAACACAAGGTGGGATTCTAACTTGATATAGGAAAAACATACCTGGTTATCATATTTTCTAGTTATGTCTAGCAATGTCTTCTTGTTCTCTTCAGTGACTTGTGCTAGTAACCTGCATATCTCATAGGTTAAGCATTGTATAACCAAATTATACATACCTTGTAAGTAGAGCTTCTATGTGATCCATGACAATGGATGAATCTTTGTCTTCATGTCACCATGGTCATATGTTCTTGAACTAGAACATGATATGTCTTTCTTGATGTACCTTTCATGTTAGTAGACAACATCAATCTCATACAACACCACAATGCATTTGTACAATCGTAAGTGTCAAAACCCTAATCAATGAATATCTGCATTCATAATTTTATTAAGGTGATACGACAAGTCTAAAGTTAATCAAGATTGTACTGACTTTAATGAAGACAAACATACCATAAACTTAATCATGAATAGATCTCGAAACATACCTGGATAAGTCATACCTGTCGAGATTGCTTGTAATATTCTTATGTAAGGCCTTAGCCTGATCTCCCTCTGAAACAGGAACTTCTTCACTTATGCAGGTGACCAATCCATTCTCTTCTAGGATTAACCCAATCCACTTGATTTGCAGAAACTGGATCTGGAGCTGGATTAGGGCTTGTCAGGGAAACCCTAAAATTCAAACTTTGAATTTCAAACTTCTGAAAGGATAGAAAGATGCGCATTGATGATCTGATCAACCTGGTATACTCAGAATTTGAAAACTGCAAAGTTTCACCCCTCAAACTTGTTTTTCAATCTTTTGGATTCATTAGGGAGGACCATGAATTAGGGTTTGAGTTTCCCGGAGCTTCACCCAACCAAATAGTTTGATCCAAATCTCTAAACTTCAATTTTTCCAAGGAGATTCCAGCTATGGTCACAGATTTCAAAAATTCCCACTTTTGTAGAAGCCCTAATTTTTCACCTTTCCGATCAAAGTCCCGAACTAGGGTTTGATCAAGCCCGGCCTTCTGCCCAACCAAAAAATTTGATCTTGGTCTCTAAATTTCGATTTTGATGAGGAGCATCCTGCCGTGGTCTTCGATTACAAAAATTCCAACTTTCTCCGAAACCCTAAATTCCCGGAGCCATGAATGAAGGTTCTCAAAATCCAATTCTGTTTTAACAGAAATATGCATCTGATTGTTTCTGGTGTAACTCTGAAATTTCAGATCTACAGGGTCTGAAAATTATTCCTATGGTAGCTTGACCTGTTATCTTTCCAATCCCATAGGTCTAACCTCAAATGGATTCTCTGAGAGAGAGTTATTCCAAGTGTCTCAACGCGACCTGTATATGGGATAAAACAAGAGAGCAAACTTGTACGGAGTGCCACGTGTCACTAGTTCAATTTCGGCCTCTAAAAATCATACCTGTGAAAGTAAAATCTGTGCCCTACCTTCCACATTTTACGAAATTTCATTTGGAGCTTCCTAGCCCAAGTTGCAACCTTTTTTCCTAGGTCACCTGTTTATGGCTGAGATCTGGAAGAGGCAGAAACCCTATATTGTACCGACCATAAAACAGAAAGAACATCGAATTAGATGTTGTGCTTTGGACACAAGGTACATGGGGATCTTATCTTCGACCTAAAGATTTTCAGATCCTGAAACTTCTCCAAAATGAATTTATAGAGAAAGTGCTATGATGATTGGTTTTTGCTATATCAAGCCCTAGCTTCGCAAGTGCAACAAGTGTCATAAATGCCATACCATGCCTTCTTTTAGGCTAGCTCTGATACCATGTTAGTTTTTTAGAAATTTCAATCTGATCTAGGATCTTAACTGAGAGAATAACATGTACAGCATATCTACAACATATCAATCATGGACACAATAATGTAAGCACACAAGAGACACAGAGTTTCACCGGGGAAAACCAAGAAGGTGAAAAACCTTGCAACTTCCTCAGAGATAGATAGAGCAATGATACAACCCAAGTACAAGAGATAGTCCTCCTAGTAGAATCTTCTCCCCCTCCACTAGTGCGCCACTGTCCAATGAGTGTGTGAGTGAGAAGTGAATGATGAAATAGAGTGCCTCCCGCACTCTATTTATACTTGACTTGACTTGCCTAACAACCTTTACTAGGCCAGCCTTAACTTAACCACATAACATAATGCTGATATGACCGACCCCCAATAGGGTGGTCTAATAACCCTTTAATCCACATGACTTATACAGGTCCGACCCCAACAAGGTGGTCTAATAACCCATCAAGTATAAGTTACGACACTTACAATATAAATGACGACACTTCCGTATAGAGGAATAATAACATCTCTATAGGAATACAAACACTTCTGTATAGAGGAATAATAACATCTCTATAGGAATACAATATACATATATGAAATACATTCCGAAGTTACAAATACATCAACTATTGCAGGGATACTTCCCCATAAACTTGGGATCACAATGGAACTAGGAATGGTGTCTCCCATGGAACCAATGACTTTGTTGGTCTTAGCAAAAACTGTCAAGTTTCTGCCAGTCTAGCCACCAACAATGTCCCCCCAATTAGGAGTTGGTATATTCCCGCCATCCTTTTGGGCATAGGTGAGGGTGTGGGTGAGCATTCAGGTGACTCTAATTGAGGGGAGTTGGAATCAGACTTATATGTCTTATAAAAAGGGTCCTGAGACCATGAAGAGTTTTGAATGTGGGTCCAAAGAGTGTGGTGTAAATATTCATACTACAGTGACTTCCCCCAAAGTCTAGAAGAGTATCTCATGGGAGAAATAGTGAGAGGTTTGCAAATATGAAATGGGTATGGTCTGAAAATAGGTTCAAAAATCCCAATGCAGCCAAGTGTGCAAGAGGAGAGCTCTCAACAAAAGGGGCACTCAAGCCAAAGGGATAAAATATCCTAATGCAACCGAGCATGCACGAGGAGAGATCACAACAAAGAGGGGCTCAGGCCAAAAACAAGATTGAAAACCCATTGCAACCATGTGTCACATCGGATGAGCAACAACAAAATAAACACAAATCCAACAAGCAACACTACCTATCAAAAGAAAACTAACCCACTAACCTATGAGGTATGCGAGAAAGAAACCACATAAATAAAAGATGGAATCCCTCACAAATCGTATCCCCTGCAAGGTGATTAAATCCATATTTAGACGAAATAAAATGAAAGACCAATATGGCCAAGGGATATCCCCCTACCAAGAGGGATCTTGGGTAAAAGAACCCTAGAATAATGGCAACTAGGTTACCTTATGCAAGTCACGTCTAGAAATGTTACACGTAGCTTCATTCCATAAACAATGAGAAGGTGTCCTTCAGTATATAATGGAGAACAACATTCCACCCAAAACTCTGGAACCAAAATTGCCACTTTCCCTCATAAAGGAGATCCCCCCCGACAAATCGGTCTCAAATATGCCAATAAATACAAGAGGATTTTGGCTCCTTATTTGAACAAAAACTATGTTTCAGATGTGAATGACAAAGGGGAATTTTTTGGATTCATATCCCTAGTGTCCTACCTAACTACCAAATTATTTTCTTTTCCTCAAGTGAGGTTAATGTGTGTTGAGTTAGGATTAATTTTAGGCTGGGATTGGGCTCATGCACCAAGCATTTAAAATTAAGGTGTGGCATGTGTGCGTGTGTGGTGTGTAATTGGAAAATAAATGTTGAAATTCAAAATAGAAATACATAATGGAAACAAAATTTTTCTTTCAATTTCTTTTCAATTGCATTCAAGCATCCAATTTCCAATAAAAGAGAAATCCTGATTTTTCAAACAGACATATTTCTAAAATAAGAAAGATTCAATTTAATGGATCTATATGGATTTTCATGAAATGCAACAAATAGTTCAAAATAGAATTCTTTTGGCTACATAATGGTCATAAAAAATAGATCTAGAAAAGGCTATTGCAAGCAAAAAAGGGCTACAATCATAACAGGTATAGTGCTGCAAACAAAAATTTGTGAAAAAAAGAGGAGGATGCAAGTGGAAAATGATGAACATGGGGTTCGGGAGTCTGAAAATAGCTAAAAAATGCAGAAAATATACATAGGTCGCACCTATCAAAGGCACAAATTTAACCTAGGAGTCACCAATTTGAAAAACAGACCAGACGGGGATAGACCGACCAAGAAATGGATTGGGTCACACCTATCGAGCCAAAGGGTGCGACTAGGTCATCCTTTTATAGCCAATAAGCGCGATTTGGTTGTGCTAAACTACTGAAAAATGTGTGACCTGACCTGAGGAAGGTAGGCCATGCTTTTCAGTGCTCCAGGGGCGATGAGGTCACACTCTCCAAAAAAAATGCATGAATGGGTCACACTAAACACTATAAAAGTTGCGACCTAACTTGGGGAAGCAAGTCTCACTTTTTGGGGGCTCTAGGGATGACTAGGTTGTGCTCTCTGGGATCAAATGTGCGATTGGGTCGTGGAAAAGGGTTATACAAGTGCAACCCAAGTCGAGAAAACAAAATTTTCAAAAATACCGCGTCAACAAAGGTCAAACTATTGTGTTTAGGATGGTTTTCCTACGCCAGAGCTGACATAAGGTGTTAGATGGCTCTAATAGAAAGAAATATGAACAATATAATCTAAAAAAATGAAACATATTAACTTGGAAAAATAACTAGTCTAACCAAACCACATATCAATGGAGATCGACACTATTGGAGTCACCAAAACTGTAGCTATATTTTTCGCACTATCTTGTGCTGAAAAGCACCTACTAAGACTTAGGGAAATCTTAGTAGCAATTCGAAATGGGAATGCATGCACTCAATGAAAAACAATAAATAACTGTAAATAAAATTTGAACTACATAAAGAAAATGCATTTAAAGTAAATCTAGTCTAACAATTATTTTTTGCATTCTACATCAAACAAGAGGATAAGAGAAAGAATGTTTTTCTTTTATCATAAATATATATTTTTTATAGACTGAGAGTTACCTTGAAAGAATGGAGCTAATGGTGGCCCTTACAGTTATCTGAAGTAACAGGTCATTGATCTCCAAGCAGCTTTAGTTTCTCTTCAATCACACGTCATAGGGTAAGGAAATCTATACAGTGGGTGAAACAAGAAGGCACAAGAGAGGCTTCAAGGGTTTCAGTAAAAAGTTCAGTAGAGTGATGTTAAGGTATAAAATGGAGAAAACTATATTAAAATGAGGAACCTTCACCCTTATTATATAGGAAAATGGCCCTAGGTAATAACCCATGGTATTTAGCGAACCACGGTATTGGCCCTTAGTATTGTGTGACAGTTTAGGGTTTTCCTCTCTTTTTGACTTTTTTGAATGGTTTTCCCCTTTTTTTTTATATTTTTTGTGGATTTTATCCCTATTTTGAGGTATTTTCTTCTTTTTGAGGAAATATGCCAAATTTCCCTACTTTTGGAGAGGGAAATATTTAGAAATAATAATAAAGGGACAATTTGGGGTTTTTTACTTTAGATTATACGAAAGTGAAGGTTTTATGTAGGAAAAATGAAGAATGTGATGATATGTCTAGGGGATGAGCATGGTGTGCAAATTTTTGGTGTTAACAGACTCAGTCCTATGTTCCTACCCATTCGTAGATACTTGACCAACAACTGTTATGTCCAATTGTAATTTGCAAAGTGTTAACCACAGTTGTCATTCCTATCATTCCATTTGGGTGACTATGAGTGGGAAGTGTTCAAGGTACTTGAGATAGACAAATAACATCTTTCCTCAGCTCCCTTGGAGGGTGTTTGTCTTCATGACGTACTTGCATCTTGGGTGATTTTTGTGTGAGGGTTAACTATAATTGTCTCTCATTTGTTAGTTGGCATTAGGCCCAAATGATCCCAAGACAACTTCTAGAATGTTTTCTTCGTCGGTTCTTGACTAATTAAATTTTGAAGTTTCTTCATTATTGATCATTAGAATAACATTATGTTTATTTTTATCTCATAAGGAAATTTTGTAGTCACTACTTGATTAAGATAACCTTCCTTAGGTTTCATTATGTTTGGTTGATTGGTTCAAAGTGGTTGAACAACCTCTCTATTTTTCATGAAGTACCATATGTCTTTCTCTGGAAGACACGAAATTGCCTTCAATAAGGGAGGGCTTGATCCTAACACACATGTCAATGTGCCTAGAAAACATAATCAACAAGTTGTAATAAACCTAAAAGATAATTCCGACCAAAACAAGGTCGCGTATATGTAAACCAAGGAGGTTTTCCAAGTTCTAGAAGGGATATTTTCCTTCCTCCAAGTGAAGATATCATTCCACTCAAGATCGAGGATATTCCTAACTTGTTTGTCATTAGTTTTAAACCTCATTTAGTTTATCCTTAGAATCCCCTTTTGGTGAGCATATGGGATTTCTTGGAAAGATATTTTTTCCGGGATTCGAATCTATTGAATCATTGGAACATGAGTACCACCTCAAACAAAGCGATTCTTGGGGTAAGTACTACTCACTTGAATAATATTCCTCTAGGGGTAGTAATCCAATTGTATCTAGAATCTTGTAAGGAGGTTCCAATCCCATTTTTTCTAGGACAGCTATAGGGCCCACCCCTATGAGTATTTTTGGTAGTTGGATTGGTTTGTAATATCCCCAATTAAAATAAGAGATATTTAACTCAACTATGACCACAAAAAGGAAACTAGTTCAAAATTTGACAAAGAAACCCCTTGGGTTCGAGCTTCTCCAAATGCTATCAAACCTACTGTAGTTTGTCCCAGACCACTTAATATTGACCCTAACATTCCCAAACTCACCCAAACTAATGATTAACAGAATTCAAGGGGTATCTATGAAAGTTTCACAGTCAATTACTCATGACTGTGTAACCTATTTTTTGCATATTTTAACATTAAACAACTAATGTAAAAATACTAAACCAAATAATGGGAAAATACTGTGGAAATTTATTATGGAATGAAAATAAATATATATTACATCTATTGCTTCTAAAACAACTACAAAAACTCAGATAAATATATTATAGAGAAGGGAATGATGGTTGTCGAAAACCCAACAGAGAAAAAGAGAGAGATGCTACTCCAATTGAGAAAATATGCTTCACTGTTGCACCCTAAACAAGTAGAATTTCGACCTCAAGTATCATATCTTCCTCCTATATATAATCCTCCATTAGATACAAAATAAATATAGCCATGGGAACAACCTCCATAATATCTTCTCACTCACTAGTGCACCCTCCTCTGCCAGAGATCTCCACACACAATCTACCATCGGAAAACACCAACAATATTCATTGCTACAAACCAAGACTCAAACACTCCCATATGAACTTGAACCAACATAATAACATGGAAATGGACTCATTCACATGAATATTAGTAGAGAAACCAGGGTGATTCCTCATGTCATGCTAGCTAGGTTGAAATCTTTCATCGTTGAAACTAGTTACAATGGAAAGGGGCGCATCTTCCAAGCTTGATAATATAAATAGATCTCCAATTTGAATTGAAAATTATCAAAATACCTTCCATCATGTTCCTTAATCCTTTTATAAACTTCAATGAGGCATCCCCCCCCCTCATTCTAGAATTCTATCATAAAAATAAAAAACAAATTTCAAATTATTGGAGAGAATCATTATTCATGACACATCATATCCCTTCTAATGTTATTTGGACCAAATAGGACCTTAGCCACCTTTTTCATCTCTATTCCTTTATTTGGGGGAGTTACAACTGAATTGTGGGCCCACTCTCCCCTCGTGCACCCTCCTTGTCTAAATTTAGGTCTTAGGGTTGTCATAGGTTGTCATAACTTGTCATAGAATCTGTCATAAGATGTCATAGAGATTCCCTGGGAGTTACGCTTCCCCTAGTGTGCCCTTCTTTGACTATTTTTAGCTCGAGGGGTTACAACTCATGAGATACCCTCATGATGGGATTCCTTCCACCTTGAATTTGAGTTATGCCTCCTAAGGGGAACATTCATCCTCCTATGCACCCTCCTTATATTATTAGACCATTTCCACCTCATTTATGAATTTATTTCCATTATTATTGGAAATTTATGACCCACATCATCGCTTCTTGATTTACATTTGAATTTACATAGTGACTATAGGCCAATTAATTCCCTAGCCAATTTGAATTCCACTTGAACCTATGGGAATTAGATAGGTTAGTGGAATGTCCCATGTTCCATCATGGAGGGGACATTATAGTCCTCCCCACCCAAGTTTGCTTGTCCTCAATAAATTGCAAACCTTGGTGTTGCAATACCTGTTCACCTTCCCATGTAGCATCTTCACTTAGTATATATTTCCACTAAACAAGGTACTATTGAATGGTTTTGTTTCTCAACCTTCTTTCTTTTGCTTGCAAAACTCTTTCCATAACCAAAATCAATTGTACTTCATCATATAATGGAGGAATATCCATGGATACTTTCACATGTTGGCCAAATGAAGTTTCTTGAGACATGAAACATGGAACACATTATGTATCTTTCTTCCTTCTAGAAACTCCAACTCATATGTTGCTTCCCCAACTCTCCTCACAATTCTATAGGGACCATAGAACCATGGATTCGATTTTTCATCCCCCTTTCCCTTCAGTGATGAATGCTTGTATGAATGAAACCTAAAGTACACCAAATCATCAACCTGGAAATTGTACTCTATTCTACTCCTGCAGCCTTAAGTACACCAAATCATCCACCTAGAAATTGCGTGCTATTATACTCTTATCTGCATATATTTTTTGCTAATTTTGAGTTGTTTGTAAGTTTTCTTTGAGTGCCTTCAAGATGTCTTGGCTTTATTGAATCCAATATCTAGATTTAGGTGCTCTACAATCTCCAAAAACTTGGTCAACAAAAGTAGGGACTTCATAACCATGCAATGCTTTAAATGGAGGCATTCCAATGGACATGTGGTAAGTTGTATTGTAGTAGAACTAACCCAAATGTAGCCATTTAACCCAATATTTTTGCTTCCATGTCACATAATTTTTCAAATATACATCTAGCTACTGGTTGACTCTTTATGTTTGTCCATCAGTTTGGTTTGGTAGCTAGTACTAAAATTCAAATATGTCCCAACCAATTTGAACAGTTCTTGCCAAAAATATCCTCTAAACTTGCTATCTCTATCACTAACAAAATATTTTGACAAACCATGCAATGTGAAAACTTCTCTAAAGAATAGGTCATCCATTTGTGCAGCAGTATAATTAGATGGAATAGAAAATAAATGAGAAAATTTAGTGAGTCTATCCACTACTAATAAATACAATCTCTACTTTTTACCTTGGGAAAACCGGTGATGAATTCCATTTGAGATGATTTCCCACTTTTGTTCTGGAATGGGTAGAGGTTGTAGTAGAGAAACAAGATGTGTTTGCTCTCCTTTATTTTTTTTTGCATTTGTTTCATTCCCTCACATACCTAAATATATCATTTTCCAAACCCTTGCAAGTGAACCTCTCTCTTATTTGTCTACATGTCTTCAGGTATCGAGGATGGCCTACTAATGGTGAATCATGAGCTTCTTCCATAATCTTCTTTTTCAAGACTGATTTAGGGACTAAATAAATTCTATCTTTATAGTAGATGAACTCAATGATGACTTTTTATTGGTAATACAATACCACTCCATCCAACAACTCATAGGAAAAATTGTTTTTGAGTATTCAACCAACAGTTGATCTTTCCAATCTACTGAAATTTACATCAAAGAGATGGATGGTTTTCAAGAAATAGAATCTGCAACAACATTCTTTTTTCCTTTCATGTAATTTATGTCAAAATCATAGGCTTGTACCTTGCTGAATCACTTTTGTTTCCTATCATTCAGCTCCTTTTGAGTAAGAAAATGCTTCCAACTATTGTGATCTATTTTGACCACAAACTTGATGCCCATTAAGTATTGTCGAAATTTGGGCCAAGGCATGCATAATGGCCAACATCTCTTTGTCATAAATAGAGTAGTGTTGCTCATGCGGCTGCAAATTTCTTCTCTCAAAGGCAATAGGGTGCTAATTTTGCATTAGTACAATGCCAATGCCTTCTCTAGAGGAATCACACTCAAGCATAAATGGTTGAGTGAAATGTGGCAAGGAGAGAACCATACAACTACTCATCACTTACTTCATCCTGTTGAAATATTTTTCATCCTCCTCTATCCAACCAAAGGCTCCCTTATTTTTTAGATCAATTAAAGGGGATGTCAACTATGATAATCCTTTTACAAACCTCCTGCAGTATGTGCAAATCCCAATAAATCCCCTTAGCTCTGTCACATTTTTGGGAGTTGGCCAATCAAAGATGGTATGGATTTTCTCCATATGAACCTTAACTCCATATTGTCTAATAAAATGACCAAGATACAACATCTCAATCCTCCCAAACTCACATTTGGACAACTTTGCATACAATGATTGTTTTGCCAAAATAGTTAGGAAAACATCCAAGTGATGTAAATGTTCATCCCATGTCTTGCTATAAATTAGAATATCATCAAAAAATACTAACAAAAACTTATGTAGTCGCTTGTTTAATATTCTATTTATGCAAGATTGGAATGTAACAAGTGCATTAATTAAGCCAAAACACATGATTAGGAATTAAAAGTGACCATAATCACAATGGAAAGTTGTCTTTTGCACATCTTCTTCCCTCATTCGAATATGATAATATACAGAGTGGATATCAATCTTGGAAAAGAACTTATCCCGATGAATCTCATACATCAACTCATTAATACAGGGCATGGGCTACTTGTTCTTGATATTTTTCTTGTTCAAGGCTCTGTGACTGTAATCTATGCACATTCTCATTGTGCCATCCTTCTTTTTCACCAAGATCATGAAAGATGCAAATGGACTCGAAATTGGCCTTATGAGTCCCAACTCAAGAATTTATTTTATGGCCCTTTCGATTTCATCTTTGAACCTCTTGGGATGATTATATGATTGGGTGATGATGGGATGAGTTCCCACCTCCAATTCAATGGAATTATCAACTCCTGTGTCTGGTGGCCTACTAGGAGGAAGGTCTCCAAAAACCTTCTCATGCTTCTGTAACAACTTCCTTATGTCTTCTGGATATTGAGAGGTTTCTATTGTACGATTCTTAATGGTGATCAAAATTTTTGCTTCCCATTCTATGTCTCCATGCCTCAGGACAACCCTCATATTATGTGCAGAAACCACCTTATTGGGATAAGTGCTCATACCCCTTAAGGTCACTTGATTTCCATAAGGCCCCTCAAAGCTAATTTCTGGAACCCCAAAGTTCATGGTATGTTCTCCAATGGAAAACAACCATTGTACTCCCAAAACTAAGCTTGTATCAACCACATCCACTACATAAAAACTATCTGTCACTGTATAATTACATATGGTAAGATGAAGTTTTGGAATCCACCTACAACAATCCATAGAATTGTTACTTGGGATTATCACAGTGAATCCATCAAATTTTTTAGTATGCAGGTTCCTTCTCTCCACTAGTGCAGCATCGATAAAGTTATGGGTGGCTCCTCCATCTACCAACACTATTACCTTTTGACCTTGCACCACTCCTTTGAATATGAGGGAGTGAAATTAACTCCACCAGATAGTAAAACAATGACACTCTTTCCGGAATCAGGTTGGGGATGCTCCTCTTCTAGTGCATCGTATCCTTCTTCCTATGTTGGTTCCTACTCCTCACCATCTTCCTCCTCCTCATTATTTTCTTCCTATGTTGGTTCCTACTCCTCACCATCTTCCTCCTCCTCACTATGTAGTAGGAATTCCATTTTGCACATTTGTGGCAAGGAACCTAAGGTTCTTGTAATGTAAAACACGACTTCCTACTCCTTAGCTAATCCTGAATATTGATATCCTTCTTATTTTTCCAAGTTGAATCCTTTTGGAAAGGCTTCTTGTCCTTAAATTTGGTAGAAATTTTTTTTTGGAGGAAACCTAGTTTTGGGAATTGCATTCCGAAGGTCCCAAGATCTACTAATGGAATCTGACAATGTTGCAGGTCTATAGTCCTTCACCAATCCTCTCAATGTATCTACTAGTCCTTATGTAAACAACAATACTAAATGAGCCTCTAAGGTGTCTGTGACCATCACTGCAAGATTTTGAAAATATGATATATAAGCCTATGGTGTGCCTATCTACTTCAACTCGTCAATCTCTCTGAAAGGCCTCTCTGGGTATTTTATATCCAAACTATCAATGAGCCTCCTTGTAAAATATTCATATGATGTAATATTGGAATGCTCCAAGGTCCTCATGCCATGGTACCACCAGTCATTTCCTTCTCCTTCCTGATGTAAGGTAGCCATTTTAATGGAATATGCTTCTTCCATGGGGTTTAGTTGGAAGTATGTGTCAATTTTATTCACCCATGATCTAGCAGTGCATTTGGATGATCCATCAAAACTTGGAAGGGAGACCTTCCCAAGGGTGCACTGCAACTCAAAATTATGCGCATGAGTTCTATTGAACCCCTTTGGTATAATTCGATCCTTGAAGTTGTAGTACTCATAGAAATACATGGATTCCTTGAAATATGCACTCATAACCCTATACTCTTCAAAATAATCCTCCAATAACTCATCTTTCTCATTTGGCATTGCTACTCCCACTGCTTGTAATTCTAGGAATTTAGGCATTATGGGTCTAGGTGTATCTTTGAACTCATATAGATGGTTATGTAGACTAGTTTGAGAGAAAATTGTTTCTCCATGGGGTCTCATAGGTTTCTTGTCTCAATCATGAGAGCCACTGCTAATCCCATCGCCATTTTTGTTTTCGAATGCATAGGTTTCTAGCTTTCCCATAAAATCCCTTGTCTCTTCTTGGATTTTCGTAGCACTCTCTTGGCCCTTGGTCAATCTATATAAATTTTTCAAAAGACCCTTCATGAAAAAATCCTCCTTCTCCTTAGTAGTAACTTTGTCGGACAAAGTATCCATACTTCTCTCTACGCTTGATTCTTCTTTGATTACACCTTCACTGGAACCTATTTCCTCTTCCAACCAAATATTTTCTCTGCTCCTATGACATATAGGGGGGATATTTTGCAGAATACGGTGACTCATTTATCTAAATTAGAGCCCACAGTAGTCGATGAACATGGTTTGATACCACTATAATATCCCCAATTAAAAATCAGAGATATTTAACTCAACAATGACCACAAAGAGCAAACTAGTTCAAAATTTTGACAAAGAAACCCCTTGGATTCGAGGTTTTCCAAACACAATAAAACCTGCATGAATTTGTCTCAAACCAATTCATTATGATCCTAACACTGTCAAATGCACCGAAACTAATCATTGTCAGACTTCAGGATTTTGCTATGAAAGTTTCACAAACAATTACCCATCAATGTGTAACCTATTTTTTGCAAATTTTAACATTTAACAACTAGTGTAAAAATACTGAGCTAAATAATGGGAAAATACTTTGGAATTTTATTATGGAATGAACATAAATAGAGACTACATCTATGGCTGATATTGCAGCTGCAAAAAACTCAGTGAAATCTATTACAAAGAAGGGAAATATGGTTGTCCAAAATGCAACAGAGAAAAAGAGAGAGACACTACTCCAATTGAGAAAATATGCTTCACTGGTGTGCCCTTCACAAGCAAGATTTCAACCAAAAATCTCATATATTCCTCCTAAATAGAATCCTCCATCATATACAGAATAAATAAATCCATGGTAACATCCTCCATAAGATCTTCTCACTTGCTGGTGAGTCCTCCTTAGCCAGAGATCTCCACACACAATTTACCAGCGGAAAACACCAACAATATTTAATGCTACAAATTGAGAATCAAACACTCCTGTATGAACTCAAACCAACCAAATAACATGGAAATGGACTCATTCACTTGAATCTCAATAGATAAACCAGGGTGATTTCTCCTCTCATGCTAGCAAGGGTGAAATCTTTCATCACCGAAACTAGTTACAATGGCAAGGGGCACATCTCCCAATCTTGAGAAGCTCAATATCTATCCAATTCGAATTGAAAATTATCATAATCCATTCCATCATGTGCCTTCATCCTTTTATGAACTTCGTTTAGGCCTTCCCCCCCATTCTAGAATTCTCTCATAAAAATAATAATAAAATTCAAATTATTGGAGAGAATCATTATTCATGACACATCAATTTCCGTCTAATGTAATTTGGACAATATAGGACCTTATCCACCTTTGGTAATTTGAATTTGGGGATATCTTCCTTGATTTGGGGGATTTACAACTTACTTGTGGGCTCACTCTCCCATCATTTCCCCCCCTTAGCTAAATTTAGGACCTAGAGTTGTCATAGCTTGTCATAGATTGGAATAAATTGTCATGGAATCTATCATAAAATGTCAGAGATTAATTTGGGGGTTACACTTCACAAATTCACCCTCATTGGCTAATTTTGGCTTGATGATTCTTCATGATATTCCTTTGGATCCCCCCCTATTGCACCCTTCTTTAGTTATTTTTAGCCGCAGGGTTTACAACTCATGAGATTCCCTCATGATAGGATTCCTTACACCTTGGATGGGAGTTACACCTCCTAAAGGGCCCATTCATCCTCCTATGCACCCTCATTGGATGATTAGACCATTTCCAACTCATTTATGAATTTATTTCCATTATTATTGCAAATTTATAACCCAAATCACCTGAGTCTTGATTTACATTTGAATTTACATAATGACTATAGGCCAATTAATTCCCTAGACAATTTGAATTCCAATTGAACCTATGGTAATTAGATAGGTTAGTGGAATTCCCCATGTGCCATCATGGAGGAGACATTACATGGTTTTTCATCCAATGTTCTTTAGAGTATTAACCTCTTCATGTTCGACATGCCAACCTTTAATATGAATGCTACCTATGTTTTCCTAAATATGAGTATGCAAATGGGAAACTTTGATATCCTATTTACCTTCAAAGGTGGGCATGTTCCAATGTCCACACCTTCTCTTGGGGTTGGTTAATTTTTTTCATCTAGTTTTCCGACCAAAAGTGCCACTTTCTACAGAATATGGAACTTTATGAGTGGCAGTTTCTCTCACAATTCAAGGTTTCATATGCACACACCACATAAGATAGGTGGTGCAAATCTGTTGGTAGGATTTTTTTAAGGGTAATCAAATGTATAATCTTGCGATGGAGCAACCCCAAAACTCATTCAATTCATTCTACCAGGTTCAATTGCCATTTATTTCTACATGTAATCTTCCTCATTTGATGAAGTTGACTAATGGCCTAGTGAAACTCAATGTCAACTGGTCTCCCATCTCGCAATTTTTCCCTTGTACCTTCCTGATTTTGAAGGAAAGGATGAAGAATATCATTCTAACCAAGTGATGTTGTTCCATTTCTATTGTTCATCAAATTCATTGAGGGGTGATTCCATTGAGACTCTTTTGGTGCACCTTGATTTGGGTTGCTTCCAAGTGGTATATAGAGCTCCCAATATATACTTATAGTGATTTCGTATCTTTGGATATCACATTCCTTACACACCTTTAGTTACCAATCTAGTATACAACTTGGATTGAGATGTTGAAATCTTTCCAACATGAAATTGCCACCCACATCTCTGATCGTAAACATGAATGATTAAGGAGGAGACATATGATTAAAGATCATATCCATGATGATTTCCTGTTAGATTGGTTTGTTAAGTCCCTATTACTATATATATACAAGAATGTGATCCTATTCATACCATGCTATTAAGTCCATGAACATAACCATTTCCATTAACAATAATTTAACAAACACAGTACAAAAAATATATTCCATGGCATTCAAAGACAATGGGCACTTATCTTTATAAATTTCATCCAACTATATGTGAGTGGATGTTCCTCCTATCCATATGAACTCTATCAAGCTAGATAAATATTTGGCCATTTTAACCCCCGAGGTGGGGCTATTCTTCCACAAGGGGTAAGTTTCAACTTCTTCCTCTTCAATTTGCAACCACACTCCTCATAGAGAATTCCTCACCCAAGGGAACCTATCCTCTACCCAAGTCGTGTGGATAATCCCGTCCATAGTTGACTATGACCCCTCACTCATTCCCGAGTCAACCTACACAACACCATGGAAGATACCCCTTTCTTTGCACTGTGGTCCCTCATGTCCCCTTCCCCTTCTAGTGCTCCAATACAAACCAACCAGGAAGTCTCCATGACAAGGGTCCAAGTATGTCATGTTGCAAGCTAGGTCCCCTAATACTAGGCACCAATTTATCAAGGTAGATAGGATTTTGTCTATCAATGTGGTTGAGCCTTAGGTTATGTAAAATTGATATTCCTTGGTTTACAAACCAAAACTACCAAAGCATGGATGTTCTCCCCCCCTAGATGCTAGAATGAATGAATTAAATGGGTTTCTAACTTTATATATGAATGGTTTTGTCTGGACATGTGGATTCCCTAGAAGAAACCACTTTTCCCCTCTTAATACTCAATTAATATAATTGGCCCTTAATTAAATAAAGTGAACCTTATAACCATGGTTAAGGGACCGTGGGTTAAAAATTATAATGAAGGCTAGGGACATAAGCTAATGTTCACTATTAACTAGGGTCATCACCCCTCGGTCTGCTCTCACTTCCCCCACTTGTGGAAGCATAGCCACCAATATCTTGCTCTCCCTTATTCACTTTCAGTTGCTAGGTATTTTTATATTAAAAATAAAATGTACATATTTAAAATATATTTGGTCATCCTTGACCATTCATATCTGGCTTCTAGCCTTTACATAATTACATCATATTTACATATTGGGGGGGGGCAAATAGGGTGTTACAACATTGCAACCTATCATGCTAATGGATCCTTTCCCTCAATATCATTAAATCAATTCTAGGGTCCCTAATATCCTTTCACTCTGACAATGGGGAAAACAAGTTACCCCTCCACAAGGGGGAAACACATCAAATGAAAACATCTTCATGTGTGAGTGAGATATATATTAAAATGAGGGCACATAAATATGATGCTTAATAATTTGGGTCTAAGGAGAAAGAAGTACCTACATCATAATCACCATCTCCCCTAAGTATAGAGAAACTATTAATTTATGCAATTCTAGTCCCTCCCAAGGGTGTTTTAAGAATATCCACACATAGTTCTAATGCTCAGGCTGCCCACAATTACAATATTATTGAGGGTTTATCCTAGGTTCCATGTGCCATGTCTACCATAGAGGTTATTCTAAGTTGTACTACACAATAAAAGGTGTTATTATCAGCTATAGGTGGTTTGGACTAGCTCGATGCACAATTGATTACTTTTGACATGGACAATTGCAAGCCAAGAATCCCTCATCACATTGTGTTTTAGATCAAAGTATCGTCTCATAACATAGACATATTTTGTACCGTAGTTGATGAAGGAGATTCAACATGTGTTATGTCTCTTTAATGTTGGAAGGCCTTAGGCTCTCCATATATAGTCCTATATTCCATCATGTTGATCTATTTTAACAGTCAGTATTTTGTACCTCATGGAATAATACCATTGTTCCTTGTTGAATTTAGCGGTAAAATGGTCTCGGTAGAGGTTGAGTTTGTTGACATGACATTAGATTACAACCTATTACCATGTTGTAGTTGGACTTATGCCATGACCATAGTATTGTCATCAGTATTTCAATTGATTTCCCTCATTAAGGAAACATTGTCACCATTAATCAATTTCTTTCTTTGAACATGATCCAACTTCCCCATCATGATCAAATGTCCCAATGGTGGATAAATCCGGGATGGAACATAAGAATATGGGTGTAGTATTGTATTCTACATTACTAGGAACATTTGATCTTCCCTCACCCATATCTTTCATTAACTCTCATCCAATATATGCGATATCGTTAGCCGTGCACGATCCCAACACTTCATCGTCAAGTAGGAACTCTAAGACACTATTCTTCACATCATTTTGAATGACCCATTTGAACAATGATCCATGGATATTACCTACTTTTTTTTATTCAGTATAGAACAACAAATATGTCATAATGTTTATTCCTTTGTCCGTATCTAAAATCACTTACCAGGGTACTTAATTGACCTATGCCTACCTTGATCAACTTTTTCATTGTTGGAGGAGCTTGATCAATTTACCTCGCTTGTTTGGGCGTTCAGCCTTCAACCTTCTCAAAACTCTTTAGCTATAGTCTTTCCCTTTGACAATACCATTGTTGAAGACATGACTAGCTTTGAGACACTGTGTGAATATAAGCATCACTAATCTTATTTCCTCCCTTAGTTAAATAAGGTAGAGGCTACGAGAACGAATTTAACCATCTCTAGAGATTTTGATGGGTATCATGATTTCCTTTAATTTAGGGAGGTATATGCAGAAGGAAATATGGCTAATATTTTGAAGATCATGTCCATCAATATATCAAAGACTCTCAGCATCGTAAAAAACATTATGATCGAAGTAGACTATCCTCCAAAAGAAGTGGAAATTTATACTACTCTTTTCAAGGATTTCCACAATGTTTTTGCTTGGAGTTATGAAGAAATGCCTATAATTGACGCTAGGATTGTCAAGCACAAAATCAAAACATATGAGAATGTGAAACCTTTTTGACAAAAACTATGCCTAGTTAACCCCGGGAAGGAAGCTGCAATTAAAGTAGAGGTGGAGAAGCAACTCAAAGTTGGCTTCATTTAGCCAGTTCCTTAACTAAATGAGCATCCAAACCAGTTCATGTTTCCAAGAAATAAGGGACTATTTGTGTTTGTATTGAATTTAGGGATTTGAAATAAGTTTGTCTTAAGGGCAAGTACCCCACCAACCCTTTCATTGACCAAATTATTGATGAGTGTTCCAAAAATGAAATATTTTACTTTATGGATGGATTTTTTGGTTACAATAAGATTTAGAATCATCCTAAAGATCAACACAAAACTGCATTTATCTATCCTTGGGGCACATTCGCCTGCCAAAATATGCTCTTTTGCCTAAAAAACGTCAGAGCCACTTTTCAATGGGCCATGTTCTATGCATTTAATGACATTAAGTACTTTATTGAATCCTATCTTGATGATATGGTTGTTTGATTTAAAACAAGAAACAATCATCCCACTCACCATTAAGTATTTTTTGACCAATGTCATTTGTATAACATTTGGTTGAACTCTAATAAGTGTATTTTTTGTGTCATGTTTGGGAGATTGCTTGGATTCATTGTATCTATGTACAATATTATGGTGGATCTATTCAAGGTTGAGGAAATAACTCAATTTCCTTCCCAAAGGAACTCCAAATTTTGTAGGGAAAGAATAATTTCTTGCGCAAGTTTATTCCAATTATGCTAATATTACGAAAGGATTCATGTTCCTTTTAGAAAAGGGATTTCCTTTCATACGTGGTGGAACTACTCGATAATGATTAGAAGCCTTTAAAAGTGCGTTGTTGTAAGCCCCATTGCTAAGTCCAATGAACTATAGCAAGTATGTCCTCTTATATATTGCAGCAGTAAAGTCTACAATGGTATAGTGTTGGCTTAGTAGGATGACCAATGTCAAGAGTATGCCATTTAATACTTGAGTAAGAATCTAGTTGGACCTTCATTGTAGTATTCACATGTTGGCAAGTTGGATTTGGTATTTTTTCATGCTACCCAATGAATTTGGGGGCAAGTATAATAAGTGGATTGTTATCTTTTTCATGTCCCCAAAATTTTCATTGGGTCACAATGGCCTAAGCCACTTGGCCATATTCATGATGGTTTGTCAAATTGATTCTAAGGTTCAAATAATTTCCAATCATGATGTCCAAGTTAGTAATAATGTAAAATTAGATCCAAATGGACAAGGTGGGTCACATTAAGAGAAAATTCCCAATTCAAAGTTTGTAATATACCCATCCAAATGAACTATCATGGAGGAAAATTACTAGTTCCCTACGTTGGGGGTGGAAGCATTAAAAGTTGGAATAAGGGAGATAACCAAAATGAACTTAGACTTACAAATTCGCATTAAATGGTTCAAATAAATAATAATAATAAAAAAGAAAATAAGGTGGCATCGGATCATGAGGGCACATAAGAGGTTGTGGGACCCACATGTAGCAAGATTCCTCACTACACTTGGCATTATTCTCTCACCAATTCTAGTTCAATATGAAGGGTAACATAATTGGGGGATTTGAAGAGGTATTATTCATGGCATGAATCATGTAATTTCGAATTGGAGTGGAAGAGGAAGAGGCATCTTAGAAGAATTGTGACACTTGGACCTAGATTCCCTAACTCCTATGACAACAATGATGAAGATTCTATGACACTTATGACAAAGTTTAGACCTGATTTCTGAAATATGACATATATGACATGTCAGGGCTAAAAATAGCCTCCAATAGGGTGCATAAGGGGAGTTATGGCATCCAAGAGTCCCACATTCGAATTGATGGAAGATGAGAGCTAGGAAAAGTTGGACAAGTGGCATTCATGGGAATCTCTCCCTAACTTGAGTTGGGATGAGTCTCTTGGATGGAATTCGAGATAAGGAGGACTTGGGAGGTTAATAAAATACAATAGGAAATAAAGAGAGCATATTTTTATCAATTCTCATTTGGTAAATTGGAGAGCATAACTTGTCCATGCAAGTTGAGTGTTTATTCTACTTGCCTTAGCACCAATTTTGGAGGGTGAAAGATTCCCATCATAATTGGAAATTGGAGAGTCCATTAAAACCTTTAATTTGGAGCTGTATGAAGACATTTTTTCATTTTGAAGCTACAGGGATTCTCGTGACCATTTCTCCTTCAACTTGTTTCCACATCTCTTCCAATTTTCTCTCTATATTCTTGCTCTTGGAGGAAGGGCGCACATGGAGATATGTTGATCTCTTTGGGGGATTCTAAGGGGACCCATTTATTTGTAATATGATTTACACACTCTATATTTTATTCTCAGATATACCTCATATCGAAACTCCAAGTAAAACCATGTAAAAATGCCAAACTATGTATGAATGGTGCCATTTTCCCATATATCTTGTTGAGAGATCTTGAAGTTGTTTGGTAACGACTTCTATCAGTAAATATATGTGGTTTTATTTCTTTCTGGATAACCATTAATATAATTAATAAGTTTCATAAACCTTATGCAATTCCTTGTAACATTTCTCTCAAATTTCATAGCAAGTTATAGCGTTTTTCTCTCATTTCCCCTTATGTTAAGACATGTTTACAAATCTCCAATTTATTGGAGTTGCAGAAGCCTTTAGGAACTTATTAATGATGAATTTGGGTTCCCATTTAAGTCATATAACTAATCCATGTCTCTTTTCTGAAATTTTGGAGGTTCATACTGCATTTGGGAACCCATTAGTGACCTCTACCCTTGGGGATTTGAACCTGGCTCGAATTTACTAGCAAAATTCCCTATTTTCTCCTGAACTTAAGTGAATGTTGCAGAATTATTTTGATAGTGTATAAGAATCCATTAGGTTAATTTTTATGTCCTAATACCCTTCAAACACTCGCATACCCAATTCAAAATCCTTAGGAGTCTTTTGGATCCATCTACCCTTGGGGGTTTCAACATCGATTTTCCTAGTAATTTTTCCTTTCATTCTCTAATTGTAAATGCAAGTTTTTGAAGTATTTAGAAAGTGTCCAAGAATATAATAGCTTAATTAGTGTGCCCTAATACACCTCAATAGAGCCAATAAAAAATCAATAAAGAGAAGATACAGAAGCATAGAGAAGAGAGATTAATCAGAGAAGCACCTTGCCTTCAATAATAATATCCTGCACACAAAGATAAGCGCCTTGCCTTAAAAGGAGAAGAGAATTTGCTTCACATTGAATTCATCAATCCTGTATAACATATTTATACATTCTTCTCTTCTATTTTTATCTTCTAAATTCAGGATGTACGCACCCTCAAACTAGATGTATCAATATTGCATGCATAAGTGTGCCCCACTTCTCATGCAGTGTTTTATCTCACTGAACTATCACATAGGATGAACTCGCCTAAAATATTGACCACTTATTTAGGTGGTTAACTTAAGTGTTGTCACTTAGTTAACTAGATATTCTTTGTTGTCACTTGTTTAACTCTATTTAACTGATTCTCCTTGATTTACAGAAGTGTCATCTTTTAGTTTAACTAAACTGACAACACTTTAGTTAACTAGTCCTTCTTATTTAACACTTAGTTAACTGAAATCATGTTGATTGATTTACTTGAAGTGACCACTGTGAGTTATTTAGTTAAATAAGGCATATCTTTAACTAATTCTTTAACTAAAGCATTGATTTAGGCATACATTGATACTTAACTGAATATTTATAATTGAATCTTTAACAATTCGAGTTCTCTTTAATTAGTTGAAGCGTCTGCATGGGAAATTTTGAGTTCTCTTGATCTCTATGCTTTATCTTTTATTTATTTATCTCTTACTGCATGGTCAATATGTGCTAACTTTAATTATCCATAAAATTACATTATACTAAGAAGAATTATCGGATGTCGTGATCATATTATATTATTCCAGACCAAATGATCATATGCTAAAGTAATTCACTTTAGAGGTGCAATCTCTAAAGGAGACTTCATAGAAACTAGTGATCGTGGTTAATAATACATCACACACCATTAAATGCTTTTAACAAGTAAAGCATGACCTTTATACGGAAGGTTCACCTCTATACGGGAGGTCCATCTCATGGATACCTTTATACGGAAGGTTCACATGAGAATCATGACTTGACACACAAGTTTGGATCCTTTTCAAGCAAGAGTTTACAACATCATTAATTTGATCAATTACCTCTATACAAGAGGAATAACCTTTACATAGAAGGAAATCAAAGTGATCACCTCTATACAGGAGGATCAATATTGGCTACACAAGATTGGTTTGGATATTGTATCCTAATGCTATATATTTAACACTCCCTCTCAGCAAGGGAGGCAGTATCTGACATACCAATATTGTATCAGAAGTACCTAAACTTGGTCACTAATAGAGGCTTTGTTAACACATCTGCAATCTGCTCATCAGTAGCAATGTACTGAAGTTTCATTGTACCTTTTTGGACCATGTCTCAGATGAAATGATACTTCATTTCAATGTGCTTCGACTTGTCATGAAACACTGCATTTTTAGAAAGCTTGATGCAACTCTGATTGTCACACCTAATAACTGTAGGCTCAAGCTTTTCATCCAACAACCCTACAAGTAGCTTTATGAGCCTCACTGCTTCTCGGCAGGAAACACTAGAAGCTCTGTATTCTGCTTCGGTAGTGGTCTGGGATACGGATCCTTGCTTCTTGTTGGACCAAGATATCATAGCTGATCCTAGGCTATAACTATAGCTGGATGTACACTTACAGTCCACAATGCCTCCTCCCCAGTCTGATTCTGTATAACCAAGTAACATGACTCCTCCACTGGAGGCATATATGAGTCCATATGAAATTGTACCTCGAAGGTACCTAAGCACATGCTTAGCAGTTGTCCAATGTCTGTGTCTTGGATTAGACATAAATTGACTCAGAATCCTCGTGTGGCATAACATATATCAGTCCTCTAATGTATCAAGTACATTAGTGAGCCTATAAGTTGTCTATACAAAGTGGGATCTACTAGATCTAATCCATAGCCTGACTCATGAATTTTCCTCAAATTGGAAACCATCGGTTTAGTAATATATTTTCAATATATCAATCCAAACCTGCACAATATATCCACAATGTACTTCCCTAGAGATATCAAATTTTCATATTTTTGTTTCCAGATCTTAAGGCCAAGAAATTAGTGCATTAGGCCTAAGTATTTCATCTCGAACATTGAGGTGAGCTCCCTTTTGCACCAATCAATCAGATATTCCTCTCCATTTAGAAACAAACCATCAACATACAAAACCAATATCAATGGTTGGTTCTTCACTACTTTGAAGTACAAATTTGGATCAACTTCACTCTTATAGAAACCTAGTTTCTAAAGGTAGCTATCAATTCAAGAGTACCAAGACCTAAGGACTTGCTTAAGCCCATATAGAGTTTTCTTTAGCTTGCAAACATGGGACTCCTTCCCATGCACCACAAATCCTTTAGGTTGTTGAATATAAACCTCTTCTTCAACCTCACCATTAAGGAAGGTTGTCTTCACATCCATCTGGTGAAGTTTCCATCCTAGAACAGATGCAAGTGCAATCAATGCTCGGATTGTGGTGTACCTTTCCATAGGGGAAAATGTCTCATCATAATCGATGCATTATTTTTTATAGAAACCTCTATAAATGAATCTGGCTTTGTACTTCTCAATGCTACCATCCCCAGAATGCTTTATCTTGTAAATCCATCTAGAAGTCACAATGGACTTCCCATCAAGTTTGGGAACAACCTCCCAAACATCATTCTTTATTATAGAGTTGTACTCTTCTGTCATTGCATCTTTCCAAAATTGTTGCTTTGTAGCTTCTTCATATGAGGATGGTTATGAATCACTTATGTGACTCATTGGTGAAAAATGTGAAAATCCTCACAGCAGATCTAAGAGATGATGTGTACCTCAAAAGAGTAATTATGATTAAGCAGGAAAATAGAAGAAGAGTGAAAAATACAGTATAATGAGCAACAAAATAATATGGTACAGTAGAACTCAGATAGAAGCAATAATACATCACACACACTAATTAATTAACCACAACATGGACAAATAAATAGTACAATGGTAGAGAGGATTCGAATGCCTAAGGTGGAAATTCAAATTAGCCTCTCAGAGTGATCATAAGATCAATAGAGTGTCATCAGAGCACAACTAGGTGTCCTCATGTTCATCGGAGCACAACTAAAAATCTTCATCATCATCAGTGGAGTCATCAATGCTCAAGTAACTGTCAACCATCATTCAAACTAACTTTCGTAGGTGTAACTGAGTGTAACCCAATGTAACTGACTGTAACTGACTGTAACTGACTATAACTGAGTGTAACTAAGTGTAACTGAGTATAACTGACTGTAACTGACTGTAACTGAGTGACAACTGGACTGGTAGGTGAAGAAGGGCGAGTTTCTCCCTAAAATCAAGGAAGAAGGGCGCATTAAGCAACTGGAGGACTAAAACTAAATAGTGAGAAGCTCCTGGGGGCTGGCTAACTGAGGGCTAGGTGCTGGACATATGACTTGGATGCATGCAAACCCTAGAATGCATGCAAATCCTAAAGGTGCATGTTGACTGAAAATGTAAATGATCAAAATACCGGTGGGACTAGGATGGAGTATAGGAATATCCCAACACCCCCCCTTAATCCATCCTGGGCCCTGGTAACTAAGACCAAAGGTCACCCAATACAATGAATAATAACAATCAATAAACCAAGGAAGTGGGAAAATTTCATGGGGAACATACCCCCTCCTCAAAACATAGACTGTAAGGAACACATAAAAAATAAATGCTCCAAACTCAAGCATGTGTGATGCCTGGTCATATGTCTGGAGGTATCTTCTTCTTGGGAAGAAGTGGATCATGTTTAAAAAGCATGTGCTTGTACTTGCTCTTCAGATCGAATGTGATGAGAACAAATACAACAGTATGAGAATGATCCTTGAACCTATGATTCAAATCAGCTGAGGTAGGATCAAATCTGTGAAAGTGCATATAGTCTTTTGTCTTCTCCTTCGAACCACCATGGGTGAGATTATGCCAAAAATAACTATTACATGTTTGCTTGAAATCAAAATCAGATCTAAGACTTAAAAAACAGTTTCTTGAGATCTCCTTTGAACCAACAGGGGTGAGATCAAAACTATCATATGCATGAGAAATTATCCCAAGCAGTAATTGCTTAGAATCCAAATTAGATCCAAGACTTGAATCATGGTTTCTTGAGATCTCCTTTGAACCATGAGAGGTGAGATCAAAACCAGTAGATGCATGAGAAATTATCCCAAGCGAATGGCAATGGACATATTCTTCAATGACCTTCTGAAAGCATGGAATTATGATCATATAGTAGTATAAAAGAGGATTTAGCTGGAGAGGAGCGAATGAATTACCTTCAAAAGCTGTTTTGACCTCCGAAATAATCATGTGATCATGATGCAAACCAACAGACTCTAGTGCAAGAGAGGATTTAGGACCTTCTGCAATATCTAGAGTGTGAGCTGGCATAGAAAGAGAAGAAAGTTTGAGCATGAGTGTAGAATCTACAAAAAACTCTTAAGAATGGAGATAAACAATACTCTCAACATGCTCTGATACCATGTGAAAATCCTCACAGCAGATCTAAGAGATGATGTGTACCTCACAAGAGTAATTATGATTAAGTAGGAAAATAGAAGAAGAGTGAACAATACAGTATAATGAGCAACAGAATAATATGGTACAGTAGAACTCAGATAGAAGCAATAATACTTCACACACACTAATTAATTAATCACAGCGTGCACAAATAAATAGTACAATGGTAGAGAGGATTCGAATGCCTAAGGTGGCAATTCAAATTAGCCTCTCAAAGTGATCATAAGATCAATAAAGTGTCATCGGAGCACAACTAGGTGTCCTCATGATCATCGGAGCGCAACTAGAAGTCTTCATCATCATCAGTGGAGTCATCAATGCTCAAGTAACTATCAACCATCAGTCAAACTAACTCTGGTAGGTGTAACTGAGTGTAACTCAATGTAACTAAGTGTGATTGAGTGTAACTGAGTGACAACTGGACTAGTAGGTGAAGAAGGGCGAGTTGCTCCCTAAAATCAAGGAAGAAGGGCGCATTAAGCAACTGGAGGGATAAAAATAAATAGTGAGAAGCTCCTGGGGACTGGCTAACTGAGGACTAGGTGTCGGACTGATGACTTGCATGCATGCAAACCCTAAAGGTGCATGCATGACTGAAAATGTAAATGATCAAAATACTGGTGGGACTAGGATGGAATATAGGAATATCCCAACACCCCCCCTTAATCCATCCTGGGCCCTGGTAACTAAGACCAAAGGTCACCCAATACAATGAATAATAACAATCAATAAACCAAGGAAGTGGGAAAATTTCATGGGAAACATACCCCCTCCTCAAAAAATAGACTGTAAGGAACACATAAAAAATAAATGCTCCAAACTCAAGCATGTGTGATGCTTGGTCATATGTCTAGAGGTATCTTCTTCTTGGGAAGAAGTGGATCATGCTCAAAAAGCATGTTCTTGTACTTGCTCTTCAGATCGAATGTGATGAGAACAAATCCAACAGTATGAGAATGACCCTTGAACCTGTGATTCGAATCAGCTGAGGTAGGATCAAATCTGTGAAAGTGCATATAGTCTGTTGTCTTCTCCTTTGAACCATCATGGGTGAGATTATGCCAAAAATAACTATTAGATGTTTGCTTGAAATCAAAATCATCTTTAAGACTTAAAAAACAGTTTCTTGAGATCTCCTTTGAATCGGCAGGGGTGAGATCAAAACTATCATATGCATGAGAAATTATCCCAAGCAGTAATTGCTTAGAATCCAAATTAGATCCAAGACTTGAATCATGGTTTCTTGAGATCTCCTTTGAACCATGAAAGGTGAGATCAAAACCAGTAGATGCATGAGAAATTATCCCAAGCGAATGGCAATGGCCATTTTCTTCAATAACCTTCTGAAAGCATGGAATTATGATCATATAGTAGTATAAAAGAGGAGTTAGTTGTAGAGGAGCGAATGCATTACTTTCAAAAGCTGTTTTGACCTCCGAAATAATCATGTGATCATGATGCAAACCAATAGACTCTGGTGCAAGAGAGGATTTAGGACCTTCTACAATATCTAGAGTGTGAGCTGGCATAGAAAGAGAAGAAAGTTTGAGCAAGAGTGTAGAATCTGCAAAAAAACTCTCAAGAATGGAGATAAACAATACTCTCAACATGCTCTGATACCATGTTGAAATCCTCACAGCAGATCTAAGAGATGATGTGTACCTCACAAGAGTAATTATGATTAAGTAGGAAAATAGAAGAAGAGTGAACAATACAGTATAATGAGCAACAGAATAATATGGTACAGTAGAACTCATATAGAAGCAATAATACTTCACACACACTAATTAATTAATCACAGTATGGACAAACAAATAAATAGTACAATGGTAGAGAGGATTCGAATGCCTAAGGTGGCAATTCGAATTAGCCTCTCAGAGTGATCATAAGATCAATAGAGTGTCATCGGAGCACAACTAGGTGTCCTCATGATCATCGGAGTGCAACTGGAAGTCTTCATCATCATCAGTGGAGTCATCAATGCTCAAGTAACTGTCAACCATCAGTCAAACTAACTTTGGTAGGTGTAACTGAGTGTAACTCAATGTAACTAAGTGTGACTGAGTGTAACTGAGTGACAACTGGACTGGTAGATGAAGAAGGGCGAGTTGCTCCCTAAAATCAAGGAAGAAGGGCGCATTAAGCAACTGGAGGGATAAAACTGAATAGTGAGAAGCTCCTGGGGGCTGGCTAACCGAGGGCTAGGTGTTGGACTGATGACTTGGATGCATGCAAACCCTAGAATGCATGCAAACCCTAGAATGCATGCAAACCCTAAAGGTGCATGCATGACTGAAAATGTAAATGATCAAAATACTGGTGGGACTAGGATGGAGTATAGGAATATCCTAACACCCCCCCTTAATCCAGCCTGGGCCTTGGTAACTAAGACCAAAGGTCACCCAATACAATGAATAATAACAATCAATAAACCAAGGAAGTGGGAAAATTTCATGGGAAACATACCCCCTCCTCAAAAAATAGACTGTAAGGCACACATAAAAAGTAAATGCTCCAAACTCAAGCATGTGTGATGCTTGGTCATATGTCTGGAGGTATCTTCTTCTTGGGAAGAAGTGGATCATGCTCAAAATGCATGTGTTTGTACTTGCTCTTCAGATCGAATGTGATGAGAACAAATCCAACAGTATGAGAATGATCCTTGAACCTGTGATTCGAATCAGCTGAGGTAGGATCAAATCTGTGAAAGTGAATATAGTCTTTTGTCTTCTCCTTCGAACCACCATGGGTGAGATTATGCCAAAAATTACTATTACATGTTTGCTTGAAATCAAAATCAGATTTAAGACTTAAAAAACAGTTTCTTGAGATCTCCTTTGAACCAGCAGGGGTGAGATCAAAACTATCATATGCATGAGAAATTATCCCAAGCAGTAATTGCTTAGAATCCAAATTAGATCCAAGACTTCAATCATGGTTTCTTGAGATCTCCTTTGAACCATGAGAGGTGAGATCAAAACCAGTAGATGCATGAGAAATTATTCCAAGCGAATGGAAATGGCCATATTCTTCAATGACCTTCTGAAAGCATGGAATTATGATCATATAGTAGTATAAAAGAGGATTTATCTGGAGAGGAGTGAATGCATTACCTTCAAAATTTGTTTTGACCTCCGAAATAATCATGTGATCATGATGCAAACCAATAGAATCTGGTGCAAGAGAGGATTTAGGACCTTCTGCAATATCTAGAGTGTGAGCTGGCACAGAAAGAGAAGAAAGTTTGAGCATGAGTGTAGAATTTGCAAAAAACTCTCAAGAATGGAGATAAACAATACTCTCAACATGCTCTGATACCATGTGAAAATCCTCACAGCAGATCTAAGAGATGATGTGTACCTCACAAGAGTAATTATGATTAAGCAGGGAAATAGAAGAAGAGTGAACAATACAGTATAATGAGCAACAGAATAATATGGTACAGTAGAACTTAGATAGAAGCAATAATACTTCACACACACTAATTAATTAATCACAGTATGGACAAATAAATATTACAATGGTAGAGAGGATTCGAATACCTAAGGTGGCAATTCGAATTAGCCTCTCAGAGTGATCATAAGATCAATAGAGTGTCATCGGAGCACAACTAGGTGTCCTCATGATCATCGGAGTGCAACTGGAAATCTTCATCATCATTAGTGGAGTCATCAATGCTCAAGTAACTGTCAACCATCAGTCAAACTAACTCTGGTAGGTGTAACTGAGTGTAACTGACTGTAACTGAGTGTGGCTAAGTGTAACTGAGTGTAACTAACTGTAACTGAGTGTAACTGAGTGACAACTGGACTGGTAGGTGAAGAAGGGCGAGTTGCTCCCTAAAATCAAGGAAGAAGGGCGCATTAAGCAACTAGAGGGCTAAAAATGAATAGTGAGAAGCTCCTGGGGGCTAGCTAACTGAGGGCTAGGTGCTGGACTAATGACTGGGATGCATGCAAACCCTAGAATGCATGCAAACCCTAAAGGTGCATGCATGACTAAAAATGTAAATGATCAAAATATTGGTGGGACTAGGATGGAGTATAGGAATATCCTAAGTTGAATATAAACCTCTTGATCAACCTCACCATTAAGGAAGGTTGTCTTCACATCCATCTGGTGAAGTTCCTAGAACAGATGCAAGTGCAATCATTGCTCGGATTGTGGTGTACCTTTCCATAGGGGAAAATGTCTCATCATAATCGATGCATTATTTTTTATAGAAACCTCTATAAATGAATATGGCTTTATACTTCTCAATGCTACCATCCCCGACATGCTTTATCTTGTAAATCCATCTAGAAGTCACAATGGACTTCCCATCAAGTTTGGGAACAACCTCCCAAACATCATTCTTCATTATAGAGTTGTACTCTTTTGTCATTGCATCTTTCCAAAATTGTTGCTTTGTAGCTTCTTCATATGAGGATGGTTATGAATCACTTATGTGACTCATCGGTGAAAAATACCACGAATATCTGTCAAGTTGCTTGCGCTCTCTAGTTGAGCTTGCTGGTGCTCCATGTTTCTCTTCATTTTGTAAGATGTCTTGGAACCAAGAAAATCTTCTTTTAGCGGTAGGTTCATCAGGTGACCTCTTAATCATTTCTACTGATTCTTTAGGAGCTAGCGAATCTAAGATGTCTTCTAGTTTCTACCTCTGAAACATTAAAGGGGGAGAATCAGACTCGGTATCCTCCATCTTTGAATCACATTGAATCTCTTTTGATATTTTGAAAGAAGCTTCTTCATGGAAGGTAACATCTCGGTTGAATTCAATGTGTCTCTCACCATGTATACATATATTCAGTATGCTTTGGATGACTCGTTATAACCCAAAAAGGTGCCTTTCTTTTCATAATGCTCCATCTTTATTCTCTTTTATTTCGGTATATGAATGTATACTGGGCTCTCGAAGATCCTCAAGTGCGAGATGTCTCGCTTCTCACTGGTAAACACTTCTTTTAGTGTCTTCTCATCTAGAATGGCATGCAGGCTTCTATTCTGAATGTACAAAGTTGTACAGAAGGTTTCTTCCCATAATGAGGTAGATATATCTTGATCATCCATCATGGATTTTTCATCCTCACATATGGTTATATTCTTCCTGTCGAAAACCCCATTTTGTTGAGGGTTGTATGATACTATTAACTATCTACATATTCTTGCATCACTACATAGCTCATTAAAGGCATGTGAATCAAATTCACCTCCATTATCAGACCTTAATGCAAGGATGTGCTTTTCTTTCTGATTTTCAACCAGGGCTCCTAACTCTTTAAATTTGCTAAGAGTTTCATTTTTATCCTTCATGAAATAAATCCATGACTTCCTAGAAAAATCATCTATGAATAGTACATAATCTAAGAATCCACTCAGGGAGGGGGATTACATGGGAACACATACATCAGAATGTATTCAATATAAAATACCTTTAGATCTAGTAGTACTGCTAGAAAAAATTTTCTTAACATTCTTACCAAGTGCACAACCCCGACATACACTATCATGCTCAAAATCAAATACAGTCATACCTTTTACCATATTTTGAATTCTTGGTAGCGCTTTGTAGTGTATGTATCCAAGCCTCGTGCGGAACACCGGGTGAACCAGATATGGTTTATATTTCGAGCGAAGTAGAGTCACCCGTCATCCCTGTAACTATTCAAGAGGAAGTTGCTAGTATGCCGGTTAGGTCGTGTTGAATATTGTAACTTCTAAGAATATTATATTTGTACTTTATTATTCCGGAGATGTTTCATCCCTCCGAGGTAATTATATTATGTATCTGGAAATGTTTATTCCTCCGTTGGATTGTGGTAACTAGGGTTATTAGATCCACCATGTGGGGGTCGGCCCTGAGTTAATTAATTACGAGTTATTAGACTCCCTTGGGAGAGGTCAGCCCCATTAGGGAAAAAGTTAGTCAGAAATCTAGTATAAGTAGAGGAGGATGCTCCTCACTTATCTCACACTTGCATAGCTCGGAAAGTAGCGCACTTGTGTTTGAGAGGTCTGCATAGGAGGTAGAGAAGGAGATCTAGTCTTGGAGCACATCTTGTATTTTTGTTGATCATCTTATTGAGGAAAGCTTTGCTTGGTTTTCTACCCCATGAGGGTTTCCCAGGGTAAAATCTCTGTTTATCTTGTGATTATGTTTCTTTCAGTGATCTTGCTAGTCAAATTAGTTTAAACTTAACATGGTATCAAAGCTAGCCTGAATAGAACATCTTTCACAAGGAAAAATTATATTTTTCTCTCTCTCCCAAAATTAGGGTTTCTGCAAATGTTAGTATTTTTGGATTATGGTTGCATGGTTGAATAGCCCTTCTCAAAATCAAAGTTTTGAGCCCTAGATCGAGATTTTTGGTTGGGTAGAACTTCGGGAAAGTCAAACCCTAGTTTGATCAAAAGTGCGATAAACCAGAAATTCTGTTGCAGATCCAGAAAGCAAAAGGTTGAAGAAGCACATCTCCTGGTAAGTGTTACTCTATCTCTTGAAACTCCAATCTCTTGGACTCCCCCAAGAGAATATGGCTCCAAGCACTAAGCTTGAAGACAAGCTAGAAGGTATAGAGAATTTTCGGGCATGGAAATACATAATTGGTCTCATTCTTGAAGAGAATGATCTTGCTCAATATATCAAGGATGAAGTTGCAGAACCCGCTGAAGATGAAGCCAAAGAAAAGCATAGGAAGGATCTAATTAGGGCAAAGAGAATCATTGCTAATTCTATCAAGGACCACTTGATTCCCCAAGTGGCATCCAAGAAGACCCCAAAGGAAATGTATGATGCCCTAGGAAGAAGGTATGAAGGGAGGAACATCAATAGGAAGATGAACCTAAGAACTTAGTTAAAGAGTACCAAGATGCACAAAGGAGAATCCATTCAAGACTACTTCTCAAGGGTTTCCCAAATCAAGGAAAAACTAGATGCCATTAGAGATACTCTTGATGAATATGAACTTGTGATGACTACTCTAAATGGTCTCACTAGACCTTGGGAGTCATTTATACAAACTATGTGTGCTAGAAAAGAAAGTATGAAGTTTGATGTAGTATGGGAGGATTGTGTTCAAGAAGAAGCTAGGGTAGCCAATAGAGAAGCCCTTATCAAGGAGGATGACCAAGCCTTGGCTACACACACCAAAAGAGGAAGAAAGGGTCACTTCAAGAAAGTGGACCACAATAAGTCTCAACCCCCTCATAGATTCAAAAGGAGAGGAGGAACAAACTCAGAAAGAGACCTCTCCACAGTCCAATGTTACAATTGTCTTAAACTAGGACACTTTGCTAGAAATTGTACTTCACTAGCAAAGAAGAAGAAGTTTACTCACAAGAGACATCATGCACATATGGCAGAAGATGATAGTGGAGAAGAAGAAGAGGAAAGGCCTCGAAGGAAAAGATCTAAAGTAAAGAAAGAAAATCTAGAAGAAGATGTCCTATTTTCTGCACTCTCTGGATCTGTGTCACCTGGAGAAAATACATGGCTCATTGATAGTGGTGCTTCAAAGCACATGATAGGTCAAAAGAAAACTCTCTCAAGACTTGAAGAAAACACTTCTCCACAAAAGGTATCTCTAGGAGATGATTATCAATATCCCATCAAGGGAATTGGTGAAGCAAGCTACAAGCTTGATTCTGGAACACCTTTAAAGATGAAAGAAATTTTATATGTACCAGGTTTAAAGAAGAACCTACTTTGTATCTCAGCTCTAGATAATAAAGGCTTTAGAATTGCATTTATTGATGGACAAGTACTTATGTGGCCCAAAGGAAAATCAATTGAGGATGAAATTGTTATTGGTAAAGAAGAAGGAGGTCTTTACAAACTCAAGGGTCACCCAGAAGTTGCTCTTGTCCATGAAACCACTAGCCCCAGTAAGCTATGGCATAGAAGGCTTTCTCACATTAACTACGAGTCCCTACCCTATGTGAGCAAGGTGGTCATAGGATTACCAGACTTGAAGGTTGATCATGATGGCACATGCAAAGGATGTGAAAAAGGGAAGAATGTCAAAAACCCTTTTCCAAAAAGTGAAACAAAGACTAAGAACATTATGGAGTTAATACATTCAGATGTATGTGGACCAATGCCCACCACATCCCTAAGTGGGTTTGAATACTATATCACATTCATTAATGACTATTCAAGGAAGACTTGGATATACTTTCTAAAAGGAAAGAATGAAGTCTTTGGAAAATTCAAAGAGTTCAAGGCCTTGATAGAAAATCACTCAGAAAAGAAAATCGAGATTCTCAGAACAGATAATGGAAAAGAATATACTTCAAAAGACTTTGAAGACTTTTGTAAGGAAGCTAGAATCAAGAGGGAACTAACCACTCCCTACAATCCCCAACAAAATGGGGTTGCTGAAAGAAAGAATAGAACCATCACGGAAGCTGTAAAGACTATGATACATGACCAAGATCTACTCATGTATCTATGGGCTGAAGCAGTTAGGACAACAATCTATGTACAAAATAGACTATCCCATAGTGTTATTGAATTTAAGAGTCCAGAAGAAGTGTTCATAGGAAAGAAGCTTGAGGTAAGTCATCTCAAAATATTTGGGTGTCCGGTGTACATCCACATTCCAAAAGAAAAGAGAACCAAGTTGGATCCTTCTAGTAAGAAGGGAATATTTGTTGGATATTGTGAATCATCCAAAGCCTTCAAAATATACATATCAGGTTTTCATCATATGGAAATAAGTAGAGATATAACATTTGATGAAGAAGCAGGTCTCAAGAAATCTAGGAAGTGACAACTTGAAGAAATCTATGAAGAAGATACACTTCCTAGAATCACAGAAGCTATGCCCATCCCTGAAGATGATGTACCAGAGGACCATGACATGTTAGAACCACAAGAACCCCCCATTACAAATTTATCTAGAAAAAGAAGATCAGCATGGGCTGGAGACATTATTCAAGGAGCCGAAAAATATGGAGCTCCTGAAGGCTCCACTAGAGAAAGAAAGAAACCAAGGCTAGTATCCAACTATGTGGCTTTGATGTGTGATCTTGTGGATCAACAACCTACTAGCTATGAAGAGGCAACTCAGAAGAAAGAGTGGGTAGAAGAAATGACAGAAGAATACCAATCAATAATGAAAAATGATGTTTGGGATATAGTTCCCAAACCAAAAGATAAAAGTGTGGTATCTTCCAAATATATATTCAAGATAAAACATGCTATAGATGGTAGCATTGAAAAATATAAGGCAATATTTGTAGCCAGAGGATTCTCTTAGAAAGAGGGAATTGACTATGAAGAAACATTTGTACCAGTTGCTAGGTACACTTCAATTAGAACTATCATGGCACTTGCATCTATGATGAAATGGAAATTACACCAGATGGATGTTAAGACAGCTTTCCTGAATGGTGTGATTGAAGAAAAAGTGTACATAGAACAACCACAAGGATTTGAGGTTAAAGATGGGAGAACACATGTATGCAAGCTGAAAAAGGCTTTATATGGATTGAAGCAAGCTCCCAAAGCTTGGTATGGAAGGATTAACAATTTCTTAACAAGCATGGGCTTTACCAAGAGTAAAGCTGACCCTAATCTTTATCTCAAAGTTATGGATGATGAACCTATTATACTATTGTTGTATGTAGATGATCTATTTCTAACTGGAAATGAGAAACAAATTATTGAATGCAAGAAGAAGATTTCTTCAGAATTCGATATGAAAGATCTCGGATTAATGCACTACTTCCTAGGTCTAGAAGTATGGAAAGAACCAAAAGGAATCTTTCTAAATCAAGGTAAGTATGTTGTGGGGATTTTGAAAAGATTCGATATGTTGGAGTGTAAAGCCATGGCCACTCCCATGGACTCCAACTTGAAGTTATTAGTTGATGACTCATCAGAATTAGTGGATGTGACTCTATATAGACAAATCATTGGGTCATTGATGTATTTAACAAATACCAGACCATACATATGCTTTGTTGTAAATACCTTGAGTCAGTATCTAGTATAACCTAGAAAGGTTCACTTAATGGCTGCAAAGTATGTGATGAGGTATCTAAAGGGTACATTAGATTTTGGTCTATATTATCTTGGAAGTCATGAACTCAGATTACTTGGTTACTCAAATTCTGATTGGGCAGGAAGTGTTTCAGAAAGGAAGAGTACATCAGGTGGATGTTATGGTCTTGGATCTGCCATGATCTCATGGTTCAGCAAGAAACAATCTAGTGTGGCTCTCAGTACTGCTGAAGCAGAATATATAGCTTCCTACTCTGCTAGCTGTGAAGCAGTGTGGCTTCAAAAACTATTATCTGGAGTGTTTGACTTAGAGATGGATCCCACTGTGATCATGTGTGACAATTAAAGTTGTATTAAGATGACAGAAAATCCAGTGTTCCACAATAAGTCAAAACACATAGAGATCCGATATTTTTATATACGCAGATATGGTGCAAAGAGGAGCTATTAAGCTCGAGTATGTGAGCACTGAGGAACAAATTGCTGATATATTGACCAAACCTTTGTCTCGAGTGAAATTTGAGTATTTTCGAGACAAGCTTGGTGTAGTTCAAAAGGACCCTCCTCGAAAGGGGGAGTGATATAGTCACTGATGATGAGATTTCCCACATCGACAGCAAGGTCGATGATGAGGGATGATGAGGATACCTGTTTATTACACCTAGATATTTATATGTATGCTTAGGATACTTATACGTATACTTAGCATACTTATATTACTTGTATTTTGATATATGCTCTTATACTGATGAGGATACTTGTATACATGTATTAATGGGGATGCTTGTATTGTTGATTAGGATACTTGTATTGATTATATGTATACATGTATTGATGAGGATACTTGTATTGATGATGAGGATACTTGTATTGATGATATGTATACGTGTATTGATGAGGACACTTGTCTTGATGATATATGTACTTGTACTGATGATGTACTAATGATACTTGTGTTGATGAGGATACTGTGGGGATTGCATCATCCTTGAACACATTCTCTAAAAGGATCTGTAGACAGTTGTCTTCGAGAATGAAGTCTTGAGTGTACAGGTGGGGATTGTATCTTCCTCGGACTTCGGTCCTAGAATTGATCCGTAGACAGTTGTCTTCGAGAATGAAGTCCTGAGTGGACAGGTGAGGATTGTATCTTCCCCAGACTTCGGTCCCAGAATTGATCCGTAGAAAGTTGTCTTCGAGAATCAAGTCCTGAGTGGATAGGTGGGGATTGTATCTTCCCCGGACTTCGATCCCAGAATTGATCCATAGACAAATGTCTCCGAGAATGAAGTTTTGAGTGGACAGGTGGGGATTGCATCTTCCCCGGACTTCGGTCCCAGAATTGATCCATAGACAAATGTCTCCGAGAATTGAAGATAGGACTACATCGTCCCTGGACCTCGATTCAAAAGGTATGTGATAGGACTGCATCGTCTCTGGACCTCAGTTCAAAAGGTACATGAGAGGACTGCATCGTCTGTGAACAGTTGGTTCAAAAGGTACGTGATAGGACTGCATCGTCCCTGGACCTCGATTCAAAAGGTACGTGATAGGACTGCATTGTGATGATGTTGCAAAAGATGAAGAATCAATACTGATGATGCTGACGTTCCAGTATTGACTATGTTCCAGTAACTGCTTGAGTTACTGATGATGATGTATTGAAGAAAGCTTCTGATGATTTATAGATGTATCACGTATGATGTAGTCAATGAATCCTTGCTCCTGTAGATGTTGTTATAATATCCTTCTCGTTAAGGGGGAGTGTTGAATATTGTAACTTATAAGAATATTATATTTGTACTTTATTATTCTGGAGATGTTTCATCCCTCGGAGGTAATTCTATTATGTATCCGGAGATGTTTATTCCTCCGTTGGATTGTGTTAACCAGGGTTATTAGATCCACCAGGTGGGGGTTGGCCCTGAGTTAATTAATTAGGGGTTATTAGACTCCCTTGGGAGAGGTCAGCCCCATTAGGGAAAAAGTCAGTCAGAAATCTAGTATAAGTAGAGGAGGATGCTCCTCACTTATCTCACACTTGCATAGCTCGGAAAGTAGTGCACTTGTGTTTGAGAGGTCTGCATAGAAGGTAGAGAAGAAGCTCTAGTCTTGGAGTACATATTGTATTTTGGTTGATCATCTTATTGAGGAAAGCTTTGCTGGGTTTTCTACCCCATGAGGGTTTCCCAGGGTAAAATCTCTATCTATCTTGTGATTATGTTTCTTTCAGTGATCTTGCTAGTCAAATTAGTTTAAACTTAACAGGTCATTGTCAGTAACGCGGAAGAAGAGGGGGGGGGACGCAACTTAGTTCCACACCACCAGAGAAGCAACAGAACAAAGCATCGACAAAGTTGGAGGAGAGGGAACCTGCACAGGCGAGTCCATCAAGCTTAGGCGTTGTGGAGTCTACAGCTCGAGCCAGGGTATCTGTTGCGGATATCCTAAGGTATATACCCCCTTTTCGACCTGATGCGCAACCTCGGAAGCCCACCAAGAACCAATGCCAACGATCCCACCAGGCATAGTTTGCGCTGCCAACATTGTGCCTGCGCTGATGCAATTGAAGTATGACAAACATGATTTGATGGCGCTGTAGAATGTTATGATGGAACCTTTTCTTCCGAGAGCAGCAGGAGAATTTGGCCCGACACCACGCATTCCACGTGATTGGGCACGCGGATTGGACAAATCCAGGTTATTGGGCTTGATCAACATGCCACACTTTGGGTGGTTGACAGAGGCAAATGCCTGCGTTAAGCATCTTTTGGCCTGCTTTCATGGTGGAACTTTGTGGTTCGACATACCGGTCACCATTACAGTTGACCTGATTTATGAGATCACGGGATTGCCGAAGGATGGACTGGACCGGACCCTTCACAATATTTTCGGGGGAAGGAGAATGACAGGAAGTGGGAAACGAGTTTGGTACAGCATTACGGTTTGGAACACGACGACTGAGCCTATCGCACTAATAGTATTAATGATCGGGAGGTCCGCATCGGGGTGAGGATTCTGTGTTGCAAAGTTGTACGAAAAAACCGCCCCAACCAGTGCAATTCGAGGGTCGTGGAATGTGCGTAGCAGTGCATGGAAGGCATACATTTGAACTGGTCACTCTTCTTGTTGAACCAGTTAAATGAGGATGCAGTAACTGTCCAGGGAGGAAAATGGGAATTCGCATATAGCTGGATTTTGATTTTGATTGCGCTTGTAGCATGGATGGAGCCCGACGATTACCAAGGGATGAAATTTGATGCCACGACAGACCGAAAGGGTGCGCGCTATTAGAATCTATGGTGGGTACAAGAACCAGAGCGACTGAAGGATTGTGCAATGCAGTTCTGGCTCTACTGGTAAACATTGCAACAGGCAGCTGAGTGTGTTCCACGGTTGTCTCAGGCCTTCGTCACGAAATATAAATGGATTTCCAAGTTTGCGACTGGCTCACACAGCATTCATGTGCAAGCATGGCATGATATGGGGAAGCAGTGGTTGCAGACCTCATACAAATTGTCCAATGAGGAGTTGGATGCGATCATCGACAAATGGACCATAGAATGGCGAGAACCAGTTATTCATGAAGCAAAATCGACGGGGCTACCGCTGGATGTACCAAGTACAAAACAATAGAATCACCTTGATTCGGATCAAGAGTCATTGCAGACGCCCACGGATGATGAGATAGACCGCGCACTTGAGGAGGGCAGAATGAAGGTGCGCTATGAGAATGGTACGATCAGTGGGGAATTGCTAGAAATGGAAGCGTAGTTGGGACGGCTTATTGCGGTCGTAACCAATGCAACGATGTCAGCTAACGCAATGACGGCGCAGGCAGGAGCAGGTTTCAATGAGGTAAAAGCTCGCCTTAATTCCTTAGTTCATATTGTTTCACAGAAGGCACCAAAGGTTGCACCTGTGTAGGTAGTTGGCACAATCACCACTATGTCGTGAGTTCAGAATGTGCAAATTCCCCCGACTACGATTGCGACGGATAATGAGGCTTTCCAGGCTTCGTTGCAGTAGTTACAAGGTTTGTTGATCAACATCAATGCGCTGTCCTCCCAGACGTTGGTGCAGATGCAGGTGGTTTCAAGCTAGGAGCTAGATGACAGGGAACAAGACCTCAGTAGTCAACTCTTACATTTGCAGGAGAATGAGGCAGTAGCTTGAAAAGAAGTATACGAATTAAAGGGAAAAGCATTCACGGTGAGGGAGGTGGTAGACAAACTAGAGGACAAGCTCGAGCACCTGATTGCTGAGAAGGTTCGAGCAATTGAGGAATTGAAGAAGGAGAAGGACTGCTTGATGATGGAGAAATCCCACATTTGGTACAACAACATGCGGTTGGAGGAGGCAGTATCTGAAGCATGTAAGTATGTACAGGAACCCACTACGCAGTTGGATCCGGTCGAGCGCGCACAATGGCTTGGGGCTGTCATTTATCAGTTACAACATGACAATGCCAACTTAATAGCTCTAATACACCCAGGAACACCACAAGAGCAAGTAGATGAACAGAAACGCACCATCGAGGAATTGGCGACACAACTGGGCGAGTTCGACAAGCAGCGACAAAAATCACTACAGAGACTGCACAGTTTTGGGGTAGCATAGTTCAGGACGAGCAATTAGAACATCTGACCAAGCTGCGGAAAGAGGCAAAAGGGAAGTTGGCAACACTGAAGATGTCGATGAAAACGCTGCCACCAGTTGTTCAGGTCACCAAATCAGTGGAACTGAAAGAGTTGCAGCAGTGGGTCGCAAAGGCAGAAGAGCGTCAGAAGAAGTGCAACACACACTGGATGAGTTCCAAGAGGTTGGAGCACAGTTTTCACTCAAGGCAAGTTCCACACTACAGGATATGCAAGAAGGTTAGCGGAGAGTTTCTCAGAAGCTGATTGAGCACCCGTCAACGCAGGACTTGACCGAGAGTCAGGAGATCGCTCCAGCAGCTAAGGAGCAAGTCCGGGAGATCGATCAGTAGTACGAGGACTTCAAGATGAATATCAATGAGTACACCATGTCCAATTGATGTGGCTTGAGGGCGAGCCATGAGATTGTGTTGGGGGCCTGTTGGCAGGCGGTTTGGATGAGTCAGCTGCGCAGCATCGCGGATGCTGCGAAGGGTCAAAGATGTCGTGCAAGAAGGAAAACAATGTGCAAGTCGATAGGTTTATGTAGTTTTGGGTCATTTGGACTGCATTATGTGGGTTTTTGGGTCATCCTTTTCGTAAATTTTGTTAAGAAGTGGTTAGATGGTTGCCTAAGTGGACTGCAAATGTAAAGGCACAAGCCTATAAATAGACATAGCATTGTAAGTGTTGAGATACTAATGGGGGAATACATGAGCTAATGAATTGAAGAGACAGTTGAGCATAGATGATTTTGCTTGTCTGTTAATCTGGGTATGCGACATAAGAATTGTATTGCTGTATCTATGGGTTGTTGCGAAGGTTAATATGATCTTTTGTTGAGCGGAATTACTGTGTCTCTTTCTTTTTTCCTGCTATGAATGTGAATGTGCAACTTGAATACATGAATGATGCAATGCTTCCTTGTTCCAAATGATGTTTTACTGCTAGATCTGTTGCACTTTAATGGTTTATTTGACAATAAGATCCGTTGAATGATGATGTGAGTCTATCTAAATGCATAAGTCGAAATGTTAGATCTGTTTGTGAATCTTGCAATAAGTTGATAAGAGGATGCACAAAGGTCCTTCTTCATTCGGCGAAAACATGGTTCCGTCAGCTCTCCCTTGAACATTTTGGGTGAGACTTCATCTGCTCTGTAGGTGTTGCTGGACAGGGTAAAATCTATCTAGGCCGATGCTCAGGGAGATCGCAGAGGGTTAGATGTCGACAGAAAGAGGAACCCCTATCGATTGGGTTTGTGTCAATAGTAGGCCATTAGGAGAAGTTTATTTGTTGACTTTTTGAAGTCATCATGGATCGAGATCTGCCTCTCCACCGATCTCGTAGGTTGGTTGGTTTACTAGCTAGCGATCTATTGCAGTATTTTATTAGGAAGCATCAAAGGACTACCGCTGGTCTTTCATTTACATCTCATGAGCTTTAGAGAGCTCCTATCATGAGTTCCGCATATGGAACGATGGGAGTCCCAATGACTCCATCCAGTAGCACAATGAAAAAATCCCCTCCATCCACTCCTAGAGATGGATGGGGAGGAGGTTCATCACATAGCACTCCTCCTGGGTCTAGAACATCCTAGCCCACAAGCACGAACCCTTTTGATGAAACATGGTCATCAAGTTTTTTATATGGCTCATCCTCGGGGATTCCAGGTTTTGGTTCATCATCCGCCCCTACGACCTCAAGCCCCTTTTCATATGTTATGCCTAGTTTTATTTCGACTGTTACTTCCACCATGTCTAGTAATCATGCTAGCTCTAGTGTCGGAGTAGGGGGCACCATGCCTGCTTACACATCCCATCAGTTTGGGAGTGGTCACATCCCTTCATCTATTCCAAATTTTGGCGGAGGACCACCTCCTTCGTCAGCCACTAGTGTTAGTGTGAACCCATTTTCAAGTGGAGGTTTCATGTTAGGTATTGGATCTACGACTTTCATTCCATCCATTCATATGCATGCCTCTATGCCTATGCCCTCGAACGCTTACATGATTCCACAACATCCTCCTCCTGCTAGCTCCTCAGTTCCATGGAGTGTGCACATACCTTTTTCGTACAGCTCTCACTCGTCTAGTATTCCTTCCTCGAGTGGTTATATGGGACCCCATTCTCATGGAGGTCATTCTTATGGCTTTTTAGTTGGTCCTAATTACTATCCCAATCCTTCCTATGGAATCCCTACTATGCATGCGCCTGTGTATTCCAACATGGGCCAGTTTGGAGGAGGTTATTATCCTTAGTCACGGTCACGGTTTTTACCAGAGTTCGTCGGCACCGCAGGTGTCAACTTCTATGCATACAGTCCCACCTTACGGTTTGCAGAATTAGTCTCTTTCAGTAGCTCATAATCAAGCTTCACACCCTCAGCTCCCTTTTCTTGCTAGATTGAATCTACCTGATATTTTGAAGCTCACGAATGATCCGATGTGTCATGATCCTACATGGCCTCCAGTCGCCACCAAGTTCCCTTCCGACATTCCAAAGTTTGAGGGGAAGAAGGGTGAGGATCCAGGTGATCATGTCACCACTTTTCACTTATGGTGGTTCTTGAATTCCTTGAACCATGACTCTATTCATTTGAGGCTATTTCAATGCACCCTCACGGGGGAAGCTACGAAATGGTATGTCGAGTTTCCTGGGGGAACATATAGAGGTTTTAACGATTTAGCTTTGGATTTCCTAGATCACTTCCAGTTTCAAATTCATTATGACACTGATATTGATATTTTATCCACCTTCCGTCAGGACAAATCCACACATATCTCAGATCATATTCAAGAGTGGTACCGACGGAAGAGGCTAGTGAAAGCCAACATTCCTCCAAAGTTTTGGTTGGAATGGTTTCTCAAGTCTTTACTCCCTTACGTTTCAAAGGACGTTTCATTGTATGGTATTATGACTGAGGAACGACCTATTTTCAAAGCTCAGCAGTTGGACCTAGCCTATGCTCAGTCTAGCATATTATACAACATTATACCTGATGTACCGCGGTCATGAATTGAGCCCAAGCTCGTTCATGGACCAAATGCCGATGGTATTGTTGGTTCCACAAGTACTCGTCTTATAGATTTGGTTATGAATCATATGCACAATCTGTCCATTAGCCAATCTACCCCTGAACAGGCTCACACCTCGTCCATTTTCACCCATTCATCCAATGTTCACTCTATACAATCGAAGAGCCCATGAGGTAACCAACAACCTGGTGGGAATAAGAAGGGGAAAAACAATCATACGGGTGGTAATAATAGGAACAATAACCCTAAGAAGGAGAACGCCAACCCTTCTCGGGATGGCGGAAACATTGGTGGGGACCGCAAACCTAGACATAAAGTGAAATTTCCTTGTAAGCTTTGCACGGAAGATCACCTTACACATTTTTTTCCTTGTATTGAAGAAGCATCTTGAACAAAGCCCAAATGTGCTTAAGGATCCCCTTCCTCATCACCAAAATATGGCTTCGGGTGCTTCCATCGCCGGTAGTGGGACTAATGAAACTTCGATGTCCTCTACCCATGACGGAGGTTACGTATGCATTAACATGGTTAAATCGAAGGTTAGTGTTGCTACTCGCTCACGTGACTATGGAGCTACACAACCTTCGATGGGGAATGATCCCCCTCCACCTGAGACCCCATTGCATATCGAGAAGCCTAATTCTATGCCGCGGATTCCGAAAGGTCTTCTCAAGCACTCAACGAACATTCCCAATGCTCGAGCCACCCAGAACTACTCCATTTTAGAAGATCTGAGCCAGAATCTATGTGCCATGTCGGCTCTCAAGGTTCTCCAGGCTTGTCCTTCTCAAAGGACTGTCCTTTTATGTGCTTTATGAGTCCAGGATCAATGTGGTCTCAATATTATCAAGTTCGATACTACTGATGTTCAACCTCGGTTGCCATATCATGTGGCTTTCCAAGTCCACATTAGGTGCCTACAAAATATCGTTAAATGTATCATGGTTGATGAAGGTGCTTCTACTTCGGTAATTTCGTTATCTTGTTGCAAGGCTATAGGTTCCCCTCCATTGTCAAAGTATATGACCATGCTTACTGCATTTGATGGTCATTCGTTCAGGCCACATGGTATTATCCCCTCCCTCGAGGTCCACTTGGGTGGGAGGACTGTGCCAATTGAAGTCGAGGTGGTTGATGCACCCATCAACTACAACCTTTTACTGGGTAGGAATTGGATCTATGCTATGAGAGCGATCATGTCCTCTATTTTTATATTTATTTGCTTCCCCCATGAAGGCAAGATTGCGACGGTTGATCAGCTAGATTTCACTAGTTCCAATACCATTGCATCACCAAGAACAGAAGTTCCTCATATCGAAAATTCTCAGCAGACAACTGGGAATATTGATGTAGGATTGTATTCATCTTTGATGGCATCTTTCGACTTTGTTGCACCAATATCCTTTATAGGAACCATTTTCGATAGTGCCCCTTTCTCATTACATAATGTACCATTCCGGACATCGTATTTTAATGATTCATGGAATTTACCTTCCACTAGTTCCTCGTCTGGAAACATTTCACACATCGGGATGGCCATGCCCTTGTCTGCAGCCAAGCTTGCTTACCGTGAAATTCAACAATCCACTGCAGAACCAAATCTCTCCTCTTCACGGACATAAGAGGAAGATCCTGTTATGATGCCCGCATGGGAAGTCGATTCATCTTGCTCGCATGATTTCCTTGACGGTACTTTTCCTTCGGATGAGGCTATTATCGAGGTCATGTATGGTAGTGATAAGCCTTGGGAAGATATTCATCATCGATCTTATTTTCTTCCCAACATTGACCTTATTGAGCAGGAGGAGTTTTGGTCGACTCTTGTAGAGAAGGTTGGTCACCCTGTGCCTCCTTTAGATTCACATGGTATTTACGCGGAGGGGAATATGGCTAAAATTTTTCCAACTATTCCAATCAACATCTCTCATACTCCCGGAAAGATTAAAAACGTCTACATCAGTGCCAATTGTTCCCCCTAGGAGATCCACATTTACACTGAGTTATTCAAGGAATTTCGGGATGTTTTCGCTTGGTATTATGAGGAGATGCCAGGAATAGACCCTAGTATTGTCGAGCATGAAATTAAGACTTATCCAAATGTTAAGCCTATTCGAAAACGTCTTCGAGCTGTGAATCCTAGGAAGGAAGCCGCGATTAAGGAAGAAGTAGAGAAACTGCTCAAAGCTGGTTTCATCTACCCAGTTCCCCTTACTGAATGGGTATCCAATCTCGTTCCTGTGGATAAGAAGCAAGGAACCATCCGTGTGTGTACCTATTTTAGAGATCTGAACCGAGCATGTCCCAAGGATAACTTTCCCACTCCATTCATAGACCAAATCTTGGATGCATGTGCGGGAAGCGCGGTGTTTTCATTCATGGATGGTTTTTCAGGTTACAATCAGACCCAGATTAAACCCAAGGACCAACATAAGACCGCATTTATATTTCCTTGGGGTACCTTTGCAAACCAGAAGATTCCCTTCGGCCTTAAAAACACTAGAGCTACTTTTCAGTGTGCCATGACCTATGCCTTTCATGACCTTAAGTGCATAGTGGAGGCTTATCTGTATGATCTTGCTGGTCACTCTCGTAAGAGAGTAGATCACCCGAATCACCTCCGCTTTATTTTCAAGATATGTTGATGTTATAAGATTCATTTGAACCCCAAAAAGTGCATCTTTGTCGTGAAAACTAGTCGCATTCTAGGGTTTGAAATTTCCAAAGAGGGTATTAGAGTCGATCCTTTAAAGGTTGAGGCAATACTTCGATTGCCTCCCCCACGTAATTTGATTCAACTTCAGAGCCTCCAAGGGATATCCACTTTCTTGTGTTGTTTTATCGTGATTATGCCAATATTACTAAGGGTTTCACGCGATTACTGAATAAGGACACTCCTTTTATCTGGGATTAGTGAGCCCAGTAGTCCTTTCGACGCTTTGAAGAAAGCCTTGGTATCGGCCCCTCGGCTTAGTCCACCCGACTTTGCAAGAGATTTTTTGCTTTATGTGGCCGCGTCTCAAGAGACGATTGGTATTGTCTTAGTCCAAAAAAATGATGTGCTTTAGGAGCATGTTGTCTATTATCTTAGTAGAAACCTCATAGATGTTGAACTGAGATACTCTCATGTTGAAAAATTGGCCCTTGCGACTGTTCATGCAGTCCAATGATTACGACATTATATTTTGCTTAGGAAAACCATAGCCATAGTGCATGTCAATCCGTTTCAATTCATGCTCTCACAATGCATAATTGGGGGGAAATACAATAAATGGATTGTCATCCGTTAGGAGTTCGATCTGTATTTTTCTTCAACGAAATCGGTGAATTACTTGGTTTTCGCAGAACTTATGTCATATTTTCCAAGACCTTATGAGGAAGTAGTCCATGAAGACTCATTTTTGGATGAGCATTTGTTTCTTATCTCATCAACGGACCCTTGCTATGGGGATATCATTATATATCTCCAAAATCTGAAGTTCCCTTCACACTATTTGCAAGATGAGCGACGGCGTGTGAGACATCACGGTAAGGATTCGTCATCATCGGTGAAACTTTGTATCGCTGAGGAAAAGACTCTATTCTTTGTCGTTGCTTAACTCATGAATAAGCGAAGCCAGTGCTTAAGGACTTCCATAGTGGAGCGTGTGGTGGTCACTTATCCAGGATTGCGAGAGCCCAATGTATCTTACGAGCGGGCTATTTTTGGCCTATGATATTCAAAGATTGTGTAAATGTTGTGAATATATGTCACCCTTGCTAGGTGTTTGCTCGAAACATGCGCTCGCATCCTGCTCCTTTACATCCGATCGTCACCGTTGGTCCCTTCACCAAGTGGGGGGTAGATTTCATGGATTGAAACCAAGCCTCTGCTGGGGGGAATCACCATATCATCGTGGCTGTTGATTATTTTACCAATGGGATGAGGCCATGCCGACCACAAAATCATATGGTGCAACAACATCCCACTTCGTATTCAATCAAATTATAGCTCGATTCGGTATCCCGAAGGAGATTGTCATTGACCATGGGAGTCACTTTCAAAACAGGATGATGGCATAGTTGTCACTTAAGCTCGGGTTTCGAGAAGATCACTCTTCTTCTTATTATCCCCAAGCGAATGGCCAGGTCGAGGCAGTGAATAAGTCCCTTAAGGCCATTCTACAAAGGACCATCCGACAAAGCAAGAGTAATTGGAATATTATGCTGTATCCTACTTTGTGGGCGTATTGAACCGCAGTAAAGAATTCCACCGAGTTCTCACCATTTCAGTTAGTCCATGCTGTGGAGTCTATCTTTCCGATTGAATGAGAAATCCCTTCCTTGAAACTAGCTATAGAGCTCCTACCTGACACTTCATAAGTAGAGCAACGTCTAGTCTAGCTCGAGCAACTTGATGAGCAGCATCGAGATGCCGCCGTAGCAATTGATGCTAACAAGCGTCGTGTTAAGGTTCAGTATGATAGGTCTGTCCATCCCCAACAATACGCTGAAGGTGACTTGGTCCTCCTATATGATCAAGCTAAGGAACCCCTAGGGGCAGGAAAGCTTAACCCCATGTGTCACGGTCCTTACGTTGTGAGGCGTGTCTTGGAGAAAGGATCCTATGAGTTGGAAGATTATGAGGGGAACGCCTTGAAGGATCCTAGAAATGGGATCTACCTCAAGAGGTATTATGCTTGAGCTTCTAGCTCGAGCTGATACTTTTGTATACTATTGTATAGGTTTTTTTGTACATAGTTTATCTTTTATTTTTATTTTTCAAGTCTTCTGATTAGCTTCCATTTGGTTGACAGATGTCAGCGGAATATCCAGTGTTCTTGGGATTCACAGATAGGGCTAGCTGTCATACACAGAGATTAACTTCTGCTGCGTGGGTTATTTATTCGCCCGACCATCAGATTGTGTCTTCAGGAGGCGCTTGTCTCGGTCCTACATCCAACAATGTGGTTGAGTATAGTGTTGTTGTCGAGCTACTTCGTGATTCCATTTCGCATGGTATCCAGTCTTTAGAAGTCCTCCTGGATTTGCAACTAGTTGTGTCTCAGTTGAACAGCCAATACCGTGTGAGGGATCCTATGTTACTAAGGAGGTTCTTAAGGGTAAGAATATTGGAGCGTCATTTTGTTTTCATTACATACATTCATGTTCTGAGACATTTTAATCATATAACTGATGCATATGCTAATTATGTCCTAGATTGGAATTTGTCACATCAATAAAAGAAGCACACAAATAACATTCATTCATACATTTGTACATACATAATAGTAGAGTCGGAAAATCATAGTTTTTTCATTAATAATATATCCAAAATGTGGTGTCATAATACAAAACTGGAGCCCGTAGCTCTCAAAAATATACAATCCGATACAAAATAGTGATACCCCATGGAATCTAAGCCCTGCGGGGAGCTGTAGCCTCCTGAGATGGATGATTCTTAATGTAATAGTGTACGACATTGGCTATACGACGGAATTTCCGCACCCAGGTACCCGGTACCCCTACAACATGTCACTTCATTGCCTCCGGGAGATGATCTACCTCTATGACCAGTACTCTGGCGGTCATGCGGGACAGGTTGACCCATACCGTCTCCAACGTGCACTCTGTTGTTGCACCTACTACCTCGCCTCCTATGACTCTGCGACTGTGTCATGGGAAACCCTGAGGTCTTGGAGGACCCATATCTACGAGCAAACAGTCACCCATTAATATATGATACCACAACAAAATATTTTTGCATTCACTTATAATAAAAAATCCAAAAAATTAAATACACAAAAATTAAAACAAGTAGTCATACCTATGTCTCCGAACATGGCCCCTGGAGGGAGCGGCATGTTTGGAACCCCTCTGAAGTATATGCCCTCATATGGATAGTCATCGATGGCGATGACCTGTCGTGCCCACCAGTGGAAAAACTCCTCAAAATACGGGGAATCCTATCGGCCACCCCCCTACCGCGTGGTACCTCTGCCCATTGGGTTTGGGCGGGCTCTCGGAGACCATGCGGAGGGACTTCAAACCTCTAACTCAAGCCCGATACTCTCTCAAAGAAAAAGATGCATAAGATACTTCCAAACCTGAAGTTCTTTTCCCATCCCATCTTGCACTCCATTAGTTGGCTCTTCATAGTAGTCAACAATGGTGTGTACCATTCGCACACTGTTGGTCTCACGCACTCTACTGTGTAGAATATCACAGGCCTTGAAGCCTGATGAAGTGCAACCGATCGTGTAATCCTCCTGAGGGTGAGGACTATGATCTTCATGCTTAGGCTCGCTATAGCCTCTGTGGGGACCTGGATACCCACCTTCTTGGTGCCAGCGATACATTACCTATCAATATAATCGTTGATGGTGATTCCTCCCCCCACACTGCGAGACTTAAGACTCATTGTTTCCCCTTGGCGGGGCAATCCAGTGATAAAGTATATATCTTCCACCTCCAATGGAAGTGGTTTCCCATATAGGTCAAACTATTGTGCTTCTGCGTCCCAATAGTTCACCAACTAAGTGAGCAATCGGTTTTGGGCCCTTAAACCCCTGATGGTCCAAAATTTGTATAAGCCACATGCTTGTAATGCTTGTTGGGAGGGTAAATCTTGGCATACGTGTTCATCAACAACATCATGTTCTCTCTCTCTCTCTCTCCATTCTAGGACCATCCTAGAAGCAAAACATTGAGTCTGTTAGTGACAATGTGTTTAAAAAACTCAACCCACGGCATTGTACATTGGCTACTATGTATATAGTCGCGCGTATACGTGGTCAATGCTTGCATTGACCATGCACAAAAACCCCTCCACGCGACCCGTATTATGATAGCCCGCATATAGCAAGTTATGGGTGTAACCTATGGAAAAAATAAAAATAAAAATTGACCATTAAAAACTGAAATAAAAACCATGAATTTGAAGAGGAGAATGAGACCACCAACTTGATCCAAACGGTTCGTGATTCCGACGCCTATAGCTTCCAGAATATGCAGCTAAAGATCAAGGGTAAAAACCAACCAAAAGCACTATGTGGGGTAAAAATGAAAATGATACGGTAAAAGCAATTTCTTTTTACTATTTATAATTCTTCAAAACCCACTTTCCTATAGTTTTTACCGTTTTGAATTGTTTTGGACTAATATGATGTTGTGAAGTGACTTTTTGAGCAGTTTTTTCCAACGAGAGTGGATTTTTCAACCATTTCGCGCCTTCGGCAGGTATTTTCTACACCTGGCATATAGGTTAGGATGTATTCTCACCTGCATTTTTTGCATCGACCTTATGACCACATTCATAAACCTTAGGTGCGACCCTTCTTTTTAACCAACACATAACCTCTATGCTGCTTTAGAAGTGTCATTATTTGGCGGTAGGGCTTGTCCAACCATGGGTGCCCTAGTTAGATCCTTTTATGTCTTTTGGCACCCATGTCGTTGTTCCTCCTTAGGATTGGAAGTCCTTTGTATTCACGCCATGACATTGCGATGAAGACTCATACTCTACTTCATTTTATTCTGGCCATCTCCCATGAGGACTCCCCATTTATGTCGAGTTGTGATTGCATTGCATTGTCGTGCTTGAATTTTGAGCCTTGCACCGACTCTCACTTTTCACAGTTATTAGCCATGTGCCTAAGCACTTTACCTTTCAAGCCAAGCAGAGCCTCCATTTATCTTTCGCAGCTTGATGACCCTTACCTTGAGGGAACACCCCCCCGAGTGTCCACATCTTGCACATGCTTCCTTGCATTGATCATAGTTATGTTCCACTGCTTGGAACTAGTTTTCTTGCACTTGACACTCGTTCCCTCACTTGTTGTACTATAAGCAATTTTATTCTTTTTCGAGCTTTCATAACATGAAAAAGACCAAAAAAATCATATAACTGAAAAATCCGGACGGGAAAATATGTACTACTTCTTATTGGCAGTTGTCATGTCGCCTTTGAAAAGAGCATTCATTTCCACTCCATTCATCATGAGTCGGGGCATTAGTAGGACCTTAGGAGCTATACTTGTTTCTCATATCTTACTCCACCGACTGGTTAAGCTTCCAGTCATTATGGAGCCTTTGTTGATGCCTCCTGCATCACAAAGTTTTATTATCATCTAGTACTTGAGTCTATCCATCTGCTCATGCTCTTGTTCAAAGGAAGTATTGAAACTAGAGTCAGCCACTCCTCATATCTCTTGAATATTGCATGTCGGCCATCCCATACAATTCGATTTGTTAGTCCGATTTCTTCCAAATATTTCAGCGTAGCTGGTTACCTCGTGTTAGATGATGGGGGATTCATTAATGCCCTCCTTCTAGCGAGTTTCATTCTGTCGACTCCAACCCATTTATTCTGGAATTGAGACTTAGAGTCCATTGAGTACCTTGAGGCTTGCAGTCATTAGTGGTAGGTTCTCTCGCCATCGACAGATTGGGAATACATCAATGTCCCCTGATCGATGGATTCGTTAGAGTGTTCGACCTCAACACCTCTATTCACACTTTGATGAATGTACTCCGTGCCTTGATGCCCATTTTAATTATTGGTGGGTTAACTCGCATCTGTTAACGGTATACATCAATTATCAGTAATCAAACGATTCCACATCAGGTTCGACATCATCACCTTTATTCGCTTGATAGGGCATGAACCACAGATGATTTGTGTAGAATACCTCAAGACTTCAATGGCATTCAGTATGCTACTGGTGATTGTGATTATGCTTATGAGAGATTAGTCTCATACATCAATAGTTTGTACCTTCAGTTTGCATCAATTGTTTCCTCTTCAGCAGGAGACCATATCTTACTGGGTCATGGCTATGACCACTTATGACATGTATTCACTATATACTGCATATTCATGGCCATTCTATCAGATTGATATGTATTTTACCGATATGTATTCAGAGAGATCATTGTATTATGACGAGTGGGATACTCCTTTCATTTGTGTTTCCATCACTCCACTTCTAAGATTTATAATGTATTTCGGAAATCGTAGTACCTTCTCTGACCTCACACATTAGGGGGCATCTATTACAGCGTATTTTTCCACCTTGTGAGCATTTATACTATTTGGCCTTTGTTATTCATTTGACTAACTCATAACCACTTTTTGTCCTCCAGGAACCCCGTTTCCCCTATTTTTGTTCCTGTACGCAAGATGTTTTACTACAACTCACACATCTCGGTTCAGATGAGTTGCTGGAAAGAGGTTGTATCATGTACTTCTTGTTTACATTAATAGAAATACTCATTTTCTCATCCAATTGATGTTGTGAATGGTTTGTTAACATTGGGTACATTTTCTTATTATATCATGGACCATGCTATTTTTTATGCTAACATCTTTCATATATTATATGCACTTGCTTGTGTTTATTATTCATGATACTAAGCTCCAAGTTCAAGTGTAGAGATTTGAAAGCTCAATGGAGATCTACATCAAACGTCCGGTTGAAGGTTGGTCATTTATTCCACATTTTATAATTTTCATTTATATAGCATGCATTGGGAATTGAGTTGATTTCTGGTAGTCATCTCTCTATTGTGGTATACCCCAAGCCATAGGAAGTTTTTCTCCATATTAAATAGAGAGTTTCACACTCTAGTAGGTCTGAGTGTGAGTTTAATAGTAACCTAGTCCATATGTCATCATATGCTAAATTTTGTATTATGCCATGATTACTGGGATAAACCTAGCAAGGACTCGAACAGGTCGGGGGAAAGGTCGGCCAATGACTTTACCTAAACGAAATGTGCCGGCACCATCTCCAGATACCGTACTTATATTGCGTTATTTGGAGGCAATAAATGAAACACTCTGGGAACTACAAAGGGGAAGTGTTACCTCAGAGGTAGAAGTGGAGGCCCCGCCACTAAGGGAAGAAATTCCCAAAGTAGCAGTGCACATGGTATAGAGATCACCTCCGCATCAAGATATCACAAGGGAGCTTTGGAAGATACGACTTCCAGATTTTTCAGGGGGTTGTGTAGGGATATGAGTAGAGTCATGGTTGGAAGAGATGACTAGGTGCTTAACCTTACAGGAATACACCTCCACATCTAAGTACAAGATCACCATATTTCAACTGAAGCGAGTCGCTTTGAATTGGTGGGGGCACCAAGAAAGGAAACTACACCTTACCCCAGACACGGTTCCATGGGAACTATTTGTGGAGAAGTTTAAGGGGAAATACTTACCCGCATCCTACCAGGAAGAACAAGTAGGGGCCCTTCATGCCTCGGTACAAAGGCATCTATCTGTGGAGGATTATGAAGAAAGGTTCATGGAATTAGTCAAGTATGTTCCCTACTTGGATGATGACTAACACTGGGTTGAGCTCTTCATGTATGGGCTCAATACTAAGATCAGGGCCCAAGTACGGATATGGAAACTGACTTCGGTTTTCGAAGTGGTTGATTGTGCTCGTTACACAAAGGATATGATAGGTGCAAATCCCATCAGGTCATTCAACTCTAAACAATCGGGGTTTGTGAGGAAGGCCCCTCGAAGCTACTCTCGAGGAGGGTATGTGAGGCCACCTCCCTACGGAAACAGGTACACACAAAGGGTTGCATCGGTAGACAAGTAAGTGGAAACTAGGGCAGTGTCCCAATCATCCACAGGAACTCACTAGATTTTGAGAAATTTTAGAGGATCAGTCGGCAGGGGAAGGGGTCCCATGGGGAGGAACCCCTCTCAGAGGTCTGAACAGATTATCTCGCCTACTCCATTACATGTTGCTTGTTGGGGATGTGGAGGTCCACATTACCAATGTGACTATCCCGAATTACGATCCGGTACAGTGCATCAAGAAGGAAAGGCTCCAATGGGGAGTGGGGGTAGTAAGCATCATATCTCAATAGTAAATAACCATCAGGAAGAGCACCAATCCACTATGGTGGAATAATCAGGTACATTCAATAATGTTAAACTTAAAATATTGTTTGATCCAGGTGCTACAGATAGTTTTATTTCTCCATATGCATTAGACAAATGTGGGTTGGAATCCTACGAGCATGATGATTTCAACTCAGTCGAAATGGATTTAGGGGTAAAGCAAGTGGTAGGACCTAGTGTCGACAAGTGCGTAGTGGATCTCAGGGTGTGTGTTACACAAGTCAAGGTGTACGTAACCACCCTCAGAACTTATGATCTTATCATAGGTATGAACTGGCTTGAGGAACATCGAGCTTTCTTTGACTGTTATGGGAAGAAAGTTCTTTTATTTGATGACAAAGGAGAGGCCATCAAGATCCAGGGTATCAAATGGAATGTGTCCCTACATTTCATATCCATCATGAACGTAAAGCGATGTATGCGACAAGGATGCCAGTTGTATATTGTTGAAGCGGTAAACAATGAGAAGGGATGCTCCTATGAAAAGTACCCAATGTTAGCTGAATTCACTGACGCCTTTCCAAAGGAATTCACTGGGTTACCTCCTAAGAGGGAAATTGATTTTAAAATTGAGGTAAAACCTAGTTCGGAGCCAACATAGAAGACACCATACAAGATGATGGCCCTGAAACTTTGTGAGTTACAAATGAAGTTGAAGGAACTGCTAGACCTAGGGTTCATCAGACCAAGTATTTCACTATGGGGTGCACTAGTAATTTTTGTGAAGAAGAAGGATGGTTCTATGTGTCTGTGCATTGATTACCAAGATTTGAATAGAGCCACAATGAAGAATAGGTACCTAATTCCTCGAATTGATGACCTCTTTGATCAAATGAAAGGGGAGGCAGTATTCTCAAAGATCGACTTACGATCAGGTTACCACCAACTACGAATTAAGGAGGGTGATATACCTAAGACTTCTTTTCGATCAAGGTTCAAGAACTATAATTTTGTAGTGGTACCCTTTGGTTTAACCAATGCCCCAGCTGTATTCATGAGCCTCATGAATAGAGTGTTTCGAAAGTATTTAGATAGGTTTTTGCAAGTCTTCTTGGATGACATCCTTATATACTCCAAGAATGAAAGGGAGCACGAGGACCACTTGCACATAGTGGTGTCATGCTTAAGAGAGCACAAGTTGTACGCTAAGTTGTCCAAATGCTCGTTTTATCAGAACGAGATCCATTATCTAGGGCATATAATTTCCAGTGAGGGAATTTCAGTTGACCCCGAGAAGGTGAAGGCCATAATGGATTGGTCTATGCCACCCGTTCCAAGAAATGTGCATGAAGTGAGAATATTCATGGGGTTATCCAGGTATTATAGAAGGTTTGTTGAGGATTTCTCAAAAATCACAAAACCCATAACTACCCTACAACATAAAGGCATTAGGTATGAATGGACGGATGAATGAGATGTAACATTCGTCGAGCTTAAAAGACTATTGATGAGTGCACTGATTCTATGAGTGCCAGATATGGAGAAGGAATTCATAGTTTGCAAAGATGCCTCAAGGTAAGGGTTGGGTGTAGTGTTGATGTAGGAAGGTGGGGTAATAGCCTATCCGTCGAGAAAGTTAAAAACACATGAAGAGAATTACCCTACCCATGACCTAGAGTTGGCTGCCGTGATGTTAGATTTGAAGCTTTAGAGACATTAGCTTGTTGGAAGAAGCTTTGAGCTCAAGTATGATCACCAAATATTGAGGTATATCTTCACTCAGAGAGACCTAAATGTTAGGCAAAGGCGATGGAGTGAATTCATGAGCGAGTATGATTTTGGGATTTCATACATAAAAGGGAAGGAGAATGTGGTAGTCGATGCTTTAAGCAGAAAACCAAGGATTTTCTCTCTCATACCTTTGAGGGTTGATTTGAGGGAGAGAGTATTGGGACAGCTAGTCGGAGATAGTTGGTACCTAAAGGTCACATCGGCACTCAAGAATGGGAAACTGGTGGGACCTAAGTTGGAAGGTTATGATTTGGAAGTTGATGGATTGTTACGATATCAAGGGAGGATGTATATTCCTGAGGATGGAGATATTACAGAGATTATCCTTAAGGAATCCCATAGAGCAGTATATTGCGCGCACCTAGGTGTAAATAAGATGTATATGAACATGAAGCAACTATTCTTTTGGGAAGGAATGGAACGCGACGTATTCAAGTCCGTCGCTAAGTGCACTGAATGTTAGCAGGTAAAAGCTGATCATCACCACCCGACAGGACAATTGAAACCACATGAAATTCCTATGTCGAAATGGGAGGTTATCTCCATGGACTTCATGGTGGGATTTCCTCTTACCTCTCATAGGCATGACACCATTTGTTGAATATTGTAACTTCTAAGAATATTATATTTGTATATTATTTATTCCGGAGATGTTCCATACCTCCGATGTGATTATACTATGAATCCGGAGATGTTTATTCCTCCGAATTGGTCGTGGTAAATAGGGTTATTAGACCCACCATGTGGGGGTCGGCCCAGTCAATTATAATAGGGTATTTAACCTAATGGTTAAATACGAGCCTACATGTACTTGTGTAAAATACATGTCAGTGTAGTGTATAAATAGAGGAGGTATGTTCCTCATTTGATGCACTCACTCACTTGAGGATAGCGCACTTGTGGAGGAGAGGTCTGCTATTGTGGAGGAGGAGATCATGTCTCAGGGTTTCATCTTTGTATATTGCTGGTCATCTATATTGAGGAAGCTTTGCTGGGTTTTCTACCCCATGAGGGTTTCCCAGGATAAATCTCTGTCTCTTGTGTTTATGCTGTGCTTGTTGTTTCTTCAGTGATCCTGTATATGCTATTATTGTGAAATGGAATGTAATGCTGCTATTTTCTATCTTAGCATATTAAATCTTAACATGGTATCAGAGCTAACCTGAAGGAAGACAAGGTATGGCACTTACGACACTTGCTTTACTTACGACAATTTGAAGGTTAGGGTTTTTCATAGCAAAAACAAGTCATCGTGGAACTTTCGCTATAAATCCATTTATGCGAAGGTTCAGGGTCTGAAAAGTTTACAGGTCGAAGATAACATCCCCAGGTACCTTGTTTCCAAAGGGAACCCTCAGATTCGTTGTACTTTGTGAGTTATGATCAGTACAAGTTAGGGTTTCTGCCTCTTCCAGATCTCAGTCAAAATCAGGTGACCTAGGAAAAAAGGTCATAACTTGGGCTAGGAAGCTCCAAATGAAATTTCGTAAAACGTTACAGGTATTACACAGACTGTACTATCTCAGGAAACTTTTGCAGAGGCCGAAGTTTAAAAAGTGACACGTGGCACGCCATACAAGTTCGCTCTCCTGTTTTATCCCATAAACAGGTCACGTTGCGACACTTGGCATAACTCTCTCTCAGAGAGTCCAATTGAGGTCAGACCTGTCAAGATGGAAATATAACAGGACAGGCTATCTCAGAAAAAGTTTTCAGAGACCGAAGTTCAAATAGTGACATGTGGCACGCCGTACAAGTTCGCTCTCCTGTTTTATCCAATAAACAGGTCACATTGCGACACTTGGCATAACTCTCTCTCAGAGAGTCCAATTGAGGTCAGACCTGTCAAGATGGAAATATAACAGGACAGGCTATCTCAGGAAAATTTTTCAGAGGCCGAAGTTCAAACAGTGACACGTGGCACGCCGTACAAGTTTGCTCTCTTGTATTATCCCAAAACAGGTCACGTTGCGACATTTGGCATAACTCTCTCTCAGAGAATCCAATTGAGGTCAGACCTGTCAGGATGGAAAGATTACAGGTCAGGCTACTACAAAAAAAAAAGGTTTTCAGACCCTGTGGAGCGAAAATTTTGGATTTACAGCATAAACAATCAGGTACATATTTCTGTCAAAACAGAATTATTTTTGGAGCACTTTCATTCATGGCTTCCGGAATTTAGGCTTTCGGAGAAAGTTAGAATTTTTGGAATCGGAATCCACGGCTGAATGCTACTCAGGAAAATAGAAATTTAGAGACCAAGATTGAATTTTTTGGTTGGGTGGAAGACTGGGCTTGATCAAACCCCAGTTCGGGATTTTGATCGAAAAGATGGAAAATTAGGGCTTCAGCAAAAGTTGGAATTTTTGAAGTCTGTAACCACGGCTGGAAGCTCCTCAGAAAAATAAGAATTTAGAGCCTTGGATCGAACCTTTTGTTTGGGCAGAAGGGTGGGCTTCATAAAACCCTAGTTCGGGATCCTGTCCAGAAGATCCAGAAGTTTCAAAGGCAATTTTGAGGGGTCAAATTTTGGAAATTCCAAAATTGAAGTATGCTAGTTTGATCAGATCAACAAGACAAATTATTTCATCCATTCAGAAGTGTGAAAGTCAAAGATTGAATTTTTAGGGTTTCTCTAGCAAACCCTAATCAAGCTCCAGATCAAGTTTCAGGGGGAGTTGAGGCTAAGGCCTTACATAAGAAGACTACAAGAAGTCTCGACAGGTATGACTTAAGAAGGTTCAGGTATGTCTTAAAATTTGATTCTTGATTAAGTTCATAATGTGTTTGTCTTCATATTATTTAGTACAATCTTGATCAATGTTAGAATTGTCTTATCACTCTAGTAGCAGTATGAATGCATGTGAATAATCGAAGACATTCATTGATTAGGGTTATATGATTGTACTAATGCATTATGGTGTTGTGTGAGGTTGATGTTGTCTGCTAACAAGATACAGGTACATCACAAAAGACAAATCAAGTTCCATGACCATGACCACATGAAGACAAAGACTCATCCATAATCTTTGTTCTACTTACGAGGTATGTATGAATTTGTTATATTATGCTTAACCTATGAGACATGCAGGTTCTAGCTCAGAATCTCTAAATCATTGAAGAGATTGGTTAGGTATGCTGTACATAACTAAGCAGGTTTACTAATCCAGGTATGTTTTCCTATGTCAAGTTAGAATCTTACCTTGTGTTAGGATCCCTTATATAAGTATACTTGGCATGATTAGATATGCTTATTCATAAAGTTAGTTATCAAGGGATTATGCATATTATACCTTCTATCTTGATTGATGATATGCATGAGTAAAAGAAGTCTTCCTTGAAATCTTACATATTCAAGACTATTTGGATGTTTTGATAATGTTTATAATATACTAATGAATGTATGTTTGTATGATATCATGAGGATAACACTATTGCACACTTGAGCATGCACAATGGTACAGAATGAATAGAAGTTCAAAATACATTTAGAAGACCAAGCAAAAGGCAACCACACAAACATAAAAGATAAGTATTTGAGTTGTTATTTGAAATAGTAAATGATATTGCCTGTAATAGGTTGTATGCATATTTGTATTCCTATAATATATCATGCTGAGTGTAAATATTCATAGAACATTGAACAGTATACTACTAATATGCATATGATTGGTAAGTTGGACAAACATTCCATTGTTGCTTGTCTAGAATGAAACCTCTTTGCTGACATGCTGAGAGTTGTGCACACTCTCGATAGTATGTTCTGGTAGAGATGGAAGGCATCTAGATAGCCACTGTATGCATACAGGATATGGGAAAGTGTTGTGCCAAAGTATTGGTCAAAATAGTTGCATAACTATGTAAATGATATCTGTATGCATAATAGGTTATCATATCAATATGATTTGATGATTATGAAGTATTACTAATCATGTACTTAATTTTGATGTGTAGGAAAGATCATGATGAATGATGAACTCTGAACAAGCGATGGATGTTCAACAAAAGATTTACAAATCAAACACACTATAGAAAAGCTTGTGGTTAAGAGATTCTCTTAGAAAGAGGAAGAGAATCATGATGAGATGTTTTGCTCCAAGGGACTAGATAAGACCATTCTCTTAATAATGTAATCAGGTTCTGTATGGGTTCCCAGGATCGGTAGTCAATTGATGAGCTTAATGATCTTCATGAGTGATGTGGATCTAAACCTTTGCTACAAGGTTGAATATGGGTTCTACACACATATGACATGGATGCAAGAAGGAACTCACCATAGAGTTCGAATGATTTTGAGGCTCATTTTAGTAGACCCATCTGACGAGAGATGGCACAGTTAGATATGCAGAAGATCACTCAATACTGAGTGTGAATAACGGACAATTGACAGCTTCATGACAAAGCTTGGGATTTACCAGAAGTAAAGTTGTTCCTAACCTTTACCTTAAGGTTGTGGATGATGAACCTATCATACCATTATTGTATGACGATGATCTCTTTCTGACAAGGAATGAGAAACAGATCATGAAAATGGCTGCAGAAATGAAAATGAAAGATCTCGGATTAATGCACTACTTCTTAGGTCTAGAAGTATGGCAAGATCCAAAAGGAATCTTTTAATTCAAGGTAAGTGTGCTGTGAAGTTTCTAAAAAGATTTGATATGTTGGAGTATAAAGCCATGGCCACTGCCATGGACTCCAACTTGAAGTTGTTAGTTAATGACTCATCGTATTTAGTGGACCTAACCCTATATAGACAAATCATTGGGTCATTGATGTATTTAACAAATACTAGGCCAGATATATGCTTTGCTGCAAATACCCTAAGTCAGTATCTAGTAGAACCTAGAAAGGTTCACCTAATAACTACAAAGCATGTAGTGAGGTACCTAAAAGGTACAATAGATTTGGTCTATATTATCTTGGAGGTCATGAACTCCGTTTACATGGTTACTCAGATTCTGATTGGGCAGGAAGTGCCTCAGACAGAAAGAGTACATCAGGTGGATGTTAGAGTCTTGAATCTGCCATGATCTCATGGTTCAGCAAGGAACAATCTAGTGTGGCTCTCAGTACTGCTGAAACAGTATATATATATAGCTGTCTACTCTGCCAGCTGTGAAGCAGTGTGGCTTCAGAAGCTATTATATGGAGTGTTTGACTTAGAAATGAATTCCACTATGATTATGTGTGACATTCAAAACTGCATCAAGATAGAAAATCTTGTATTCCACGATAAGTCAAAAACACATAGAGATCCAATACTTCTATATACGAGATATGGTGCAGAGAGGAGCTATCAAGCTCAAGTATATAAGCACTGAGGATCAGATTGCTAATATCTTGACTAAACCTCTGTCTCGAGTAAAGTTTGAATACTTCTGAGACAAGCTTGGTATAGTTCAAAAGAACTCTCCTCGAAAGGGGGAGTAGCATAGTATCTGATAACAAGTCTGTCTCATAAATGATGAGGTTACCTATTTACTGCACTTAGTCACTTAGAATCATTTTTAGGACCCTTATATTTTTATTTTTTATGATATATGTATTAGTAAAAATACATGCTTTTGATGATAGATGTATACATACTTTTGATGATAGATGTATTAGTGATGATACATGTTTTGATGATGATGATACATGTTTTGATGATACATGTTTTGGTGATACATGTTTTGGTGATGATGATACATGTTTTGGTGATGATGATACATGTTTTGGTTATACATGTTTTGATGATGAGGATACATGTTTTAGGTATACAACATGTGAAGGGATTGGATCATTCCTGGACTTCAGTCCGAAAGAAGAGTCGTAGATGTATGTCTTTGAAAATGAAGTTCTTGGTGAACATGTGAAGGGATTGGATCATTCCTGGACTTCAGTCCGAAAGAAGAGCCATAGACGTATGTCTTCGAAAATGAAGTTCTTGGTGAACATGTGAAGGGATTAGATCATTCCTGGACTTCAATCCGAAAGAAGAGCCGTAGACGTATGTCTTCGAAAATGAAGTTCTTGGTGAACATGTGAAGGGATTGGATCATTCCTGGACTTCAGTCCGAAAGAAGAGCCGTAGACGTATGTCTTCGAAAATGAAGTTCTTGGGGAACATGTGATGGGATTGGATCATTCCCGGACTTCAGTCCTAAAGAAGAGCCGTAGACATGAGGTCTCCGATAACTGAACGATAGGAATGGATCGTCCCTGGACTTCGGTTCAAAAAGTACACGATAGGACTGGATCGTCCCTGGACCTCGGTTCAAAATGTACGTGACAAATCCTAGAATGGCTCTAGGTTACATCCAGCATGAAACAGGGCTGGCTCTGTAGATGTGATACATCCAGCATGAAACAGGGTTGGCTCTGTAGATGTGATACATCCAGCATGAAACAGGGCTGGCTCTGTAGATGTGATACATCCAGCATGAAACAGGGCTGGCTCTGTAGATGTGATACATCCAGCATGAAATAGGGCTGGCTCTGTAGATGTGATACATCCAGCATGAAACAGGGCTGGCTCTGTAGTTGTGATACATCCAGCACGAAACAGGGTTGGCTCTGTAGATGTGATACATCCAGCATGAAACAGGGTTGGCTCTGTAGATGTGATACATCCAGCATGAAACAGGGCTGGCTCTGTAGATGTGATACATCCAGCATGAAACAGGGCTGGCTCTGTAGACGTGACACATCCAGTATGAAAGAGGACTGGCTCTGTGGCGGTAAATCCTAGATCTGATCTAGGTCACATCCAGTATGAAAAAGGACTGGCACTGTGGTTGGGATTAGATCATCCCTAGACATGAGACTTGTCTTAAAGAGATAAGGATTGATCATCCTGGAACTTGATCTGGATTGTATCATCCATGGACCTATGTCCTAAAGAGAGCAGGATTGATCATCCTGTAATATGATCGTGTGATGACGATGCTGATGATCGTGTGATGATGATGCTGATGACGATGCTGTTGATCGTATGATGACGATGCTGATGATCGTGTGATGACGATGCTGATGATCGTGTGATGATGATGCTGATGATGATGTTGTTGATCGTATGATGACGATGCTGATGATCGTGTGATGACGATGCTGATGATCGTGTGATGATGCTGATGATCGTGTGATGATGATGCTGATGACGATGCTGTTGATCGTATGATGATGATGCTGATATTCGTATGATGACGATGCTGATGATCGTGTGATGACGATGATGATGATCGTGTGATGACGATGCTGATAATCGTGTGATGACAATGCTGATGATCATGAGGATTTAGATATTGATGTTGTTGTAGCTGTTTGAGTACTACAGAAGATAAAGACTCAGTACTGAAGATGTTGATGTTCCAGTTTTGAAGATGTTCCAGTAACTGGTTGAGTTACTGATGATGTTGAGAAAGCTTCCAATGATTTGTAGATGTATCATGTATGATGTATGACTCGTTGGTCCTCCGGATGTTGTTATAATATCCTTCTCGTTAAGGGGGAGTGTTGAATATTGTAACTTCTAAGAATATTATATTTGTATATTATTTATTCCGGAGATGTTCCATACCTCCGATGTGATTATACTATGAATCCGGAGATGTTTATTCCTCCGAATTGGTTGTGGTAACTAGGGTTATTAGACCCACCATGTGGGGGTCGGCCCAGTCAATTATAATAGGGTATTTAACCTAATGGTTAAATACGAGCCTACATGTACTTGTGTAAAATACATGTCAGTGTAGTGTATAAATAGAGGAGGTATGTTCCTCATTTGATACACTCACTCACTTGAGGATAGCGCACTTGTGGAGGAGAGGTCTGCTATTGTGGAGGAGGAGATCATGTCTTAGGGTTTCATCTTTGTATATTGCTGGTCATCTATATTGCGGAAGCTTTGCTGGGTTTTCTACCCCATGAGGGTTTCCCAAGATAAATCTCTGTCTCTTGTGTTTATGCTGTGCTTGTTGTTTCTTCAGTGATCCTGTATATGCTATTATTGTGAAATGGAATGTAATGCTGCTATTTTCTATCTTAGCATATTAAATCTTAACACCATTATGGTCATCGTAGAAAAACTGACCAAAATTGATCACTTCATTCCAGTTAAGAAGACCTATGATGTCACGGATGTGACTCATGTGTTCATAAATGAAGTAGTTCGTCTCCATGGGTTTCCCAAGAATATTATCTCGAACAGAGATTCCATGTTTACGTACAGGTTTTGGACAAGTTTGTAGTCGGCGTTAGGTCACTAGTACATGTGGAATTTTTTCCCACGGAAAATCATTTCTTTTGCAACAATTTTGCGTTGCTATAGCGATGCACATGACCTCTTCTTTTCGTGGAAAAATTTTTGTCGATGTAGCAACACATGCCAAATTTCGTAGCTATAGAGACAGAAATGAGATGGCACGTGCTTTACTTAAAAAACCAAATTTCATCGCTATAGCAACACATGAGTTGTGGCTATAGCGACGAGAAGACCCAGGGAGTTCCGACAGAGAGGCGTCGCTATAGCGACGTAGTCCCATATTGTGAAAAAAAAAATTCAAACATACCCCATCGCTATAGAGATGAAAAGTCGTCGCTATAGAGACGAAAAGACCCAGGGAGTTCCGACGGAGAGGCGTCGTTATAACGACGTAGTCCCATATTTAAAAAAAAAATCAAACATACCCCGTCGCTATAGAGATGAAAATCTGTCTCTATAGCGACGACAAGACCCATGTTGATTTATTTGAAACTTCAGAAGATATTCACTTGTATATTATATTTGTACTTCATTGTATCCCCAACGGAGATGTATTATTCCTCCGATTGGAAGTGTCATCAGTTGTACTTGCAAGTGTCGCAAGTTATATTGTAAGTGTCGTAACTTATACTTGATGGGTTATTAGACCACGTTGATGGGGTCGGACCTGTATGAGTCATGTGGGTTAAAGGGTTAATAAACCACCCTAGTTGGGTTGGCCCAATCAATATTATCTTAAGTGGTTAAGTTGGGGTCCACCTAGTTGAGTAAAGGTCAAGTGAAAGTAAAAGTATAAATAGAGAGTGTGACTCTCTCATTTGAGACATTCTCTCATACACTCACTTCGCATTAGTGAGAGAGAGGAGGAGTGTGCACTAGTGGAGGAGGAGTAGTTGTTGCAGTCATCTATCTCTTGGGTTTGATCCTTGTGATATATGTATTGGTGCTTATTCTATCTCTGAGGAAGTTGCGGGGTTTTTCACCTTCTTGGTTTTCCCCGGTGAAATGTTTTGTGTCTCTTGTCTCTTATGCTTTATATGTTGTACATGTTGTTCTTTCAGTTAAGATCCTATATCTATTGAATTAAATGATGAAAAACTAACATGGTATCAAAGCTATCTGAAAGTAAGGCATGGTATGGCATTTATGAGACTTGCTGCACTTGCGACAAATTGGAATCTAGGCTTGATATATAAAACACCAGTCATTGTGGCACTTTCGCTATAAATCCATTTTGGGAAAGGTTCAGGTTCTGAAACTTCTACATGTAGAATATAAAATCCGCATGTACCTTGTGTCCAAAGCACAGCATATAATTCGTTGTACTTTCTGTTTTATGATCCATACAATCTAGGGTTTCATCCTCTTCCAGATATCAGTCATAAACAGGTGACCTAAGAAAAAAGGTCACAACTTGGGCTAGGAAGCTCCAAATGAGATTCTGTAAAATTGGAAGTAATGGAACGGACTGTAGTTTCACAGGTCCGCTTTTCAGAGGCCGAAGTTGAACCAGTGACCCGTGGCACTCTGTACAAGTTCATTATCCTGTTTCATCCCATAAACAGGTCACGTTGTGACATTTGGCATATCCCTCTCTCATAGAATCCATTTGAGGTCATAACTATGGGGTTGGAAAGAAGACAAGTCAAGCTACCACAGGCCTAAGTTTCAGACCCTGTGGATCCAAAATTTCAGAGATGCACCAGAAACAATAAAGAACATATTTCTGTGAAATAGAATTGGATTTTGAGCATTCTCATTTTTGGCTTATCACTGCTGCAGGAAATTAGGGCTTCTGACAAAAGTGGAATTTTGGTGTGGTCTCAGCATACAATGAATCTCCTCAGAAAAATTGAAATTTAGAGACCAAGATCAAATTTTTTGGTTGGGAAGAACCCCGAGCATCATCAAACCCTAGTTCAAGATTTTGATAAAAAAGGTGGAAAATTAGGGTTTTTGTAAAAGTTGAAATTTTTGGAATCTGATACCACGGCTGGAAGCTCCTCAGAAAAATCGAAGCTTAGGGTACAAGATTGAATTTTTTGGTTGGGCAGAATACCGAGCTTTATCAAACCCTAGTTCAGGATCCTTTCCAAAAGATCCAGAAGTTTCAAAGGAAATTTTGAAGGGTCAAATTTTGAAGTTTTCAAAATTGAAGTATACCAGCTTGATCAGCTCAACAAGGCACATCTTTCCATCCATTCAGAAGTTTGAAATTCAAAATTTGAATTTTTAGGGTTTCTGTGACAAACCTTAATCCAACTCCGGATCCAATTTCAGCAAATCAAAGTGGATTGGGTTAATCCTAGAAGAGAATGAATTGGACACCTGCATAAGTGAAGAAGTTCCAGTTCTAGAGGGAGATGAGTCTGAGGCCTTACATAAGAAGGCTACAAGCAATCTCGACAGGTATGACTTGAGGAGATATAGGTATGTTTCAAAATTTGTTCATGATTAAGTTTATGATATGTTTGTCCTCATATTATTGAGGTTAGTACAATCTTGAATTGTCTTATTACCTTAGTAAAAGTATGAATGCATATGAATATTAGAAGACATTCATTGATTAGGCTTATGACACTTATGATTGTACTAATGCATTTTGGTGTTGCATGAGCATGATATTGTCTGCTAACATCAAGAAAGACAAATCAAGTTCTAGATCAAGAACATGTGACCATGGTGACATGAAGACAAAGACTCATCCATAGTCATGGATCACATAGAAGCTCTACTTACGAGGTATGTATAATTTGGTTCTACAATGGTTAACTTATGAGATATGTAGATTAATATAACAAGTCATTGAAGAGAACAAGAAGACATTATGTGGGTATGTTCGACATAACTAGCAAGCATGATAATCCGGGTATGTTTTTCCTATATCAAGTTATAATCCTACCTTGTGTTAGGATCTTATACTTTTGTATGAATGGTAATGATTATTCTTGAAGTTAGAAGTTTAAGTAATCAAGGGTTTATGCATATTATGTTTCTTACTTTGATTGATGATATGACTAACCAGAAGAGTCCTATGGTCAAATAAGAATATGCATGAGTAAAAGAAGTCTTCCCTGAAACCTTGAATATTAACGTCTATTACCTATGTATGAAATGATCATGACCATACATATTTAAGATTATTTAGAATCATAATGTTTTGATAGTATTGAGATTATACTAATGAATGTATGATGATCTTGAGGATGACACAATGATGACACTAGTGCACACTTAAGCATGCATAGTGGTCCAAGATGGATATAAGTTCAAGGACAGATAATCAAGGAAGCAAAGATCAAGAGGGAGCACACTCCAGTAGTTCCTACAAGGAAGCAAAGATTGAGAGGGAGTCCACCCTACAACTAAATGAAGATAATTATTTGAATTGTCATATATATGATTACTTAAATGATGCTTTCCAGTCATACTTATGTTCCTAGATTTAGGTTGTGTATTATGCATATTAGAATAATTTCATTAATGAACAGTATACTACTAATATGCATGTAATGGGTAAGTGGCCTATGGCACTGTACAACATTCCATTGCTACTTATCTAGAATGAAACCTCTTTGCTGGCATGTTGGGAGTAGTGAAAACTCTTAACAATGTTCTAGTAGAGATGGAAGGCATCTAGAAAGTTATGGGATATGGATAAATGTTGTATTGAAGCATTGGCTAAGATAATTGCATGATTGCATGACATATATTCTTATGTGTAAGATTTTGTTCTGAAAACTATGAGAAGTTTCTAATCATGCAATTGAATTTGATTTGTAGGAAATATCGTGTACAATCACCTATAAAAGAAGGACAACAACATTTGTTCCAGCAGTGAAGTTCAAAGAAAAATATCTATTGAAGATATTGAAGAATCTGAAGTTCCCAAGATCCGGGATGCAGTAATGGGAGAATGCCATGATAGAGGAATACCAATCAATCATGAAGAATGATGTTTGGGATGTGGTCCCAAGACCTAAAGGGATTTTGTTGTGACTTCCAAGTGGATCTATAAAATCAAGCATGTTGCAGATGGTAGCATAGAGAAATACAAGGCGAGGTTTGTAGCTCGTGGCTTCTCCCAGAAAGAGGGAATAGATTATGAAAAGAATTTTTCTTTTGTAGCCAGGTACACTTCCATCATAATAGTACTTACTCTGGCTACAACAATGAAGTGGAAGATACACCAGATGGATGTCAAGACAACTTTTTTGAATGGTGTAGTCGAAGAGGAAGTGTATGTGGAGCAACCATTTGGTTTTGAGACACATGACAGGGAGTCATATGTGTGCAGGTTGAAGAAAGCCTTGTATGGCTTGAATCAAGCACCCAGGACATGGTATGATAGGATAGACAGCTTCCTGTCCAGTTTGGGCTTTACCAAGAGTAAAGTGTAATGACCCTTTTTCAAAATTTTATTAAAATGCCAATTTTTCCACTTTTTCCCCAATTTCGACCTTTGATTAGTTTTACTGTTTTGACCTCCAAATCAACCCAAATGCTCCCAAATATTCTGTAGGAGTGTATGAATGGTATTTATACTTGAATATTAGGTTCAGGGATGTTTTATGGCCCTCCAAATACTGCTGCAAACTTGATTTGTATTATGATCAATATATGTAATTTTGACTAGTAATTTGTGCATCAAATCCCCCCGGGGTAACACTGCAAATGGCCTTCCAAATGCCTCCAAACTCCCACAAATTTATGAACAGAGGTATGTAATGTGTTAAGTATGTGATTAAGGTCTCATATGCACCATTAATTGATTTTTAATACTGTTCTAACTCTCTCACATTCAACAGCAAAAACCCCCAATTCGACCCTTGGGGAAATGGCACTATTTCACCTCTCAATACAAACAAATTGAGTAAAAATGCTTCAAATGCTCAAGTACAGTACATGAAACATGTAGAATATATCCATTTCAGTATATGAATCACAAATATATCAGAGAATCATCCATCCATTCGAAATAATCAACCTTATAGTGTCATACATCAAAGCATTGGGGAAATGGACATTGTTTGCTCATTAATCAATAATTTTGCATACATTCAATGGGTATTTAGACCTGAGATTTTCTGAATATGAATAATAGAGGATATGAAGCTATTACAATCAGAAAAATATCATATGAAGCTCTCCCAATGAGTGCAATATCTCACCCAAAGCACAATCCCTCTAGGAGCCCGAATATGCCTTCAAAATTGGAAATGGTGGAGAGAAAGTGTTGCACTAAACCAAACCATGAAAATTCCTGTAGATGATACCTACAAATAAAACTCCATTAAATCACCATGAAAGACCTGAGTGGCCTCTCCAAACACCAACTTGGATGGGAATCTTTCATCCTCTAAATTGGCTAAGGCAAGAAACTAGTCATCCACTAGTTCTCTCTTCACAAATGCAATTTTTCTCAAATCATCAAAATCCATTCTCATACTTGATTTCTACATTTTATAACCAACATTAGCCTTCAAGGGGTAGAAATCCTCTCAATAGATTCAATAAATTTCCATTTAGAAAATATTCCTCATTTGCCACTTGTCTCCTAGTTCCAACCTTCCATCTTCTCCCAAATTTCAAATTTGAGTCTCTTTAGCTTCCCCCAACTCCATGAATGCCTTCCTTGAGCCTATTTTTGGGGCTGACATGAAATAATGGTCAGGTGTAATAATTCAGGTCTGAATTTTGTCATAAATGTCATAGATGCTTCATTATTGTTGTCATACAACTAGGGAATCTAGCCCAAGTGTCCACTAGTCTCCAATTTGACTCTTCTTCTCCCATGGAGGTTACTATTCCATCCCATTTTGACCTAAGATGCTAAATGCCATGTGTTATGACTTACCAACTCACCCAAGAGTGTTCACCTTCCCATGAATTCGAATTGGCAAGAGAGAGCTGCCATGTGTCATTGAAAAATCAAGCTAGTGTGGGTCCCACCACCTCCATATGTCTCCAAAACCACTTGCCACTTAGAATTTATCTTGAATTTATCTATTCACCATATTTATTAAATTCTTGAACCCCTCTAATGTCTAAATATCATTTATTAGCTTCCTTATTACCATCCCACATGTGCCCATCCAACCTAGGAAACTAGTAGGATTGATGGGATTGTCTTACTATGCACTTATTTGAATGGGGACATTACATAAAGTGGATTCCAGCCTTTACTACAAGGTTGAGGAAGGAAATATAGTGATACTACTACTGTATGTGGATGACCTGTTTGTTACAGGTGAGGATGGGTTGATTGCGGATGCCAAGAGGAAGCTTGCAGCTGAGTTTGAGATGAAGGACTTGGGGATGATGCATTACTTTCTAGGAATGGAGGTGTGGTAGAGTGCAGATAGAATCTTCCTTGGACAAGGGAAGTATGCAGTAGAGATCCTGAAGCGATTCGGGATGATGGAATGCAAGGCCATGGCCACCCCTATGGCATCAAACCTGAAGCTATTGTGTGATGCTTCATCTGAGTCGGTTGATGTCACGGTGTATCATCAGATGATTGGGTCCTTTATGTATTGACGAACACGAGACCATATATTTGTTTTGTGGTGAACACCTTGAGCCAGTTTTTGACAAATCCTAGACATGAGCACCTGATTGTTGTAAAGCATATTCTGAGGTACCTGAAGGGTACGGTTGATTATGGGCTCAATATGATGCGAATCAAAAGTTTAACCTGGAGGGTTATGTTGATTCTGATTGGGCAGGAAGTGCTGCAGATAGGAAGAGCACTTATGGGTGTTGCTTTAGCATGGGATCAGGTGTGATCTCTTGGTTTAGCAGGAAGCAGTCCTTTGTAGCACTAAGTACAGCCGAAGCAGAGTATGTTGTAGCTTGTTCGGCCAGTTGTGAGGCTGAGCAAGCTACTGTTTGAGTTATTTGATCTCTCGTTGGATGCTACTTGTATCTTCTGTGACAACCAGAGTTGTGTGAAGTGGTATGAGAACCCAGTGTTCCATGACAAGTCGAAGCATATCGAGATCAAATATCACTATTTTAGGGATATGGTGCAGAGAGGAGCAGTGGAGCTCTTGTATGTTGCGACGGATGAGCAAATTGCAGATGTGTTGACCAAACCACTAGCCAGAGTGAAGTTCGAGTACTTCAAAGAGAGGCTTGGTGTTCTTCAGATAGAAGATACTTCGAGGAAGAAGTGATTGGACACATTTGAAGGAGCCATTCCAAGCATGGTGGTAGGAGGATCCTTCCCATGGCTGTGGATGTAAGCGTTGTGTGTGAGCATCAGAACGATGCTCCGGTTACTGCTATGTATGATGATCAAGATGATCATGTGTGATGAGCATCAGGAAGATGCTCCAAATGATATGCATCAGGATCATCCTATGATGATGATCAGTATGATCATGTGTGATGAGCATTAGGAAGATGCTCTAGATGATATGCATAAGGATGATGTTGTGATGATGATCAAGATGATCATGTGTGATCAGCATCCGGAAGATGCTCTAGATGATATGCATCAGGACGATGATGTGACAATGATCAGGATGATCATGCGATGATGATGTGCATTAGGATGATGTGCTGTATGATGATGATCAGTATGATCATGAGCATCAGGATGATGTTGTGTGTGAGTATGATCAAGTTGATCTTGAGTGTCATGATGGTACTTTGTGGCCATAGAAAGGTTGTGCAAGGGTAGCATGTAATACGTCCTGGAGATCCGGACAGGTTGTGCTAGTCACGTAAAAGGCCTTGGATGCTCTTTAGAGATCTTGTTGGGAAAGACACTCTTTCAAGGTTTTGCTAGACCACATGTAGCAAATCCTGGAGATCCGGACAGGTTGTGCTAGTCACGTAAAAGGCCTCAAATGCTCTTTAGAGATATTGCTAGGAAAGACACTCTTTTAAGGTTTTGTGGAGACCACATGTAATACATCCAGGAGATCCAGACAGGTTGTGATAGACACGTAAAAGGCCTCAGATGCTTTTTAGATATCTTGCTAGGCAAGACACTCTTTTAAGGTTTTGTGGTGGGGGTCACATGTAATACGTCCTAGAGATCCGGATAGGTTGTGCTAGTCACGTAAAAGGCCTCAGATGCTCTTTAGAGATCTTGCTAGGAAAGACACTCTTTTAAGGTTTTGTGACAGTCACATGTAATAGCTCCCTGGGAGATATTTCCGGTTGTGATGAGGCACATAAAGGATCCTAGGATACTCTTTCGAGGTTTTATTGACACGCGTAATTAGTCCTGAGGATTCCACAGGATGGCCAACTCGCAGAGATGATGAAGACCTACAGGAGGCTAGGCCTACATCCAGCATGAAAAAGGGATGGATTTGTAGAAATTCCTATGACGAGAAGAATTCAGAGATAACCCAGTGATCGAGATGACGAGTACAGCAACAGTGATGATGATGATGCTCCATGATCCAGTGACGATGATCCAGCTCCAGAATTGAAGACTTGTGCCAATATGTATTGATGACTTGTGTCAAGAGAATAACTTCCTAGTTAAGAGGGAGTGTTGATGTATTTGTAACTTCAGAAGATATTCACTTGTATATTGTATTTGTACTTTATTGTATCTCCAACGGAGATGTATTATTCCTCCGATTGGAAGTGTCGTCAGTTGTACTTGCAAGTGTCACAAGTTATATTGTAAGTGTCCTAACTTATACTTGATGGGTTATTAGACCACCTTGATGGGGTCGGACCTATATGAGTCATGTGGGTTAAATGGTTATTAAACCATCCTAGTGGGGTCAGCCCAGTCAATATTATGTTAAGTGGTTAAGTTGGGGCCGACCTAGTTGAGTAAAGGTCAAGTGAAAGTAAAAGTATAAATAGAGAGTGTGACTCTCTCATTTGAGACATTCTCTCATTCACTCACTTCGCATTAGTGAGAGAGAGGAGGAGTGTGCACTAGTGGAGGAGGAGTAGCTGCTGCAGTCATCTATCTCTTGGGTTTGATCCTTGTGATCTTTGTATTGGTGCTTATTCTATCTCTGAGGAAGTTGCGGGGTTTTTCACCTTCTTGGTTTTCCATGGTGAAATGTTTTGTGTCTCTTATCTCTTATGCTTGAAATGTTGTACATGTTGTTCTTTCAGTTAAGATCCTAGATCTATTGAATTAAATGATGAAAAACTAACAACCCAGGGAGTTCCGACGGAGAGGCGTCGCTATAGAGACGTAGCCCCATATTTAAAAAAAATCAAACGTACCCCGTCGCTATAGCGACGGACATGTCTATTTAAGAAAAAATAATAATTAAAAACTATCTTGTAAATAACTCAATGGATGCATATACAAAATCTATAGATGGTTCAATGAATTCCTACGAACAATCTACAAATGACTCAATGGTTGCATGCAATGCATGTAAACAATCAATATATTTATCATCCATGCACAGTACATGAAGAGAACCTATAAATATATGCATATGGAATATGGTTATGGCTACACAAACATTATATTCACTTACTCTGCATAGAATGATAATGTGTTATATAACCAATGCATTTATATATTATCTCTGCTTGTCAAAAATTCCTCCTAGTATTGGTTAATAGTTATGTATTCTGCTAATGATATAATTAAATCTTCACAAATAAATATCTAATCTCTCTAAACATACCTTCTCCACTACATATAAATGCTAACTCTTAATTTTAATGAAGTACACATTTCATGTAAAATATAAAAAGAATTAGTTGTAATAAATTTTCGTGTACTTATATATACCCCTCTTACTATCCTCTTTGCAAATGTTTCTATGTAAATCATAATCCACCAAACTATATATTGATGAGAGCACACTAACTACCTTCTCTCACAAAATCACCCTCAAGCAAGGCCATGGTCTCTCTAGGGCTAGAACTAAGCTTTCCTCCCACATTTTTCTTTTAGTTACAAGTTTCCATGACAACGTTGTCTTCAATCAATACAATATACACACCCATCCAAGATTGTGCCTTGCACCTTTTAAGTACTCACGATAGGATTGGATTAGGGAATCTATGCCACTGATATTAATCTATCCAAGTAGTTTCTTTTACCAGTCATATTTTTTTTGTTATATTAATACAAGAAGCACTCTTTCCAAATACCACACTCATACAAGTAGTCCTCTTTCCTCTTACAACATAATAGTAGTCCTCTCGCCTTAGAAAATTCAGTTCTTATTCTTTATCGCCATAGAAACGATCTTTATAATCTAGACTAAACTAGGAATTTTCATCTTTGCATAGATATCAGTCAACTTTCATACTCATCTATATATTCTCTCTCTCTTGGGTGGTTGTTCTGCTAAGAAGGATCTAATATTTTCATTTCTTTTTCAGCACTCCATTAAGGAATGTTAGATAAATCATGAGAAGTGGGTACATGTGTGAAATGCCTTCCTATCTCCTAGGGCACTCACATTAGAGGTTACCAACCTTGAGAAATACATTAATAATTATGTTAGAACCTTGCAAAAGTGTCAAACCACTAGGGTGTTCCACCTCAAGGAAGCTTTATCATGATAAAACCTTAGAAACCATAGCAAAAAACCCCTTTTTATTTATCATCACACCCAGGAATAAATCATTAACACTTAAAACTCAAGGAGACCCTAAGTTGATGTGTTCCTGCTCCATAAAATGCACTAAGTGTTAAATAATTTCATAAAAGTTAGGCAACATCACACCATCAAAAGTTTGACTATTTGGCGCATGTTATTTCATCTACTAGACCATCATTAGAATATTGCATCCCATACACAACAACATCAAATCAACCGTAGGTTAGCATCTTCTCTAAGCCAAAACCAAATGCACCCCTGTCCATCCAAAATCCAGCCATGTGATCATGTAAAATTGTTCTTTGTGACAAAAATTCGCTAGTGTTGTGATGAAAATCACAAATGCAAGTCTCGTGCAACATGAGGGTAACACATTACAACTATCTTTAGGATCTGATATCAACCATTTCAAATTTTTATTATAGCTTACCCTTGCTCTTGATTGTTTACCAAATACTCAAGAGTGGTTCCTTTGTGTGTTGATCATCATGTTGAACTTTAGCACTCCTAATGCTCACTCATCTTTGTACTTTTTCATAGCCCCATTGGTAATTATGGCCACTAGTGGACACACACACATGTAAGTATCCCCGGTTTTTGACATAAGTTCATACTAATCAATACTTATCATAAACACTACTAGAGAGCATGGTACTAATTTGATGCACTGTAATTGTTATTTACTAAGTTTGTCTGAACAATGAAGGTGCAGGTGGTGGCCATGCTCAAGATATTATAAAATTTTGTGGCTTAATGAATGTTCTTCCATCCTCAACTAATCCCACAAATCCATTCACGCACAACACTATTGATGAACACCTGGACATGCTGGTAGTTTTCATAATCAAGCTTTAAGGGAATAGGGGAACTATGCAAATAGATATTCATTTGACTAAATAGTCAATTTCTACATTTCCTATAGATGGTATGCCATCACTTGGACAAAGACAATGAAGAAGATGTAAATTTTGTTGAGTCACGCATAAGGGAAGGATCAATAGCTACTGAGGACATTTTACATGATATGGGAGCTATTAGTATGATTTATTCCGATTCTCAACTTATGGGTCATATAGGAGAGGTACAAGAATCATTATAGGCTAGTTTCTTTTGTTCTATTTCCATTGAGATTTAAATTTGGAATTTTATTTTAATATCCAAGATGCCACTATCTTAAGGTGTACTATTTAGATTACATTAAAGAAAAACAATATGTTTAAGGAGAATAGTGGGCAACAATTCATCTCTGCCTTATTGGAGTTATGGTTGCAATAAGTTCAGAGTAAGCCAAAGCTGATATATCTCTTGCATATCTAACTAGTAACCTTTAGCAGTTACTTGAGCACATACCTCATCTGATTACATCTTTTTAAAAGAGGAAGGAGCAACTAAGACCTTCAAATACAATCTGACAATGCAATTTCCAAATTGAAATCATAAATGCAATATGAATGCAATACAATAAGCCATCATAAGTCAGGAGAAGAAGAAGATGCTAGTTACCATGAAGGTGTGTTCTCCAATGGTCAGAGTCTTGAAGCAAGTATGCAAAGTTCTATTCAATAATGCCCCAACAATGACAAAAAACTAAAATTCCAAAAAATGTGCTCAATAGCCTTTGATTGGAACAATTAGGGCATTTATCATAATTGAATCTGCTCTTTGCTAACTGAGATTTAGAAGGCAGCCGTTGATACAAAATCAAGCACACAAAAACTCGTTTATACAAAAGCTAGTAAGACGATAAGTTGAACACCTTGGTAACCCATTTAAACTCTACATCTGATGAAGACCATTGTACATTAAGGGTGGGAGACAAAGGTAGCTTCTTGTATAGGAGATCATGTAATTCCTACTGTTGTACTGAAAGATAGGCTTATCATAGGGCCATCTCCAGTGTCTGCATATTGTGTCATGTACAACATCATTTAATTTGGGAAGATATGTCGGAATAAGATTTTGCATCTCTTTAATACAAAGTCAATCCGGGGCCAACAAGGAATTTCCATGTGCAAGAGTTTTCATTTCTATCCATGATTTGTATTTTTGTATCTCATAGATCACTCTAGCAAAATATATGCTCCTTGCTCAGCCTTCATGGTTGAAAACATGGGATTTTAGAGATACATTTAGTCTCATTATTAATTTATTACAGGACGCCTTTTGACATGACACATGTGGATCAGGACTTACAACTTCTCCATAATCACCAATTGTTCCTCAAATGTTCTAAATGTGCTTTTGGTGTCTCAGAAGTGGAATACTTGGGACACATTGTTAGAGGGGATGGTTTCTGTGTTGATCCTAAGGAAATTGAGGCAATGAAATATTGGCCTTGCCCCAAGAACCTTAGAGCCCTGGTAAGTACAAGATCACTAACATTAAGTCAAGCTAAAAGGATAGAGGGCAGTGCATATGAGAATGTTATCCCAACCATATGCATATATGTAAATAAATATTTTTGTTACGAACTGCATCTAAGTAAATATGTTACCAGTTGAATGATAGCCCAAATTTATGCATTTGTAAGCTATATTTTTGTTACCTAAAATGCATTAGAAAATTTCATTTTTCACCAAGTGTATATGTATGTAAGCCCAGTATTTTCAATAACTGTGACATCAAAATATAGAATAGTGTATGATAGGAAAGTTACCTCGTCTTTTTCAAAAGCATTTTGGTCAAGGAATACTGGTATCTCTAGCTATAAAGTCATTTCCTTCTTGCTTCTCAGTTGTATGGGTAATGGCAAGAGTTTCCATGGCCAAATCTAGAAAGAGGTGCTATGTTTGGCCCTTGGTTAGTATATGAAATCTCATGTTTTGTTATTCCTGAAAAGCTTTGTTGTTGTTAAAAAGATAATTGATTCCTAATATCTTTCAACTTCAATAAATGCTCTGAAATCAATTCTCCTTCAATTTGCATTGAAAATAGCATGATTTTAAGGTAAAAGGCCCTACATTAGTCTGAAGTTTCATCATCTTCCATTGGCACTTCCATATTGTGCATGCATCTTTTGCATCATACACTTGAGGAAGCATGTCATCAATCATTGACATTTTTATAAGCCTGATTGTTTCTTTGTCTTGTAGTTATATTCATCTTTTTCCATAGATAGTTTGTTCGTGGGTTCCTCATATTTTTCCTCTAGTTCTCTTTCAACATTCCCAGTCACCACTCCCAATGTGCACATGTATTGGAAAACAATGATCCCATGTGCTGAAATTATAACCATAGAATTTATGACTAGGATCCAATGGAAAATTTGAGGGACACTATTAAAAACAAAATGGTCACACACAGAAAGTTAAATTTTCAACTCATAGATAAATACCTTTCCAAACTAAAAAATACGATTTATGAGTATTGTTTTTGCCTACCCACAATTTCATGTTTTCCCTTCTATCTATTCATGTACTCATTACATATACAATGTGTTGCCATTTTTTTATGACTACCTGCAATTGTTTTATGGCTGCCAAAAGTTGTTATGTGCCTACCTGCAACCTGTACAGCCTACACACAGTTGTTCAACAGTTCCAGGACCTATGTATGACACACCCGCAATGGTACCTACTCCTTGGTATCTGTGAGGTCATGTGCACATGTGTAGCTAAGCACACCTTCCCAAGTCATTCACTTGGACTCTCATACTAGAAAAATTCTCTCTTTTCAAAATAAAAATATGAATGAGCCAACTTCAAAATATTGAAAAAGAAAAACTAAGATAACTTCTAAATATTAAATATAACCATGCCAAATTATTTTTTATGTAAGCATGAATTTTTCTCAGTTTTTACTTGACTCCTCTATTTCCTTTTGTATGCCAATTAGTCCCTTAGACAATATCCCTAGTTGACATGCCCACACCAAATCAAAACTCCAAAAGCATTTCAGATTCCTACCTATATTGTGATTCTGATACCACATTAGTAAAAATCCAACAATAGTTGCAAACGTTTACACAAACAAAATGGGAGAGAGCATACAAATGGTTTTTTCTTACTTTTCGAAAAATACATGTGAGTACAATACTACGGTGACTCTTTCATATTCCATTTAAATGACTCCTTCATCTCCAAGCTCCTACTCTAACTCCTTTACTTCACTCACTTCTCAATTCTCTAACTCCCAACTCCCCAATCACAAATGAAATGGAGAAAAAGATCCTTTATATAAAGTGAGGTAGATCTCTCTTACAAAAATAATATTATTTTCCTCACTAACTCCATTACAAGTCAAAGAAAAATTATAAAATTAGAGTAGTTGGAGTAGTTAAGTCTTTGCCAAGTCAAATGGTCTTCCTCCACTCTAAAAGAAGTTGCTCCACTAGTAAAAATGATAAAAAAAGAAAGAAAATTTCCAAGAGAGAGGGTGCATCATTACAATAAGATTATTTAACCAACTAAATATTCCTTTCGGTATCAGAAATCATCCTTCTAAAGTCTAATGCAAAAGCCAGAAAATGAATACCACTAAGCTATAAACAAGAAGACAAATCCAATTTCAAAAAGAGCAATCAATTGGTTGAGCATTAAATCCTACGAGAGCCACAACAATATACGACTATTAGCATAGATATTTTTTAAAGATGCATTAGTTTAAAACTTATAGTTCAATTATCTTCCCATAGTAGGGAGTGGGAAAGATGCATTAGTTTAAAACTTACAAATCATGTCTGAAATCTCAATTGCTGGACATTACATGCTGACAAGTTAAAAATTGCTATGAAAAAAGTAAAAAACCATAGCCATGTTAGCTTAGCAATTGGATTTCCTTCTGATCCTAAATGATCTCTTTCTTTGTTACCATAAATGAGAAATATGAAACCAAACATGAAATGAAAATGGATTTGGTTATGTATATATTCTTTTTAAAAATCTATAAATCGAAAATTTAAAGAACTAGAAAAGAGCAAAGCATTGGAGGATAAACTAACCCAGCAGGAGTTTCAATGGCTTGATCATTTTATCACGATGAAGCCCTAGTTAATATACAAGAAAAAAATCCAACAAAGACTTAATATTTCCAGGAGTGATTTCATGGTCTCATACTATAGGTTTGATTATTAACAGACTACTCGGTTTGCATTTGTAATGTTTTTTCTGCTTGCAAGTTTGTGTTGAGAGCTTAATTCCTGGGTGTAATCAAAATGTCCAATAGATAACAAATTGTACTATATTTTTATAGACAAATTGTACTCCAATTTATTGATGGTATTTGAGTTTCATATTTGAACATATAGCATAGTTTCCTTTTACCTTATTTGCAAACATTTGCAGGTACGTTAAGATAAGAAGTGAGCAACAGCTAATGAAATCCAGGAGTGCGAATGAAACAAATACTTGCAAACCTGAAGCAATAACTGGCAATGGTATCCCAATTATTCCTTGTGGAATCATAGCTTGGAGTTTGTTCAATGATACTTGCATATTCTCTAGAGGGGGCACATCACTTGCAGTGAACAAGAAATATATTTCATGGAAAAGTGATTGTGAACATGAACTTGGAAATTAAACATGTTTATCCCAAGAATTTTCAGAATGGAACTTTGATTGGTGGTGCCAGACTAAATGCATCAATCCCTGTAAGTGATATCCTTATTTATGTCCTTTAGAAAGTAGGCTAGTTGAATGATTTTGTTTAAGAGGTTTGTAAATACCAAGCTATATTTTTTTGAATGTTTATAGAAATGTAATCAATAGCATACAATTCCATAAGAAGGATTGACCACTCTGGAAATCTATCGTTTTGTGAAGTATGATTCCTTTTGGTATCAGAATTCATCCTTATAAAGTCTAATGCAAAAGCCAGAAAATGAATACCACTAAGTTGTAAACAAGAAGACAAATCCAATTTCAAAAAGAGCAATCAATTTGTTGAGCATTAAATCCTACGAGAGCCATAATAATCTATGACTATTAGCATAGATATTTTTTTGTGTATCTTGACCCCAAGGTTTACATTGATTCTTTCAAAGGTTTACATGATAAAATACATTAATACTTTCTCTCGTAGGATGTACAATACCAATATAATGAAATACTATAAGAATAACTTCTACATAGTTGCAATATCACTTTTGGAGTTTATATGGTTCTAGCTATAAGATTTGCACCTATAACCTCCAAAACCTATAACTGACCTCCAAAATATGGCTCAGGAACCTTTCAAAACTAGACACTGTCTCAAGACAGGGCATAACAAAATGAATGTGATGCTCCCAAGGTAAACATCCACATCACTATGAAATTGTAGAAACTGAATGTTGCCACAGTTGAAGGCATGGAAAGAAGTAGTGGAATCCAAAAGCTGAAAGCTACTAGTAATACACTCCAAATGAATTTCAATGAAGGAAGCCTTGAATGATTTTTATTTTTGTTGATGTGCTCTTAGACACTCAGAATGTCACTCCGGGATTGTTTTTTAAGCCCAAATTTCACTTAGATTGTGTAATACCCCAATTTTGACTCTTCTGAAATATTGGCTTTTAATGTAAATATTGTGTACATGCGATGTATGTTTTCCTAGCGTGGAGCTCAAGGCCAAGGCCCCGCTAGTGTATGGTCAGATTTTATTTAAAATGGACAAGTATTTGACATTTTTTTATCCATGAGCTATTAAGCCATGGGATATTGTAAATTGATGTAAATATTTACTATTGCAATAAACTACCAAAACTAGCTATGGAAGCAAGTAATGAGAAGGTGCCATGTGTATTCCACTAGGGAGTGGTGAGGGGGCTGTGGGATTGAACCATATGCTGACAAATGTCATTTTGAGAACCGATTTGACTTTCCTTGCTGACATTTAATTCTGTGTAAGGAAGTTGTTGAAGAATTCAGTCCATGGATTCAATGGAGCATGGGCAGCCCAGAAATTCATATGGAAAGTATGGGCTATGTTTTTGTTGTACCACAAGTCACTCTACCTTAGGGGAATTGGTTTTTCCTCATTCCCATTCCATTGTTGAAGATCCCAACATCAGTTTTCATCCATTACGAATGCCCAGCAGTGAGAAAAACTAGAAATCATAACTTTGCAAGAACCCACGTTTTGAAGTGCCATAAACGCCCAGAATTTGGTATTGACAGTCAAATCCAATGGGGGATCCATAAATATGAACCTTCGGGAAAATTGAGAGTATTAGATACCCTGAAATCCATTGGAAAACCCAGTTTTTATAGCCCAAAAATCCAGTGATGGGATTGAGCTATTTGATGACAGAATTGTGAGAAATCCAAGTGTGAATGACTGAACAGAGCTTGGGTTTGCTTGATAAACCCAGTGAAGGCTGGAATCTCAAGGAATTAGCAGCTGGACCTTTCTATGCCCACCCTGAATAGCACTGGAGGGAAGGGATGCCTGAGGGATTGTGCAGCAGAGAAGGGGACATTCCTTGTGTTGGGTGAGGTAGGTATTGTGGGTGCCATGACTGTTGAGTTCATTTGAGATGCTTGTAGCTCTGTGGTTGAGCTCACTGGCTTAGCATGCTCCTCCTTTTCTTATTGCATGCTTGATAAACCCAACACTGTGTTGGCTTAACATGATTGTTTGAGTGAAATCATAGTTGTGAGTGAGACTGTTTAGTTCGTGCTTAGTGGATACACAACCCAGCTTGGGGGTGATCTCTCAGCTGAAATAATATAGGATGGACAGAGATCGGTGGTTGGGTGGAACGTTGCTCTCACATAGCCAGTTGTTTGGACAGCTTCATCTCAAGATAAGTGTTCTCTGTGGTTTAAATTATATGTATTCTGTGTTCTGAAATGTGTTAGTTGTGAATGATAATTATTCATGTTAATGGATTGAAATGATTATCTTAATATGGTTGAGTTATGTTAATTCTGTGCTCTACAATGTTTTAATTAATGACTGTTTTTTATATACTGAATGCATGATGAAACTATGTGTATATATAGTGTTTAATTCTACTGTGTTTGTTGAGTATGAATATGTATACATAAGTTTTTATTTATCCATGAATTTCTTAGTAATGTATGGGGATGAGATTCTCAAATAAGCCTGGTATGTTTGGTCATGTTTCCTCCCTTACACTGGATTGATGGAAGGGGACGTAACAGATTGCCAAATAATTGTAGACAGGTCTATTTCATGCTTTTTATTTTCCCAGAATTCATGGCACTATTGTTATAAGGTGCAGAAAGGAGACTTGAAGGCAGCTTTCATCGACAAAGTTGCCCAGAATTGAACAAGATGATTGAGGAGTCTAAGATGCACACAAGTGGTTGGATTTAGGGTTGTATCCTCAAGAAATCATTTCAAATTTGTACCTAGAACTGGAAATAGAACCTTCTAATGTTGATATTAGGTGAGGCAATTCCCTAGAAGCATAATTTTATTGTTGTCCAACCTTCATTCCTAGCCCAAAAATGCTTCTTTTATAGACCAATCTCCCCAGATTTTATTTTGACCCTTCTTACTATTGCTATGAAGGGTAGGAGAGTCCAAATAATGGCAGGAATTGATTCAATGTTTCCCAGACTTACTGATTAGGTGTTGCTTCATACCTTTTGATGTCTAAAAATTACCTAGAAATGACCTAAAACAATCCACATCTTTTTTATCAACCCATAGAACTAACTATGAATGCCTACTCTTTGCCTAGGCCAACCCAGGAATCCTTTAAAGAAACCAAGTGAACACCCTATGCAAATAGGGAGGTAACACACTACAAAGTCACACTTGGAAATGTTAATGGAAAATCACTATATCTAACAATGGCCATTACAATGGAACATAGAGGTACATCTAGCAGATTGTTTCACAAATACATGAATTTGAGCTAAATTATAGAAAGACATTCCTCTCCCAATGGACTTCGATTCAGAGCCAAATATTTATAATTGGATCACTAATAATGTGGACACCCTCAGCAAAGTTCCTTCATCCATTCCTCACAGTGATACAATGACAACAGTGCAATTTCACAGATGCTTAGATTGACAATTTTCTCCATCTCATTACAAATTCAACAATGACCAACTATTGGCACCTTATTTCTCAAGTATGGGCACTTTTCAAACCTCAATAAGTAATAGGCAGTGTGAATTATCTAATATGGGCAAGTCTTAGGGTAAAAAATGGTCATATTCAATTTCTTAGGCACTTAATTAATCAACAACACACTTGATTTAGATTCAAAATCTACTGGTTAAAAGAAAAAACTATTGCATGTCATCCGTTAAAACTACATGTTACCTTAATTAGAAATCACTTTTAGCTCTCTCATAGAGTTTCAAAAGTGAAGTCCTTTAATGATTGGTTGTTTGAAATAGGATGCAATTATCAATGAGATAAGCCTCTATTCCCATTCAACTACATAGGCAATCCTCCCAAAAACGTCACAACTCCCATGAACGGAATGAGGGTGAAAGTCCTCCCTTTCAACACCATTGTCCAGCTGGTTCTGCAGGACACCAGTATCGTAGGTGATGAGATCCATCCTATCCATTTGCATGGCTTCAATTTCTTCATTGTAGGCCAAGGGTCCCATCCCCTCCATTTTCATGGCTTCAATTTATTCATCGTAGGCTAAGGGTTTGGAAATTACAATGAAACAAAAGACTCCCCAACATTTAACCTCGTTGACCCTATGGAAAGAAACACCACTGGAGTGCCAGCAGGTAGCTGGGTGGCCTTAAGATTCAGAGCTGACAATCCAGGTAAATTGTCCCATACGCTAAACTCTCAACTTAAATGATAGGATATATATATTTTTATAAAAAAACATGTCTCATAAAAAAGAATTTCTTATTGAGGTACAGTTAAATGGTGATTTTAAATTAAATTATTAATATTCATTCACAGTAATGATAAGGTAAAATTTATTTGGTGCTTGATGGAGGTGTCTAGTTCATGCACTTCCATTTAAAAGTTCACACATCGTGGGGATTGAAGATGGCTTGGACTGTGAAAAATGGAAAATGACCCTCCCAATCACTACCTCCTCCTCCACCCGACCTTCCTCCCTACTAGAAATTATAGATTTATGTGTCGTGATTTTGTTCATTCAGTATATATATATATATATATATATGTTGATCCCCTAACAGTGTGATATAAGGTCAATTTCCTTGGCAATGGCCATGACCATTCCACTACTATTGCATTTGAGAAATGTGTGTATATCTGCAGAACCTACCTTGTTCTCCAAAGCGTGACATAAATTCATTTTCCTTGGCATTGTCTATGAACTTCCACCACGATTATATTTGAGAAATCTATTCTACTTCTGTTGTGATGATTCAGCTTTAAAAATTCTTTTACTTAATTACATTTTCATTAACATATTCGAGGAGAAAGAATGAAATTAGTACTTGTATACCAGCAAACCAATTGCAAGCAATGTAAAGGATTTGAGCGATAATAATCCCAGCAGACCAGTACACATAATGCGCAGTCGAAGCCATATAATGCAGATCAATCCATATAATGCAAATCGATATAATGCGCAAACCAAGCCATATAATGGACACCCTCAGCAAAGCTCCTTCATCCATTCCTCATAGTGATACAATGACAACATTGCAATTTCACACATGCTTAGATTGACAGTTTTCTCCATCTCATTACAACTTCAACAACGACCAACTATTGGCACCTCTAAACTATAAGCCATGACCTTATTTCTCAAGTCTGGGCACTTTTCAGACCTCAATAAGTAATAGGGAGTGTGAATTATCTAATATGGGCAAGTGTTAAGGTCAAAATATCCCTAAAACAACACTTCTAATTATGGGTTGATTGTTGGAAAAGATAGCACAAGAGAACTAGAACATGGCAGTTTTGAGGGAGTTTGAAGGATAAAACAACCCTAAATCAACAAATATGGGCATGAATTAGCATCAAAAACCAAAACTAGGTTAATTTCACACCTTCAAAAGCAAATATGGGTTGAATATGAGCTTGTTTTGGCGAAGTTTACAGACAAACATAAGAAAATCCAAGTTCTAGTGCATTTTGGGCATCGGTTGAGGTTGTTCAAACCCTCATTGAATGGTTCTGGAGAAAAACATGTGCATGTGTGACCCTTTGCAATAGTAAAAAGTCATGAAAATCACCTTAAATAACTGTTGGGCAGTACTGTGGATGAAAGAAGCTCTAAATAGCAAGTTTGGGTTAGTGGTGGATTTGATTTACTCTGACCCTTTACGTTTCAAATTTGAGGTATTTCCTAAGTTCATGCTTTGACCAATGAAAGTTCTAATTGTCGGGGTGACCGAACACTTACAAATGATAGGTGTTGAGAAACCTATTTCCTTGACCTATCCAAGATGAATGCCTTAAAATGATAGCCTATAGATCTATTGTCTTTTATGGTGAATGCCTAAAACAACTGTCCCTAATTAATGCATGCAAGAGCTATAGAAGCTTATACAAGTAGCAATTATCCTTAACATCCTACTTGAGAATGAACAAGACCCTGAGGCAAGACATGAACATTGTCGGTATAGGACAACATCCATCTTGGGAAACAATGATGAATATCTTTGTAAAATTCCGAATGATATAGGTAGGTATTGAAACCAAGTATTAGTGTATCTAAAATAAATTTGGCAAATGAACAGACGATTCATATCTTATTCTATTATTACATTTTGTAGAAGAGTCATAGGCACAGTAAAAACACATTTTTCAGCATTTTTGACCATTTATATCAATTTTGGGCATGTTGGATCCTCTTTAAAAGAATTAAGGTCAAATATGGGCATGTCTAAGGGTCAAAACATCCCTAAAACAGTGATAGACAACAGCAAAACCAAGCTTTGACAAGTTCTGGGTGGTTTTTGAAGCATGTACAGCAGTCTTAAGGAGGTTCTGGGAATGCATTTGACTGGAATAAGTAATAAACCAACAGTTTTGCTTCAATGTTCAACCCTAAAGGAAGCACTAGAGGGACACACCCTTCTTGCAGTCCTCACCTCATGTCTAGAACAAATCATTGGACTTTGGAGTAGTATTTCCATGCCCTAGTTAGCCTTGAGACGTCCAACTTTATTATGAAATGATAACACTCTTTTATATGCCATTGATGAGAGGTATTACATGCTTGTAGGTCACTTTATGGAAGCAGTCCCTCTTGGAGGTCAAATGGAGTTGTTTGTGGTAATGGCTTGTAGAATTTATTTTCATTTTGAGTTGTTTGATTGCCATGTGGACACTCTCACATTGTAACATTGCCCTAACGAAAGTTCTTTCATCACTCTCAAGATTAATTGCACATTTTAGTTGGGGCACATACCTTGGAGTAGCATTTTGGGTTTCTAAGCGGATATCCCTTGTTACTTGGAGGTTACTTCATGAGTTAGCATCCACCTTGAGATTTCTATATGGGGTCATTCCCTTGGTGAACATCAAGAGAACACTTAAGAAGATGATAATCTTGTGTCGAAAGCAATGAAAATCTGTGCTTATCTTTGGAAGTTACTATTAAGATGCTAATTATTGGAGATATCTTTGGTAAATGCGTTCCATATCAAGCAACATATTTGGTTGGTTAATTAGAGAGACATGAAGGTCATCACAAGCAACCATTACAGGGACAATGCTTAAATTTGTTATTTAGAATTGGCTTTGATCAAAGGAACAATGCTTAAAATTTCCTTTTTGCTAAATTTCTTCTAGCTAACATTATAGTCTATAGAGTATATCTCTATGTAAATCCAAAGCCCAATATTGCAAACACTTGTTGGAAAAATGACACTTGACATCTTTGCAATTGCATAGGGAAATCTCCATTTAACTTAAGTAACAACCCATTTAGCTCCCAATGATGTAGTGGTCTGGATGCACACCATAGGTTAAACAGGAAAACTACTACAATTAGAAAGCAACATGATTTATTTCAGAATAGAGGTTCCAAGACAAGATCTTACCATAGTAAGTGCCAAACATTGAAACGTCTCATTCCGCCCAATAATATCATTGCAGACAATATTGATAACCAATCGTAATAAGTCATGATTCTGATTTAATAAGCATGAAGTCACAATGTATCCAACCTGTACAAATGCACATCCATTAAAGTCATGCATAGCTTGCAATGTATGAAGATGTCAGTTAATCATATACAAATAAACATATTAGCAATATAAGGAATTATAAAAGTTCAATAATTGCACTGTTATTTTGAGTTGCATTTGAATATGGAAACTACAACATGCCCATTTACACCAAGAAAACAAACAAATTCATCATTGTGGACATGTCACATTATCATTTGCAATGCTGAAATGACTAAGGAAAAGGAAAATTTATTCAAATGTTGGGGCATACCTCCCTTATCCTCAGACTTCAACCTCTTAGCATTATGTTAGTTGCATGAGACTCAACTAAACCAACATACAGGTTAAAGGAGAGAACGTTGAATTGGAAATGACCCTAAAAGAGATCATCCCATACAAGTAAACATGCAAGTCAATGTAAAAATGCAAGTCAAGTAACCATCATGAACCATGCAAGGCTAAACATCACATACAAGTAAACATGCAAGTCAAGTAAAAATGAAAGGCTAAGTAAACATGCAAGGATAAACATCACATACAAGTAAACATGCAAGTCAACGTATCATAATAAGGCAACACGACGTCATACTAGGCTCATGCACATCAAGTCATTGTCAAAGGTAGGTTACCCGGCCTTCTCAACTGTATGTGGTCATACGTCTCATGTGTCTCATGCAATGAGAGGAAGCTCATAAAACTCATCCCAGGATAAGGAAGGTCATGTGGTCATCTCATCTTCCTCAGATTAACTCAGCAAGGGGTGGCCAACCCCTTAATGATAACCATATTCCTCGGAAGATGTCACACATGTTCAATAATAAGCTATGCAACAAAGTGAACAAACATTTCGCATATAAATTTCAAAAAGCACAAACATAGTTATATTAATTGTTCTAATCAACACAGTACTATCAAACATAGAGCTACATAAATCATTAAAGTACTAAAAAACAAAAGCATTAATAGCATTAAACCAATTATAAACGATATGGTCATCTCATATTCCTCAGGTTAACTCAGGAAGGGGTGGCCAGTCCCTTGAGGATAACCATAGTCATCTAAAGAGGTCACACATATTCAGACATATGATCTAAGAAATAACATACAGATGTGAAACCTCAATTCCAAAATATCACCATGAAACAACTAGATCAATAAACGTGTTACAAAACTAAAAAGAGTTCATGGCTTCACTCAGTCAAATACAAATCGTAAATGTTTACAACTACATTTTTTTTTATGTTTTTGTCATTTTCTCATAAATTGTAAGAGGGGGACTTCATCTTCGGTGTCTTTCCCTGTTGTAGTTGTTGTGCCCTCGTTTTCCATTGATTGTGTGGATAAGCACTCCCGCACCATACTTCTGGTACGTCGATTAGGAGGGGGTGGAGATGGATGGACAGGGGCATCATGTGCAAAAACCAAGACAATTATATACATATAAGTGCGAAGTTATTATTGATATATGTTTTCCATTATTTTCAATTTCATTACAATGATATTTACCTATTGGCTGACTAGCTGAGTCAATTAGAGTGTTCATTGGCTCTGCCATTTGTTCCTCTCCCGACTGAGCATGAGAAGGTACATGCTCTGCCGTTCATAGAAAAATATTAATTAGTAAACGTCATCAATTATGTATTTAAAATCATATTGACTCTACTTATGTTTTATAGCATACATACCTAAATGGCTAGGCAGCTCACCACCATCGCGTGGTACTGGTTCGGTACTACTACCCTTGCTGCTTTTGTAGGTCTCACCCTAAAAACAAAAAAAATACATTCATTTTTCGATGTAATCATTCATTGATAGATTACGCAAGTTCATTATAATGATGTCCTTATTGATTTTATTTACCTCAGCATGAATCAATGGGGAAACTGGGGTTTGCCCCAAGCTTTTTCAATGTTCCAGCACATGCTAAAACCGTACTTGAAGCCGAGCTTCAAGTCTTCATCAATGGCTGCCTCAAGAAAAGCATTTCCCTGCAATGCATAACACCATGTAAAGTGCTTGTGATAAATCAATTAATTGTTTGCTACAGTTAGAAAAATCAATTAATTGTTGGTTACAGATAATGATCAAATGATTCTTACAATTCGTGCCCTTAGCTTCTAATATCCACCATGGCCCAGTTTGTGCTGCCCATGTTTTTCCATTCTTGCCTTAGTTGATTTAGATGTTTCCGGGAGCCTATGAAAGGTTGCAAATACGTTAGATATTGCAACTTGAATATATTTAAAAGTTAAAAAAAAATATGATATGTGTCATACCTTCTTGAATCGATTGGCTAAGTCTTTCCTTTTTTTCTCAATGCCTTCTCCTTTGCATCCTCGATGAGCACCTTCCACTTCTTGTCTGGAACCATCGGAGGATGCTCATACTTGTGATTAATTTGTAGATTATCCCTATAATATGCCCTGACATATTTCAAATTTAACCCAGTTGTTGCAGTGACACCTTTTATGTTGAAGGTTTCACCAAACAAGATGACCATGTGGTTCATCAAATCATCTTTCAATTTGTCGTTTTGGGCATTCCACCATGTACAAATGGTGGGCCCAAAAATATCTAATGCCTTTTCATGCAGGTTCTTATAAAAGACATTATTTCTTGCAAAAAACATATGATCATTAATTAAAACTAGGTTGAGTTATGTGGCTTTGAATTACATGAATAAAAAACACATAATAAATTAAATAATACCTGCAATCTTCGGTATCTTGATTGGAATACACTCACCGTCCACTAAGAATCTAACGGGAAATGATCCCTTGCTAACCACATGCATTGAGCCAGGATAGCAACTATCACAATCAATGCCACCGTCCTCTCTATAATCATGTGGAGTAGCGGTGTTTGAAGGGCCATCTTCACCTCCAACATCCATTGAGGGCATAGTATCTAAAGTGGAAAATAGCCTCGTTGGTACGGTAGATTTACAAAGTGTTGAAGCAACTCTACTAACTATACCGCCCTCTGTAGTTTGTGCTTGACACATGGGATTTGGCTCCAAAAAACTCTAAGGAATACAACTTCAATTGATTAGAACATATAAAAAAAATAACTAAAATAACATAAATGAATATAGGTAGTTCGTAAAAACTTTCAAAGATGCCCCTTACCCTGTATTTTTTTATCTTTCTCCTCAATTCATCAATGTGTGCTTGTATTTCTTCAGTCATTGGATTGATTAAAATCAGTTCAAGAAGGTCGTCATTGGACTTATTCAAATCCATTTTCACAGTAACCATTAGGTCGGTTGAATAATGTATCTCTACTCCATTGACCACATCATCACCTTGATGTGGTGTGCTCTACGAACGTCAATAAAAAAATCACTTAAAAAATATATAATGCATATAATAACAAAAAAAAGTACTATAATCATGTTTAGGTACTATTGCACTATCATTTACCTGATGCGACGACATTGGTGCCTTCCCACAGTCACCCTGCCACAATACAATAAGCAAGACATATTAATATCGATAACTAAAAATTGAACCATGTATAATAAACTTGATTAATATAAAAAAACTTTATTGTTACTATGAGAGTCAACTTTACCTGTCCAGGAGCTCTAGGTGTGCTCATAGTACCGATCCCCTGCCACAATACAATAAGAATGATATCATATTGAAATATTGAGCTCAATATAAAAAAAAAAAATGTCAAATGTTAACAGATATAATATAATCATGAATTGTGGTTACTATTACATTGATGCTATTAGGTACTATTAAACTAACATTTACATCATCTATCACCATTGTTGACTTTCCACGGCCAGCTTGTGGCATATGGCCACTATCACCCTGCCACAATATAAGAATTAAGACATATTAAAAATGAAAATTACATACATAACAATGTCTCTTAAACGTGATTAATGAAAAGCATGACATATAATTAACCATGTCTATATTATAAAAAGCATGACATAAATAAACTAAATGCAAGAGAAAAATAACAAGTCATCGATCAAAGGTTGAGTTAAATGTTGTACACGAAACTGACCCCCTTAATAGCAACCCCCGCATCTATTTGATTCAAACTGTAATCGATCAACAACTCTTCACCTGCAGCTATTGATTTTGTTGCACATACGAATACACAATTTCCTTAACGCCCCTCAAATAGGAAATTGGGTAGCTTATGTGTTGACCCTGTTCGTGTGCTATTTATAAACCCCGCGATATTTCCTGAAGCTTTTGGCCTTCCATCAATATACATAGTTTCTCCTTTGTTCAGACTGTTGTCCAGTAGTTGACAATAATTTGCTGCCACTCCGTATGTCCGCATACTTCGCGTATATTGGACCAACAACAACCAATCATTGTATTTGTAGCATGGACCGACATACTCCATCAATTTAGTTTCAGTGCCATATGACACCTTTATTCCATCCATGGAAAATAGCCCCAGTCCATGTAAAGAGGATGGAGCAATGCGATAAGTCCTCCCATTGAGGAAGAAATCCGTGTCCACTTGGGGTAGCTCCTTGGGTAGCCATCGTTTGACAAGATGTCTATACCTCAGAGGCAACTCAATGTCACCTATGCAATCATTATCATAACCACATGATCCTCCTTCAAAAACAAAAATTTCCATGCATCTACGAAATTTTCTCCTTACCTTTTCACCTCTAGTTGATCTTTACCTGTTAGATCTTGTATTAGACGTCTTGCTTTCAACCTCTTCTAGTCTATCTTCCTCACTTGATGAAGATAGATTTGACAAGTACCTATTTGGTGGTACCTGCAATCATTGAAATGATACAACGTGTTGTAATTGAATTTTCAATACCGAAAACAACATTCATGGCTCATGGTTTCTAGCAAGCATGGTTTCAATACTTGAAACGCAATCATGCAAGTTTCTTTCCCTGGTAATGCATATAGATCTTTCAGATGGATATAACTAGGTCATACAATTTTGGAATGGGGCCAATGAGGTATCATAAAAAAGGTATTAGAGTTAGATACAACATGAAATTCCTAATTTTCCAATCTAGATCTTTTCAACAACAATTTTTGAACCCTAAACCTCTATCACCAAACTACTACCTCAAAAAGAGCCATGAACTTGAAAAGGCACATTCTCAACAAATGTGGGGTCAAAACTACACATACGATATACTATTGGAAAGGTGTTGTAAATCAATACATCATATTTAGTTCTAGTTTTATCCTTGGGACCATGATTCAAAATAGAATCTGATCATAAATGCATGACAGTGGATTTTATCCATCTAGGAGGTATGCAACTTGCACCCTTTGTAGATTAGGCATACAAATTTAGAATTAGGAAAATGATGCCTCACTGGAATCATTGGGATGTTGGTTAAGAGTAAAGTGGTTAATTAGGAGGTTAAAGGGTATTTTTGTTAGAAATAACTATGACTTATGAGATTCTTAAAGGTTCCCCATTCACTCATTATTGATTTCTACCACCACATATTCACTCATTATTGATTTCTACCACCACCATTTAAGCACCTGCAGGAAAATCTAGTAAAGTGGGAAAAGTGTTTGTAAAAATACCAAGTGTGACCACAAGCATTACCAGTCTAGATCTGAACCCTCATTAAATCCTCCAACCTTGGTGAGCCTGTGGATTGATCAAAAGCAAACTGAACTTTTCCTATTGCTAGCTTATAGCCCCACGATATCGTACTCAAAATTCAAACCAAATTTTTTTCAACCCACTCAAAGTACAAGGAATTATTGACAAAATATATGGAAAGAAGAAGATCTGTTATCACAAACAATTACTTCTCCAAGTAGCCATTGCCATGCAAAAAAACACCAAATGTAGGAAATTCTGCAATTGTTTTTGCTCCAGAAAACTCTAGTCCATTGCATGACAATTAGCCTTGCCCTAGACTGAGAACTATTGGAGGAAAACCTTACTAAGTGCACATGGTATGGAGGAGTGTCATGGATAGAGACCTCAAGGCTGGGGAAAAACACAGTGGGGAAAAAATATGTAGAGGTAAGCACTCTAAAGATTTAATTTAAATAATAAGGAAGAAGTGGATAACGCATTTATGGCATATGCAAATGCAAATAGAAATTTGTTGATAGTTATTTTTGTTGGTTTCTACCATAAATTAAATACTTGGATCACCCCATGAGAATGTCATCTATTCGCAAGCAACAAGGTGATAAAGCTTGTATTAACGTGGAGACCCGGGTTCAAAACCCTTTGTGGGTATGATTGTAACTATGGCCTTCTAAATATAAGAAGTATCTCACAAAAAAATAAGTACTTAAATCAGAGGGCCACAAAAAATTGAAGAAAAAATGGGCTACAAACAAACAAACAAACACAAAATATTTGTGTTGTAAGTTGTGTCCCCAAGTATTGAAAATGAGAATGAAGTTTTCAGAATTGAGTATGGAAAGGGTCCAAAAGTATTGAAAACGTTTAGATGATTTGTGTAGGAAACTGCAGGAAATAGGAAGCACTTGGAAAAAATTTCCATAGGCAGGTCCAAATCTTTTCAAGCAAATATGCCTATAAGGATGGCTATACTAGTCTTCTTTTTTCTTGTCTACTACTCTTTTAAAATATCAAAACGTAAAATGGATAATTGATGTAGAGCCTAGTGTTATATCGTTGCTACCATTGGCTTGGTTTGACTGCACAAGGGATAACTGGTCATTATGGCTTGATTCCATAATATTCATTCCCATGAGGTGATGCATACAATAAAGGTGGATAAATGGCCAATAATGCTCTATCAAAGGCATTATTATAGCTTCCAGCTGGATAAATAACATTGGATGAAGTTCAAGATGGTTAGGTCATAGAACTTAGTCTAGATGTTATGTTTTAAAACAGGTCTTAGATTCTAAAGATGTATAAGTAAGAATTTGGAAATATGTCAGTTAATGGTGATTTGAATTTATAGATTGTAGTAAAATAATAGTTTTTTGATGATGAAGGTAGAGTCTCCCTCAATTTTTAGATAATTGTGAGAGTGTTTCTAATTACAAAGATGAACTTTGTAATATGTCCTTCAGTGGCCATTTGAATTTATAGTCTATAGTAATATAATATTTTTGTGATGATTATGTGAGAACATCTCTCTATCTATTGATGATTGTGGGATTGTTGGAGATGCACTTTAGACCTCCTTTTTGTAATTTGCCTACAACAACTAATGAGTTTTTTGCTTCACTGAATAAAAGATCCATTTTTTTCCTTGGAAGAAAATGTCCTTTTCATCACCACTTATATTATCTCATACTTCTAACCATCATTCATGTCACTCTTGAACCATATAAATAGTTCTACATGACACTACGAAAGTATCAACCTACAGGTTTTTATGAGCAACGACCTACAAAATTATCCAATTTTATAAAAAAAATGTCCATTTTTTCTTTAAAAAAACATGCATTTCTAGCACTCTGATTTTCTATAGAAATGTGCATTTTTTCTTAAAAAGTGTGCATTTCCAGCACCTGATTTTATACAAAAATGTGCATTACTAGCACCAGAATTTTCTTAAAAAAATTGCATTTCCATCATTTCATATTTTTGTGAGAACTCTACATTTCCATCATTTCATATTTCTATGAGAACTATACATTTCCATCATTTCATATCTCTATGAGAACTCTACATTTCCAACATTACAGTTGATATTATTCTATGATAGTTGTGGGGTGTGACCTTTCATCTTACACCTCCACATGTAGGAAGCGCCCAACCTTGTAGGCATGGAGGACCACTAATATTACATCTTGGTAGACCTTGGCTTGGACATACACCCCTCTCATGCTAATGTGGACTTGGAAACCTCTCTTGTGGAAAGTCTTTCCCTAAAATATATATAAAAAATATAATTTCATTCAAGGTATTGGTAACACTTATTCAATATAGGTTGCAAGTCCAAGGATCAAAATTCCTCTGATTTTAATAGTAGCATGTACATTAAGTTAAAGTTCTGTCACTACTTTCTATATATTGAATCCAATTAACAAGTCAGAAATATTCTCACAATGCAAGCATACTAGTTCAGAAATAAAGACTTAGGATAAGCTAGGGAATTTTTTTGAACTTTGAGAAGCTATGGCTTCACAAATACTTAGGATAATTGTTGGATAGCTTGTCGTATGTTTGATAGAATGACCTAAGCAATAGCCTTGCTAAGGAGTTCAGTAGCCTTGCTAACAAGTTTGGGAATGGTCTTTACAGCAGTATTGATATTTATGAAAGGTTTAAACCAGGAATGTCAAGAACTAAATTTTAGTCAATTCTGAGGGCATTGACATTAGCCTTTTCTCCTACATATTGTACCCTCGAACATGGAATCCTGTAGCAGCAAGTATGGTGATTTTTTTGTATCTTATAGGGATGATAATTGGTGGACTGTGACAGCAATGAACCCTTCTTTAAACCCTATGTCAATAGCATACACACCAGCACTAACATCTTATTTATGAACAAAAATCATAGGGTGAAGTGTGGTGGTTTTCAAAGCCTTAGAATGGCAACTTTAATGGACAACAACCATCTGATGAAACTCATCTTAGCACAGGAATCGTTGGAATTAGGTGAGAATTAATTTAAAATTAATCAAATATAATCTTATTAAAAAATGTCGCTAATACTTGTTGATTTCCAAACCCCCATTAACAAACAGTTCATTTCCAAACCCCCAACCCTGGTGTACAAAATGTGCATTTCAAACTTACCAAAGACATCTCAATGGCCTCCTCTGCAGTGGTGTTGATCTCCTAGACTCAACGGCCTCCTCTGCAATGTTCTTGGTGGTCTCGTCTCTCTCGGTGGTCTCGACTCCCTCCTATTAAATGGTATCATCTCTCTCAGCGGTATTGGATCCCTCCTCTACAATGGTCTCGACAGAACTGGCTCTCTCAACAGTCTCGAATCCCTCCTCTACAATGTTCTTGGCGGTCTTGTCTCTCTCAGCGGTCTCGGCTCCCTCCTCTACAATGGTCTCTGCTCACTCGGCTCTCTCAGTGGCCAATGGAGCTTTGGATGTGCACGCGGGAGTTAAGTTAGAAACATTTCACATAGGTTGAAATTAAGTTAGCAAGACAAGCTTCACCCCTACAACCTCAAAGTTAGAAGTGTCAATGTTAGGGAAGAGAACTATGACACTTAGAAGGGTCCTCAATTTGTTGCTTTGGAAGTTGAATGGACTTGGCCCTTCCAATGATCAATACACCATTACAATGGAAAGTGTAGAGTATTAAAATTCAATATGATAAGACAGAAAATAGCAGCATTACATTATATTTCACAATAATAGCATATACAGGATCACTGAAGAAACAACAAGCATAGCATAAACACAAGAGACACAGATTTATCCTGGGAAACCCTCGTGGGGTAGAAAACCCAGCAAAGCTTTCCTCAATAAGATGATAAACCAAAATACAAGATGTGCTCCCTCTTTCTAATCCTCCTTAGCAAATCTCCCAAACAAGTGCTCCTCTTTTCAAGTGTGTGAGTGTGTCAAATGAGGAACACACCTCCTCTATTTATACACTACTCTGACATATATTTTACACAAGTACATGTAGGCTTGTATTTAACCATTAGGTTAAATACCCTATTATAACTGACTGGGACGACCCCCACATGGTGGGTCTAATAACCCTAGTTGCCACAACTCCTCGGAGGAATAAACATCTCCGGATACATAATAGAATCACCTCGGAGGGATGGAACATCTCCGGAATAAATAATGTACAAATATAATATTCTTAGAAGTTACAATATTCAACACTCCCCCTTAACGAGAAGGATATTATAACAACATCTGCAGGAGCAAGGAGTCATTGACTACATCATCTATATATCATCGGAAGCTTTCTTCAATTCATCATCATCAGTAACTCAACTAGTTACTGGAACATTAACATCATCAGAATTGATATTACTCAATCATCAGCATCGTCATTATCATCGTCATCACGCGATCACACGATCATCAGCATCGTCATCACACGATCATCAGCATCGTCATTACACGATCATCAGCATCGTCATCACACGATCATCAGCATCGTCATCACACGATCATCCACATCGTCATCACACGATCATCGGCATCATCATCATACGATCATCAGCATCGTCATCACACAATCAGCAGCATCGTCATCATACGATCAGCATCGTCATCATACGATCAACATCGTCATCATACGATCAGCATCGTCATCACACAATCAGCAGCATCGTCATCATACGATCAACATCGTCATCACACGATCGACAGCATCGTCATCACATGATCAACATCGTCATCATACGATCAGCATCGTCATCACACGATCGGCAGCATCGTCATCACATGATCAACATCGTCATCATACGATCAGCATCGTCATCACATGATCGGCAGCATCGTCATCACACGATCATATTACAGGATGATCAATCCTGCTCTCTTTAGGACATAGGTCCATGGATGATGCAATCCAGATCAAGTTCCAGGATGATCAATCCTTATCTCTTTAAGACAAGTCTCCTGTCTAGGGACGATCCAATCCCAACCACAGTGCCAGTCCTTTTTCATACTAGATGTGACCTAGATCAGATCTAGGATTTATCGCCACAGAGCTAGTCCTTTTTCATACTGGATGTGTCACATCTACAGAGCCAGCCCTGTTTCATGCTGGATGTATCACATCTATAGAGCCACCCCTGTTTCATGCTGGATGTATCACATCTACAGAGCCAGCCCTGTTTCATGCTGGATGTATCACATCTACAGAGCCAGCCATGTTTCATGCTGGATGTAACCTAGAACAATTCTAGGATTTGTCATGTACATTTTGAACCGAGGTCCAGGGACGATCCAGTCCTATCATGTACCTTTTGAACCGAAGCTCAGGGACGATCCAGTACTATTCAATTCTCGGAGACCTCATGTCTACGGTTCAATTCACAGGACCAAAGTCCGAGGACAATCCAATCCCCTTACCTGTTCATTCAGGATTTTGTTCTCGGAGACATCATGTCTACGGCTCTCTTTAGGACTGAAGTCCAGGGATGATCCAATCCCCTCAAGTCCACCAAGGACTTCATTCTCGAAGACATACATCTACGGCTCTCTTTAGGACTGAAGTCCAGGGATGATCCAATCCCCTCAGGTCCACCAAGGACTTCATTCTCGAAGACATATGTCTACGGCTCTTCTTTCGTACTGAAGTCCAGGGATGATCCAATCCCCTCAAGTCCACCAAGGACTTTATTCTCGAATACATACATCTACGGCTTTCTTTAGGACTGAAGTCCAGGGATGATCCAATCCCCTCAAGTCCACCAAGGACTTCATTCTCGAAGACATACGTCTACGGCTCTCTTTAGGACTGAAGTCCAGGGATGATCCAATCCCCTCAAGTCCACCAAGGACTTCATTCTCGAAGACATATGTCTACGGCTCTTCTTTTGGACTAAAGTCCAGGGATGATCCAATCCCCTCACATGTTTACCAAGAACTTCATCAAAACATGTGTCAATCATGTATCCTCATCATCAAAACATGTATAACAAAACATGTATCCTCATCATCAAAACATGTATAACAAAACATGTATCCTCATCATCAAAACATGTATAATAAAACATGTATCCTCATCATCAAAACATGCATAACATCTATCATCAAAAGCATGTATACATCTATCATCAAAGAAAAAATATAAGATTCCTAAATCTAAATAATTCTAAGTAACTAGGTGCAGTAAATAGGTAACCTCATCATTGATGAGACAAACTTGTTATCAGATACTATGCTACTCCCCCTTTCAAGGAGGGTCCTTCTAGACTATACCAAGCTTGTCTCGGAAGTATTCAAACTTTACTAGAGACAGAGGTTTAGTCAAGATATTAGCAATCTAATCCTCACTGCTTATATACTCGAGCTTGATAGCTCCTCTCTGCACCATATCTCGTATATAGAAGTATCGGATCTCTATGTGTTTTTGACTTATCGTGGAATACAAGATTTTCTATCTTGATGCAGTTTTGAATGTCACATATAATCATAGTGGAATTCATTTCTAAGTCAAACACTCCATATAATAGCTTCTGAAGCCACACTGCTTCACAGCTGGCAGAGCAGACAGCTATATATATATTCTGCTTCAGCAGTACTGAGAGCCACACTAGATTGTCCCTTGCTGAACCATGAGATCATGGCAGATTCAAGACTATAACATCCACCTGATGTACTCTTTCTGTCTGAGGCACTTCCTGCCCAATCAGAATCTGAGTAACCATGTAAACGGAGTTCATGACCTCCAAGATAATATAGACCAAAATCTAATGTACCTTTTAGGTACCTCACTACATGCTTTGTAGTTATTAAGTGAACCTTTCTAGGTTCTACTAGATACTGACTTAGGGTATTTGCAGCAAGGCATATATCTGGCCTAGTATTTGTTAAATACATCAATGACCCAATGATTTGTCTATATAGGGTTAGGTCCACTAAATACGATGAGTCATTAACTAACAAATTCAAGTTGGATTCCATGGGAGTGGCCATGGCTTTATACTCCAACATATCAAATCTTTTTGGAAACTTCACATCATACTTACCTTGAAATAAAAGATTCCTTTTGGATCTTTCCATACTTCTAGACCTAAGAAGTAGTGCATTAATCCGAGATCTTTCATTTTCATTTCCGCAGCCATTTTCATGACCTGTTTCTCATTCCTTGTCAGAAAGAGATCATCGTCATACAATAATGGTATGATAGGTTCATCATCCACAACCTTAAGGTAAAGGTTAGGAACAGCTTTACTTCTGGTAAAGCCCAAGCTTTGTCATGAAGCTATCAATTGTCCATTATCCACACTCAGCATTGAGTGATCTTCTGCATATCTATCTGTGCCATCTCTCGTCAGATGGGTCTACTAAAATGAGCCTCAAAATCATTCGAACTCTGTGGTGAGTTCCTTCTTACATCCATGTCATATGTGTATAGAACCCATTTTCAACCTTGTATAAAAGGTTGACATTCACATCACCCATGATGATCATTAAGCTCATCAATTGACTACTGATCCTGGGAACCCATACATAACCTGATTACATTATTAAGAGAATGGTCTTATCTAGTCCCTTGGAGCAAAACATCTCATCATGATTCTCTTCCTCTTTCTAAGAGAATCTCTTAACCACAAGCTTTCTATAGTGTGTTTGATTTGTAAATCTTTTGTTGAACATCCATCGCTTGTTCAAAGTTCATCATTCATCATGATCTTTCCTACAAATCAAAATTAAGTACATGATTAGTAATACTTCATAATCATCAAATCATATTGACATGATAACATATTATGCATACAGATATCATTTACATAGTTATGTAACTATTTTGACCAATACTTTGGCACAACACTTTCCCATATCCTGTATGCATACAGTGGCTATCTAGATGCCTTCCATCTCTACCAGAACATACTATCGAGAGTGTGCACAGCTCTCAGCATGTCAGCAAAGAGGTTTCATTCTAGACAAGCAACAATGGAATGTTTGTCCAACTTACCAATCATATGCATATTAGTAGTATATTGTTCAATGCTTTATGAATGTTTACACTCAGCATGATATATTCTAGGAATACAAATATGCATACAAGCAATATCATTTACTATTTCTAATAACAACTCAAATACTTATCTTTTATGTTTGTGTGGTTGCCTCCCGCTTGATCTTCTGTATGTCTTCTGAACTTCTATTCATTCTGTACCACTGTGCATGCTCAAGTGTACACTAGTGTCATCCTCATGATCTCATACACAAACATACATTCATTAGTATATTCTCAATATTATCAAAACATTCTAATTCTAAATAATCTTGAATATGTACAGTCATGATCATTAGTATTCAGGGTTTCAAGGAAGTCTTCTTTTACTCATGCATATTCTTGTTTGATCCAGTTAGTTAAATCATCAACCAAGATAAGAGACATAATATGCATAAACCCTTGATTACTAACCAATCATACCAAGTATACTTACACAAGGTAAGATTCTAACATGACATAGGAAAACATACCTGGATTAGTATACCTGCTTAGTTATGTACAACATACCTAAACAATCTCTTCAATGATTTAGAGATCCTGAGCTAGAACCTGCATGTCTCGTAGGTTAAACATAATATAACAAAGTCATACATACCTCGTGAGTCTTTGTCTTCATGTTGTCATGGTCATGGAACTTGATTTGTCTTTTGTAATGTACCTGTGTCTTGTTAGCAGACAACATCGACCTCACACAACACCATAATGCATAAGTACAATCATATAGCCCTAATCAATGAATGTCTTCGATCGTTCACATGCATTCATATTGTTACTAGGGTGATAAGACAATTAATAACATTAATCAAGATTGTACAAATAAATAACATGAAGACAAACACATTATGAACTTAATCAAGAATCAAATTTCAAGGCATACCTGAACCTCCTTAAGTCATACCTGTCGAGACTTTTTGTAGTCTTCTTATGTAATGCCTTAGCCTCAACTCCCCCTGAAACTTGATCTGGAGCTTGATTAGGGTTTGCTAGAGAAACCCTAAAAATTCAATCTTTGACTTTCATACTTCTGAATGGATGGAAGAATGTGTCTTGCTGAGCTGATCAACCTAGCATTCTTCAATTTTGAAATCTCCAAAATTTGACCCCTCAAAATTGCCTTCGAAACTTCTGGATCTTCTGGACAAGAACCCGAACTAGGGTTTGATGAAGCCCACCCTTCTGTCCAATCAAAAGGTTCGATCCAAGGCTCTAAACTCTTATTTTTCTGAGGAGCTTCCAGTCGTGGTTACAGACTTCAAAAAATTCCAACTTTCTCGGAAACCCTAAATTCCAGAAACAATGAATAAAGGTGCTAAAAATAATTCTGTTTTGACAGAAATATGCACCTGATTGCTTCTGCTATAACTCTGAAATTTTTGCTCCACAGGGTCTGAAAACTTTTTCTGCAGTAGCCTGACCTGTCATCTTTCCATCTTGACAGGTCTTACCTCAATTGGATTTTCTGAGAGATAGTTATGCCAAGTGTCGCAACGTGACTTGTTTATGGGATAAAACAGGAGAGCGAACATGTACGGCGTTCCACGTGTCACTGGTTCACCTTCGGCCTCTGAAAAAGTTTTTTGCAATAGTACAGTCTGTGTACTACCTGTCATGTTTTACGAAATTTCATTTGGAGCTTCCTAGCCCAAGTTATGACCTTTTTTCCAAGGTCACCTGATTTTGACTGAGATCTGAAAGAGGCAGAAACCCTAACTTGTACTGATCATAACTCATAAAGTACAACGAATATGAGGGTTCCCTTTGGACACAAGGTACCTGGGGATGTTAGCTTAGACCTGTAAGATTTTCAGACCCTGAACCTTTGTAGAAATGGATTTATAGCGAAAGTTCCACGATGACTGGTTTTTGCTATGTAAAACCCTAACCTTCAAATTGGCATAAGTAAAGCAAGTGTCGTAAGTGCCATACCTTGTCTTCCTTCAGGTTAGCTCTGATCCCATGTTAAAATTCAATATGATAAGACATAAAATAGCAGCATTACATTCTATTTCACAATAATAGCATATACAGGATCACTGAAGAAACAACAAGCATAGCATAAACACAAGAGACACAGATTTATCCTGGGAAACCCTCATGGGGTAGAAAACCCAGCAAAGCTTTCCTCAATAAGATGATAAACCAAAATACAAGATGTGCTCCCTCCTTCTAATCCTCCTTAGCAAATCTCCCAAACAAGTGCTCCTCTTTTCAAGTGTGTGAGTGTGTCAAATGAGGAACACACCTGCTCTATTTATACACTACTCTGACATATATTTTACACAAGTACATGTAGGCTCGTATTTAACCATTAGGTTAAATACCCTATTATAACTGACTGGGACGACCCCCACATGGTGGGTCTAATAACCCTAGTTGCCACAACTCCTCGGAGGAATAAACATCTCCGGATACATAATAGAATCACCTCGGAGGGATGGAACATCTCCGGAATAAATAATGTACAAATATAATATTCTTAGAAGTTACAATATTCAACATAGAGTAATCATCCAAACGTTTGGCCACTCCTGATTCATCCCATCAGACAAAGAGTTAAGAAAAGAAGAATAAATTAAGACATGGAAGTAAATTTTAAAGAATTAAGCATGTGTTATTTTTATTGTTTCATATGTAACCAACTCATCAGGATCTTTTCATCCACTTTGGGAAGGAGCATAAGTCTATAAGATGTAGGAATCATCTTTTTCGGAATATACACCACCTTGTTTTGGAAGGGGAGATGACCTTGATTGTAGTAGTCATTATGAAACTATGTAGTTATGGTGTACTTTGTTGTATTGAGAATGCCGCAAACATTTGACTTAATTCAATACCATTTATGTTTTAAAAAAATAAGAAAAACTTTAATTACCAAAATAAAGCATATGGACACAAACATATTACTACATCAAGTAAAAATTGCATTACAAGATAAGGGTTGGTACTACAAGTCTCGATGAGATGAAATGGATTAAAAACTAGTAATTGAAGAAGAATATTTACTGGATGGACCATTAGGCAACTGATAATTAGTATAAAAAAGGATAATAGAGAAGTTATGGCAAGATCCTAGTGAGAAAAATGAGATTTTATCAGTGTGAGGTCAACCCAATGATTACTTAAAAGGAACAATAATATTGTACATGTTGATACCTGATCAATTACAACATTAAAAAATTGCCAAGTTTGGCAAATTGGTCTATAATTGAATTTTTCTTCCCTCCATATTCATGTCAAATTGGCATATTATTTTTAAACATGATCATAAAAACACCATTTGTTTTATCTTGATTGAGCTTAAAGGGGGTGTCCCTTGAGGAGTGACAAGGAGATATCTTAAAATATGTTGTTTGACACATATTTTATTTGAAGGTCATAATGTAATATTGAATGAACAACCAATTTTATTACAAGTGGATTAAGATTTTTAAGTTTTTTTATTGGATATATGCTTCATTTTAAAACTTGACTATATCATATACCCCATTACAAGTAGTTTGTTATACCCATATTTGTTCCTTGTCTCATATTTCATGTTAAAAGTGATGTTTAAACTATGCAAATGGTTCTTTTACTTGGCATTTATAAAGATATGTTGCAAAAGCCTTGGAGCACAAGACCTTTCACAATAATATGCTTATGGTTTTGATTTATGGCGTATATGTAAAGGTGCTAAGCTAAGTATTATGCTATGCCCAAATGGAAATCTGGGTGGCACATTGATATACATGGCATGTTGATATGGATGGAATGCTAAAAGTGACTTTCATCATTATCAAAGGGGTATGTTCAAATCCAATGATGTCGCATCGCATTGGATTTGGACATACCCCATTGATAATGATGATGATGATGACGATGATACGATGATGACGATGATGATGATGATGATGATGTCGATGATGATGATGACGACGATGATGATGTCAATGATGATGATGATGATGATGGTGATGATGATGATAATGATGATGATGATGGTGATGAGGATGATGATGATGATGATGATGATGATGATGGTGATGAGGATGATGATGATGATGATGATGATGATGATGATGATGATGATGATGGTGGTGGTGGTGATGAGGATGATGATGACGATGATGATGTCAATGATGATGATCATCATCATCACCACCATAACTATGTATTTCCTTACTGAGCATCTCTTTGCTTAGAGAATAATGTAATATTCTTACTAAACAGGGTCAACCACAGGAAGGTGGAAGCTCTTATGGACCCTCCCCCCCCTCACATCACTCTCAATTCCCCATAACCCGACAAAATCTATCTAAAAAAAAATGTGTTATAGCAATTAATTTATATGTACCAATAAAATTCATTAATTCTAATGCAATATTAAATCAAAATATATAGAGTATTATGCTGATGATGATGATGATGATGACAAGGATTATGATGATGATGATGATGATGATGACGAAGATGATGATGATGAGGATGAGGATGATGAATATGATGATCATTATGATGAATATGATGATCATGATGGTGTTGGTGGTGGTGAAAATGATGATCATGATGAAGATGATGATGATGGTGATGACAATGATGATGATGCCGATGATGATGAGGTTTATGATGATGATGATGATGATGATGATGATGATGAAGATGATGAGGATGAGGATGAAGATGATGATGGTGGTGGTGGTGGTGGTGAAGATGATCATGATGAAGATGATGATGACGATGGAGATTGTGATGATGGTGATGACGATATTGATGTTGATAACAATGGTTTGAACATAACTAAATAGTCATAAACATAATACATTATGAAAAAAGATGGTCTCACATACCTCCTAGATTCCAACATTGCTACAATGTCATTCATATTCTTCTTCATCTAACTCAACATCTGTATCGTCATCTGGTTCAGAATCACTATCGTTGAAAAGATCGCTCATATCGGGATCATGATCAATGTCATTTTAGGTTAGATATTCATCATCAATATCATCAATGTCAATTTCATTGGCTACTGCATCATTTGAATGATCAACTTCTTGATCATATTCTTCATCTGACACATCTACGTTGATGGCCAACTGCTCCCAATCTGCATCACCTTCTTCTTCAACATTGTCTTCTTCCTCTACTGCATTATACTTGACCGATCTTCCTCTTGGATCGTATCTAACAATATATGACCAACCTTCTTTACCTGGAACCTCTGAGTAAAAGACCTGCTCACATTGACTTGGAAGAGCATAAGGCTCTGTACCTAGTTCAAGTGCCCTTGTATTAACCATGGTAAATCCATTGGCATGCTCAATAACAGTTCTTTAGGTATCACGTTCATTCATTCGTAACTTGTACCATTTGACCTAAAAAAAAACTACTTTAAAGGAATTAAAGTCACACTAAAGTATATCTTCCAAATAACCATAGTACCTATTTTCAGATACTTCTGGACGCCTGTCACTTCTAGAGGAAACATTAGTGACTTGAAAAACTGCAGTTATCCCACAATCAAATGTTTTCCTCTTGTCATCCAACTTTTTGGTGTGAAATTTATGACCATTGCACCACATAGCATTGTGATGTATCAGTTGCATCATGCCCATCTCGGTAAATAAATATATAAGAAGACATAAACGAGATAAATATTTTGATACAATGTGAAACAATGAAAAAATGAGTAGGGTAAATATACTTGCCTTTTTATCTTTTAAACCGCATGCTAAATCAATTTCCCTTTGAGTAAGTTCGGGATATTCTTCTCGATGATGATGCACTGTTTTAATCATTTTACTAACCCCTTCCCATGATAAGGTACCATAGTATTATGTACATCGTTCAATCTATTCCTCCATCCAATCAATATTGTTTGCAATGTATAAATGTATTGCATCCCACATGCGACCAACTATATGAAAAAATAACAATTAAGAATTGTAAATTAGCTATCATTAAAGGGAATTAAGTTTACCTTAAAATACTGTTGGAATAATAAAAATTACATAAATTGAAAAATTAATTGTATAATAAATAAAATGTACACCATTCAATTACCTTTCACTTTCCTCTTTCTACCTTTCCCCAACAGGACCTCCCCTTCAAATTTGTTGATGGAGTCGACATGCCAAATGCGAGGCAGATTGATATTTTTTTCTAAATTTGGAAGATACTGACTAATGTACACCATGGATTGATATAACATATAGCCTTCCACCATAGAACCCTCAGGGTGTGCTCTTTGTCTAACAAAATCCTTCAATGACTTCAAATGCCTTTCCACCATCCAAATTGACCTTGAATTTACAGGTCCACACAATTCAATCTCCTCAACTTGGTGTATGAGATAGTGTTCTTGTGCATTGAAAAATTTTGGAGGTAAATACTTCTGCATTTCACACATTAGACGAGGAATTTCTCTCTTCCAATACCTGACATCTTCTTTATGGATTTCTTTAGATGAAATCCACCTACAAAAGACGCAAGAAAATAACATGAATGATCAACCAGATTGAGGCATATAATATATAATAAAGTTTCAAGCTGTAAAACACAATATGTCAATAAGAAATGCAACCAAAATAACGAACATTTTCCATGTGTATAAAATTATTACTTACCTCATGTATTTACCAAGATCATATATAACTTGTTTTATGTTTTCATCAAAGCTATCTGGGAGAGCCAGAGGTAGAACGTACCATAGCAAAAAGAAAATCATTATCTAATGTTTCCAAATAGGAGAGAACAATTACTAAAAATATTTAATTAATGGAAATTATATACGTAAATAATTACCTTAATGAATGTATGCCAGTTTTTGGTTAAGATATTTTGTATGTTCGACGAAAAACCCGTAGGAAACCTTATTTTTTGAATGACCTCTTTTATAGAATTGCTTTGTTGCTCCATCAATAACCATGGAAGACTAATATTCTGGTTCACATTTTCGGCATTGGAAATAATTACACTTTGCAATGCGTGATTGGGTTCTTCAATGTCACTACAAAGTTTTACAATTGTATCTTTGTCTAACCTTCCATCTAATGTCCGCCATATCATTTCTGTTACTTTCTTCCCGATATGCATTGTATCAAACAAATGAGCTATTTGTAGGTGCTCGTAGTAAGGAAACCTAATGAATTGCATGGGATAACTCTTCATTCCTCATGGAATCCCATTCATTCCTTAAATACAGTCATTAAACATAAACGAAAACACATTAACAATAATTCATGACACCCATGGTAAAGAAAATTCAGTAAAAATATAAAAATCATAATATTACGTGAACATATTGTATGTTACATATACAATTTGCATCTCGACGATTTATGTTATATTCCAAATTCCATAGGTGAAGTGTCATTCTTCGTGGTTTCTTTGCATTCTCTTCTTTACCATTGAATTTTGTTTTTTCGATAGTTCGGTACCTATGGTTTTTAGGGAGGAATTTCCTGTACTCATCGAACACCTCCTTTGCTAAACTTCTTGAACAACGATATTTTATCTTAGGAGCACATACTGTACATGCAAATTTTCCCTTTGTTTGAATACCTATGAGATATATGTATTAATGTTATAGCATGATCAAAATATTATTAATTCAAACAAAAAATGCATGTTTTTTACCTTAAAAACATATAATTTTAACGACGTGCAACATAAAGTTACATACCACAAAAATGTGTTAACCAAAGAGCGTCATGAATTGTCCATACAAGAATTCCATGGAACTGGAATTGTTTCTGCCCTATTGGTCTAGAGATGTCATGCATAGTGATTCCAGCCCATAACTTCAATAGCTCATCGATAAGAGGCTCAATATATACATTCATATATTTAACTTGGTACTTACCTAATTGATCAATAAACATACAATATTGCTATTTTAGTTATCCGTCCAAATATATAAAAGGTGTTCTCATGCAGCAATTAAACAAATAAATTTATGAAATAATATAATTACAGGTTTCAAAAAAATACATAGAATAATCATTGCCAACATTGTGTGCTCTCTCTTAATCGTCATCCAAGGAGGTAGGTTATTGTTTATGACGAAAACATGCCACACTGAGTAATTAGAACGAAGCTCACCAAATGGATTGAAACCATCAGCTGCCAATGAAAGTCTAACATTACGAGGTTCATCTTTAAAACTTGGCCATTTTTCTTCGATGTTCTTCAATGCAGAACCATCTGCAGGAAATCGAAGAACACCATCTTCACTTTTGTTCTTCGCATGGTAATCCATAAATTGTACTATACTTTGGCACCTGAATAGGCGTTGAAAACGTGGAATTATGGGAATATAACAAAGAACTTCTCGAGGGACCTCTTTTGTTAATTGATCAGTTCGATACCTACTAATTTCACATTGTGGGCATTTGTTTTCTGATGCATAATGTCCATAATATATAATATGATCATTAGGACATGCATCAATAGATTAATACTCCACTCCAATTTATTTCATAATCAAGAATACCTCTCGACTTGTGCATGGTAAATTATTTGATGATGGTAATAGAAATTCACCCAACAATCGGCAACATTGACAAAAAGTGAAATGTAAACAATATACGTCATAAATATTTCATATCCCTAATTTACGAATTAATTAACACTAAAAATAGAGGAAAATAATCAACTTTACATACCTTAGGAGCTGTGTGAAACAAGTGTTTGATAAACCATTCAAAACCTTCAAGTTCACCAACAACAATATAGCAGATAGAATATTGGTTGTTGAGCCTTCATAAAGAGGTTCTTGGGACTTCTCGAGAAGAGGAACATCATGAAAACCATGGAGATTTTCCTCATCTAATGGAGAAAATGTGTCTTGCAGCAATCTATTTATCTCAGCTTCACCATTAGTATCAATAACGTCATCTTCGTCCATAGGATCATTAAGAACTTGATCTTCAATAGCATGATCTCCATGCTCGTCGTCTTGTATAGTAATTCTACTATTATGTGTAAAATAGCTCTTTGGCGGTCAACATCTTGGGGGCATTGTCTTTATATTTACAAACAATGCAATAACATTAGTGTATAATATACAACACATATATTTAAAATGATTAAAAAAATTGCGAATACATTATCAGTACTATTACAAGAAGTACAATATGTAATGAATAACATCTTACCAAGGGATGATATTCATACCCCCCTTCAGCATGCCCCTTCTCCTTACAATGTTTTTTATCTGATGTTCTTAAAATTCTTCTAGTTCGCAAACCTTTGCAATCATTGCAAGGGAAATAACACTTTCCATTACCCTTCGCCTCCAACGCTTCCTTAGCCTCAGCATACCTCCTATTGTTTTCTTCCCAGGTATATTTATTTGACATTCTAACAGCCTATAACAACAAAAAAAACTCATTAATCGATATATAACGTATGTCTAAATTGAATAGAGTATATATATATTAAAGGAGACCAAAAATTAAAGGAGGTGATTAGAGGATTACCTAATCATGTGTAGAGGATTACCTAAGTTATAATTCCCTTGGATTACTACATGATGTTCCAGTAGGTATTGGCGTATGGTGGGTAACAACCAAAATAATGAATCTTTTAAAAAGAAATAGAATTTGGAAAATAAAAAAGAGGAATGGAAAAAAGTGGGTGTAGCATTGTGAGTATTTTGAACCTCCAACTTACATTATTCTATAACATTTCATTTTTTAGAGTTTTGATTTCTAGTGTTTGTAAAAGGTTTCATTAAATTGTCTTTTCTCTGTGGTATTGTGATTCAAATTTTATATTCATGTTGATAATTATTGTGTAATATATAGATTCATTAAGCTTTACCAAATTATTTTTCTCATTTTTTTTATGATGGTTTTGTGATATTTTTATATGAAATCTTTTTTATTTCTTCATATAATCAACATAATAAATGTATTTTTACATTTTATTCAACTCGATGTCATTGATTTTATGATTACTCTCTATATCATTGGTGCTAAAGTTCCTATAGCACATAGCTACTAAATATATAACACATACTTAGAGAAATTTTGTGTGAATAACAATGAAAGGCTCGATTATGTGGTTTTACTCTTGGAATGAAAAATAAACTAAAGACTTATGAGTTATGAATGAAACCATTTAGACAATATCACAAATGAAGCATCATTATCTTATTGTATGGCATGTTCATTTATTTTCTTCAATGAATTTTGAAAATATATAAAGCACCAAATGTTATTTTAATATATTATGTCAATATGAAAGAATGTTTTATATTCACTATTTTTTTTTTAAGTTTTGATAATTGTTTCAAGTTTGAAATGTTTTGATTCTTTTGGGAAATAATTTTAATGTTCTTTTTATAAAATTTTATAAATTCAAATGTTACTTTTTAATTTACACTTGTTAAACATTTATTCATCATATATAAAAATGTAACATACATGATGTTATAAATAAGAAGTATATCATATAAGTTATTTAATTAACAAATTTAATTGTTTAAAAATGCCAAAGTTTTAGAAACATTGGAAGTGGTTAAAATACATTGTTCACAAGTTCCATGCTCTTTAAGACTCAAGTCTATCTATTTCATATAATATGCTATTTTCAAATATTTTTGTATTTGTATGCATAAGCACATGAAGTTTTGTCCTTGAAGTTGTCCCTTTTAAGGAAAATTCTATGTGGTAGTGATAAAAAACATACAAGGCACTAAAAGTTTAGAAGTCATGAGCACATTTCTAGTTACAATGTGTAATTTAATTTTCTATATTGACCCAAGAGAAAGGGTGATTCTAGACAATGTGGATCTTTAATTTACTTAGGATCGCAATATTATTGACAGGGTTGGGAACAAGTAATAGTACCTATTGAGTTGTTCATGCATGAGACTCTAAAGAAACAATCTAAAAAAAGATTCCTTAAGAATAACAAAGTACATATTAAATTCTACCATTGATGCGCTATAGATAATAGTATACCAAATGAAAAAAATACCATAGTCTCTTGTGTAGAATCAATGCAAGAAACTCAGTCTCTCATATTATGACTTGACACCAAAGAATAGTGAGGTTTCTGCTCATAGGAAGCCTCAATACTATTGAAGATAACTATATTCTTATTAAGTAATCACATCCCACATTTCTACTGAAAATGCAAACTCTTCATTTTGTACATTTATGTTAATGAAAGGGATGGTAACACTATCCTTTTCCATGTGACTTAGGGTTCATGCATCATATCACATGCATGTTATTGTTTCCCCTTTATGTATTGAATGTAATTGTTTCCCTCCTTATGTTGTCTTGGATTAAAATATTAATCTATTTTCATCTTCACATAATGCCACAATCACCTTATTTTCATGTTAGGTTATGAATTGTTGTATTTTCTATTCACAACAGGGGATTGATGTGCATAGATTCCCATCAATGTGAAATAAAAGCATGAATATGGGTGATTAATCATTATTTTATTCCATCCCTAGGTTCTCTAAGAGAAACATGCAATTGGTAAAAAATGATATAGATATGGACTAGCCTTGCTTGTAGATGGAACATTCTCTTGATTTTTTTTAATCTCACCATGCGTGCAAGATGCCAACATATAAAATTACTCAAATTTTCTTTTAATGTTCCAAATCGAACTACTTACACATAAATTTAGAATCAAGACCAATATAATCATAATGAATTTAACAATGGGAAGAGATATTATTGGGAGGGTTAACTTGCTTTAGAAAAGGATTGAAACCTTGACATAGGGATATCTCACTCCCTTCCCTTACAAGTTGGTGAACAAATTTAGAATGTACAATGTAGGATAAGGAACAAAGACAAACAAAGAAGGAATTAATCCTACATTGAAATAAGAGTAATAATAAGGTGATTATAAAGAGAAGTGAGGAAAAACCTTTGTGATAATGTTGAAACACCTAAATATTCGTGCAAAAAATCTAAAGGTTGGAGTGTTCTACATTTTTTATTGTCCTTTCATAGTTATATGAATGCGAAAAGAACAAAAGAATCTTCACTAAGAACCACCTATCTAAAGAAAAATGATTTTGAAAATTTTAGAGCACTCATCATGGGGTTGGCCAATGAAATAGTGACATCACCACAAAAAAATGATGGTTCAGAACATGTGTAGAAACCCATATCAAAGATGGTCATGATATTAACATTTTAACACAAACCACCATTTAAAAATTACATTTTAACAGAAATGAAAATTTAAAAATTTACATTTTAACATAAATGAAAAATTTATAAAATTACATTTTGTCACAAAAATCCCAAACTATATAAACATTTGCTCCATTGCATTGAAGCCCTAGTTGGAACATAAAGGGTGCAACAAAAAAAAAGACTAGTGCATTGCAGTCAAACTAACCTGGAAAACGAATGAGATCAAAAATTCGATGTGTCAAACCAGTACCAGACTCTTGAAATCGCAGAACGAAAAACCACTAGAAAGATTACTGCAACTCTAGCAAATGATTCTGAAAATATGACTTAAGAACATGTATTTATAGATCAATGAGGGTCGCGATTCCGGTGAAAATGCACAACGATCAAATTTCAAAAAAACATAAATTCAATGACCGTTAAAAAAGAAAAACAAAAGCAAGTTTTATTTTTGTCATTTCGTCACTATAGCGACAGATGGACATGTCGTTGCTATAGAAACACACTTTTGTTGCTATAGCGACGAAATGTCCATACTGTCGCTATAGCGATGATCGTCGGGGGAATTTACAATTTTTTTCCAAAAATTTAAACTGTTTTTCCACGAAAACATCAATTTTAACTGTTTCGTGGGACTTTTGAGCCATATGTAGTAGTGGGTACTCAATTGAACCTAAGAAGCGCTTACCATCCAAAGATAGATGGGAAAACAAAAATAGTGAATCAGGTGATGGAGGACATGCTTAGGATATATGTCATGGATCAACAGACTCATTGGGAAAAGCACTTACCTTTGGTAGAGATTGCTTACAACAACAGTTACCATAGCTCAATTGGGATGCCTCCATATGAATCATTATATGGAAGGCCATGCAGAACACCATTGAGTTGGGAAATGTTATAGGATCAAGTAATTATAGGACCCGAGTTGATTTAGGAGATGGAAGAACAGGTTGTTCAGATTAGACAATAGTTAAAGGAAGCTCATGATAGATAGAAGAGCTATGCTGATGCGCATAGGGTTGACCGAAACTATAAGGTTAGGGATGCAGTGTTTGGCCGCATCAGGGCTAGAAAAAGTACCATCCGGTTTGGGAAAGGGACAAAGTTGTCGCCACGATTCATAGGACCCTTTGAAATTTTGGATAAGGTTGGAACCATTGCGTATTGTCTTGTGCTTCCACCCCATTTGCACAAAACTCATAATGTTATTCATGTATCTGTTTTATGACATTATGTAGTTGATGAGTCTCATAAAATAAATTGGAAGGAACTGTAGGTTTCGGACAAGGGGACCATCAGGGTTACATATCTTAGACACCGTTTGGTGGACCAGGTTAAAGTCTAGTGGGACCGGTATAGCCCAGGTTTTGCTACCTGGGAGGATGCAGAGTCTATGCTTTGTGATTATCCCACACTATTTTGACCATAACTTCGGGACAAATTTTTTTGAAGGGTGGGTGTATGTAACGCCCCGTTTTGACATTACTACCTGATCTATTATTATATGTTGTATTTGCTTGATTGTGAGACTTCGTCAGTTTGATGACACTGTGGACATATGGTTCTATTATTTCTCCGAGATATATCTGTGTGTGTGTGTGTGTGTGTGTGTGTGTGTGATGTTAGTGTTATGATATGTAGTCATGTTTTGATATATATCATGCGTTAATTATGTCTCATATATGAAAATTACTGAATGATGGGTACGTGGATACTATTAAAAGTTATATGTTAAATGAATGAATGTTATACTAGGTGCATGGTAAATATAAATGATTTTCTTATTATTTCTTAATGACGAAATGTATGTATACATGTCAAGGATTTTGCACGATATTCTAGATTGTATGTTGGAGACTAACTTACAGGTTAAAATGGTTAAGTGATAGCTGGATCCTACAAGGTGGGAGTGCCTCGAGGACATGGACTCCGAAAGATAAAGGGTATGCAAGTGATGCATTATTTATTTTCGCATGATTATTATGTTGATTATCATGATGTATGGGTGGGGTAGGGTTTCAGGGAACTCAACTGCCCAAATTGGTTATACGATGAAAAAATGAGTACAAGTTGTAATGCAGTTATTATGTCGATGTAGACATAGTCCCTTGTTCCATTAGGGGGTGGAGGATTTACCCACCATTTATCCCAGAAACCCATATTCATGGGAGGGTTGTGCTACGGTGTGCTCCCCAAGGTGTGTGATGATGATAGGTGGTTTCCTGCTAGGGAATATTGGTCGATGTATTTGACACTTCCGCTTACAGGTTCTAACTGGAGCCGGTCATGGCATGACACTTCAGGGTAGTCCAGCAGAGGAAGGATAGGATGTGGAAGTTAGTTGTGAATTAGGTAGATGATGTAGGTAGATAGGTGTAGCTTGAAGTTGGGAAGAAAACTTGATTTAACTGTACATGTTGAAAACCTTTGATTGATTTAAGTTTCGTAACTCAGTAATGTATGAATTGTTCATAAGTTAATAAGATGCAGTTAGGTAAAATATTGCACATTGCAAAGTGTTCAAACCTATATCAGTAAACAATGAATTTTATGATTAGGAATGATGCGTGTAATCTAGTACTGTTAATGTACCTATGCAATCTATGTAAGCCTTAGCTACACTTACATAGCTCGTCTACTTGAATATATGAATTATCTATTGAATTATTGCATGCATGTGTTGTGATTCTAAATGATCACTATGTACTTTATTGTACTTAATTAATAATTATCTTAACCGTTATGTTGAAATTATTCAAAGAATGGTTATTAATTAGGTTATGGTAAGGTATTAATGAAAATGATTAACTAGGATAAGGATCTTGTCGATTAAATAATTGAATAGGTTGATAGAGTGACCTAGGTGGTAATGAATGATGATCAAGTTCTAATGTTGATTAATGTTAATTATTGTTGATTAATAATGATTAATGTTGCTGATAATGTGATTAAGAATTCTTGATTTAATAAATTGTTGAATAAATACTTAGTTATTAAGTCATTAAATAAGTATTAATGAGGTTGATTATTGTTAATCACATTACTAACAACTAGGTTAATAAATGCTAATTAAAAGGTGAATTATAATAGTTTCATCCATGATGATCATGATTAGTTATAATTAATCAGGATTAACTATTGTTAATAAGAATGTGGTAGTGAATAAGGATTAATTAAGGTTATTAAAATGAATTAGGATAAATTATAATTTAGGGCTCCGTAGTTAAAACATGGTAAATAATGACATTATGTATTTTAATAAAAGATTAATTATAATTATGAATATGGAATTATGAGGTCACCAAGGGTTGACTAGTAATTAATTTGGTGGAACGTGTAAGTATAGAACACTTACAGTTGGTGGGTGAACCAACCCAAAAATTAAAACATATAAAATATAACAATTATTAATTATTAATTAAAAATTAAAAGTTATATTTTGAAATAAGAAAAGAATTGTTAAGGTTGTGCCAAGAAGGTTATCGGTGGAGTTAAATATTTAATTGATATTATTATTATGGTTTGGTTCAAGGAGTCTGACAAAGTAGACAAGAAGGGGTTGGGACCTCATTAATGGAAAATATAGGGGTAGTAACGAAGGGGAAGAGTCGAAAAAGAGGGCATAAGAGGGAGAATGGAAGGGAGATAGAGGATCTTTGGATTTTTGGAGAAGGATAGGAAAATTGCAGACGAGAACAGAGGGGAAGTGTTGGAGGATTTTGTTAAGGGAAAATGGTTGGATTGTACTCAGTTTGGGCTCGGGGGTCCAAAGGGGAAATTTTGGAGCTGGGTGGTCGGTGAGACCTTGCCAATTGGCAGGGTGGAATACCAAGCTGTCTGGTCGGTTGACTTCCAAGGTTGGGGAAATATTTTGGTTGAAGGGCATATTTATCTAGGCTGTTGCACCTATAAAATAGTAAATGTTAGAACAATTAAATAACACATGTAGTTATTTCAAACCTGTAAATGTAAATGTTATTTTTTTTACAGGAATGAAATTTAAAGATAAACTAGAAAACAAAACAGGGACTTGAAACAGTATGTAAGCAAAGGAAAGATAGGTATTTATTTATAAACTCTGATAAACTAGGACTAGGGTCCTACAATTAGCTTGAGGATGATATGGTGAAGTCACCCTATGCCAAATCTAGAATTGTTGAGTAAGTCTCTAAATCAAATGGGAAGTCAATTGGGACCCTCCATCTGTGACTATCTCTCATAAAACCCCAAAGAGAACAAAAATTTCCTCATAAAGGAAAACTGATACGACCTGTTATGTTTTCCTGGGAAGTGTTTTTTCTTCAACCCACTTTGTCACATTGTCCGTGCATACTACAATTTGGACCTTTTGGAAATATTGGGGGTTGATTAGTCCCACGAAGTCCAAGGCTAATATCTCAAAAGGCTCGATCACAAGATGAGTTTGAATTGGCATCTCATCGGTCTTCCCTGGTTTTCCCATCCTCTGGAAGTTATAACATCCTTTCACATACCTCTTGCCATGCCGAAATATATTGGACCAAAGTTATCCCAATTGCAACACCTTGTGGCCTATTGTTTTATTAGCAAATTTCCCTCCACAAGGATCATCATGGTAATCCCTAAGTATATGATGTATCTCATGTTCTCTTACACAACATCGGATCACAAGATATGGCCCTATGTAAAAGAGATAACCCTCAATCTAGGAATACCTAGCACTTTGTCGAATAATGCATTGTCATTATTTTGGGGAGAGGTGGTTCAGAAGACTCCCTGCAACCAAATAATTAACAATATATGTATCCCAAGGAGTATTATTAGATACTGCAAAAATATGTTCACTGGGAAATCTATCTTATATGGATAAATCTCCACCATCATTGGTAAGCTGTGAGAGGAATCCCACAATAACATTGTCCCTCCCAAGCCTATTAATGAGGGTGATATAGAATTCTTGGAGAAATAATAACCACATAGTCACTCTACCATTTGTGATATGATTATTCATTAAATAGAAAATGGCAAAGTGATCTATATGTACAAATACTTGATACCCATCTATATAGTGGAGGAACTTACTGATGGAGTAAACAACAACAAGGAATTATTTCTCAATTACCATGTATTGATTTTAGTAGGATACAAGTTATTATTGATGAAGTAGATAACATACAACTTTCAATCTTCTTGTTGTTTGAGTATTGCACCAATGGTTGTGTCGAATGAGTATGCGGAGATGTGAAAAGATAGAGACTAGACAGGACCCCTCAAAATTTGCACTTTTGATCAAAGTTCCTTTAATGTTGTAGAAGAAGATCGGTAGTCATTGGTCGAGGTAAAATCTATAGATTTAGCTAGTAATGAAAATAAATGAGACACGAGTTTAGTGAAATTTTAAATAAAATTACGATAACAACCTGCATGTCCAAGAAAACTATGTACCTCTTTCTAAGTTTCAGGGATTGGAAGATTTTAAATTACCTTGATCTTTTTCAAATCCACTTTAATACATGTGGTATAAATTTCATGCCCAAGGACAATACCCTCAGTGAGTAGCATGTGGAATTTTTCATTACTAATGGAAAGGTTGGTCTCTCTGCATCATTTTAGCACCTTCTCAAGGTTATCCAATTCCTCCTTAAATGTTTGGCCATAATATGTGAAGTCATCCATATAGATGTAAACGCACTCATGGATCAAATAAAAGAAGATCCTAAGCACATCCCTTTAAAAAGTGGCAGGTTCAATGCAAAGGCCGAAAGGAAGTATCCTATCGGAAATGTTCCTCGGGGGCATGTGAAGGTAGTCTTATCTTTGTCCTCTAGAGTTATATGGATCTAGTTATAACCACTAAATCCATCAAGAAAGGAGAATAATTGTTTCTCTGCTAATGTGTTGAGGACCTGATCAATGAAGGGCAAATAGAAATGGTTCTTCTAGGTGGCTTTATTTAATTCTCTTTAATCAACACAAATCCACCACTTTCCATTTTTCCTAGGTTTTCTTAACAAGGAAAAACCCATTGGCTATCAGATATTGGATATATGAAATTCATGTTTAGAAGTTTTGTAATTCGTCCTTGATAATATTCCTTAAAATCAGGTTCATGCGGTAATAGGGATTCCAAACAAGTCGAGCATCATTCTGGATGTAAATGTGATGGATGAATAGATTAGAGTGGATTTACTTCATGTCCATATACTCCCATGTAAATGCATCCTTCTATTCTTTTAATATATGGATCATTTGTTCTTTCTTTAAAGGGAACAAGTGTGGATTAATATTCAGACTCTTCCCTGGTTCAATCTCTATGGAAATACCAATAAGTTTAGTATCAACTGAAGGTAGGGAATTTGGAGATAAATTTGTCACACAGTCCTCCTAAACATAAGATTCAATTATGGAATCCAAAATTTAGGAGTTTGAATGAGAGGATGAGGATGGATCACTTAGAAAACTACTAATGCCATCATCCTTAGTTTCATTTTTAAAACAAAGTGAGTTTCCAATGGTAAGTAATGGGTGGAAAATTTTGGCATCGCACTCTTCCTCTTCCACCTACATGGGGTTTTCACCATCTATGATAGGCATGGAAGGAGGGTACAAAGTAAGCTAATTAGTGGAGTTTCCATGAGCTATTGTCATACTACCATATCTATAGCCAATATATGCGTCGACAGTGACTAACCATAACCTTCCAAGGATTAGTGGATGTCCCCTAAATGAGACTTTGGTTGCAACATCATAAAATCTACTGGATACTCACATGAATCTACAAAGATGACTACATCCTCCAGAATTCCTTTTGGTTTAATAGTAGATCAATTTGCTAATTCCAAAACCATTGGGGTTTCTCTAGAATGGAGTCCCAATCGCTCCATGGTTTCCTTGGTCATTATGTTCATGGTGGCTCCTAAATTGATCAAGGTGTTTGTGATGTGAATATTGTTGATGTAAACATCCACAATGGGATTTCTAGCATCCTTATACTTTCCATTTAGTACTCTTCCAAGGATTACATATACTAATTGACTGATCACATGTACAGTGGGAGGATCCTTTGACTTCCTTCCAGGTTTTCTAATGCATATTTATTTGATAGTTTTAGCGTATATTGAAACGTCCTTGATGTCCTGAAACATTGGAATATCAACACACAATTTCCACAACTCTCCTAGTAAATAAAAATCAGACTGGGTAAGGGGTTTTGTTAGTCCTAACCTCTTAGGGTAAGAAGGAGGTTGCAAAAACCGTTATTCAATCAATGGTCTAAATTCCTAGGCGAGATAGATTGTGGTGTCTCAAAGGGGTTCTACTCATTTTTATTCTCAAAATGACTTGTTTCTAGTTGGAGAATCTACTCTTCTTCATGTTTTATAATGACTGGGGGATCCTTGATTTAATACTCTCCCTAATCTAAAATGGATTTCATGAAATTCTAAAGGAGAGATATCATATGTGGGGTAACCACAAATTCCAAAAGAATAAGAGTGCTACACCACTTTATTATTGGGATTAAGGTTCGGTTGCACATGTGGTTGTGGTCTTGGTGGGGGATTACTTATGAATATGCTTGCAGACAGTTGAAATTTCTATTGTTGTGGTAGTTGCAGTTACGACACACTCAATTGTTGATTTCCAGGTGATGACCCTTGTGACCCTTGTTCCTAAGGTTCATGGGGATACAATTGAGAGGGGAATTGTAGTTGTTGGGGAGGATATTGAAACAATGGATTGGATTAATAGGTTTTAAAAAACTAAGTTGGATCTTGGTTCATACCTATTTCCTAGGTTTCCAAGGCCTCTTGGGATCTATGAAGCAATATTTCTCTTTTTCCAACTTTTTTCCCTCATATACTTATTTCAATCTAGGTAAAGATGGACAGTTGTTGGTAGGGTGATCCTACTCACAAATTCCACAAATATCAATGCTATTAAGTGGGCACTCTTTTAAAGGGCATTCTTGTCTACATTTGGGACAAAACATAACCATAGATTTCGCTATTTTTACTTACTTTTGCTTTAATTGCAACTTGTCAACCCAAGAAGCCAAGGAACTTAAGATGTCAGTTTTAAAATTATCAAGTAAATTAACCAATTCAATTCTTGTGACTCCTCCCGAGGTTGAGTTTTTGGATTTAGGAAATTCTTCCCATGAGATTTTTCTAGCCTTATATGTTCCTTGAGAATATCTCCTGCAAATATTACATATCTCATTAAAATCTACATTGGAAATATCACCTTTCCCCATCAATTTTAGGTTGTACACTTATTCATACCTCATCCATATTTTAACATGGTTTTTTCATGTTTGTACTTCTGCAAATTATATTGAAACCGTTCAACATAATCCTCCAAGCTCTCCTCCTCTCTTTGAGTCATTTTAAAAGTCTCTTCCTGCAAGTCTTTAACACTGCAATAGTCTAAGTAATTTTAGAGAAAGAAATGTTTCATATATTCTCATGTGTTGATCAATTTTCCCCCAAGTCCCACGAACCATCTCAATGTTTCACTTTTTAATGTAGTAGGAAATAAATTTAGTTTAAATTGTGCATTTGAAAAATAATCATAACTATGACACAAAATATAAAATTCAAAGAGGAAAGTACCAAGATCATCACTTGTCAATCCATGAAAAGTGGGAAAGGATGAAACAAGAATATTTTTCATTGGTGCTTCTCCCCTAATATCCCCAATTGGGAATATGAAAGTGGCATTGGATGCAACTTACTCTTCTGCCATATTATTTCTATATTTTCAAAGGGATGACATGTAATTTTTTATTTTGCAGGGGGGTAGATTCTGATGGTTCAAAGACAATATTAATTTGTCCCTCAAGAACTGAGTGTCTTTTCCCACTAATTATTCCATCTGTATGTCCATGCCCCTCTATAAACGGATAGAACTCAATTTCAGTTGAAGAGGATGAAACCTTCTTCAGAGTTCCCAATGGAGGGATCTCTTGTCTATTGATATTTCCAAATCCTCCTCGATCTCTTCTACCTAAACAGTTTTTAGTATAAGGGGTGGTTCTTACTGCATCACTTGATCTAAAATTTCCTCTATGACTCATGAAAACCTCATGTCTTGAACACAGTAGAGTAGGGGGCTCACTTTCACAGTGAATGTGTAGGTTCTTACCACTTGTCTTATAACTCCTCTTTCCTTGTGTTAAATACACTCTAACTATGCTTCTAAATGCAAAATCACACTATATATGGGATTCACTAAAGGATTCATTTTGAAAATTACCCCTAAGAAACCGCAATAATATGTGTAAACAAAGAAACCAATGCTAGGCATATTATTGCGTCATTAACAAGCTCCCCAACAACAACGCCAAAATATTAGGTCAATTAATTGTGCTTCTAAAATACCTAATCTACCGATCATTACCACATCATGCCCTAACTTTCCACTAGGTGTAAGATTTCCACCGCACGAGCAGTTAACCTTGGGCGAGCAGGATATTCGGCATGTGGAAGTTGACATCTTCATACTGCCAATGGAGGGTCTACATGATCTGCACCTACAGGTTATGGGGGATATCCATGAAAGAGATGTAGTTTCCAGGAACCAGCACCATGAATTAGTTGCAAACTATAAGCAGCTGCGGGAGTCAAGCTTGAAGAGGTCCATGCAACTTCAAGATGAGCACAACCATCGAATGAGACTAGAGTCTACGGTCACTGCGGTAGCTACGGAGATATCGAAATGTGATGAGAAGCTAGAACCTGCGGACATTGTCATTAAAATCGGCGAGGTGGTCAGCAATCTTAAGGCGGAGATGGAAGATATGGAGATCAACTATCAAGCGAATCTTGTTGCATTGGAAGCACAGAATCAGCCAAAGACTCCAACTGATCAGTAATAGTTAAGAGCAAAAGAAGTGAAGGCCACAGCAGAAAGTATAGCCATTGAGGTGGCTAAGTGCCAAAATTTGTTAGATGAGGTGACAAAAACGTTCATTGCGCTTGAAGAAGACCCAAAGTTGTTGGAACTCAAGAACACTTTGAAGGATAAGCAAGCATAATTAGAATTGTTGGACATAGAGGTCAAGGCTCTGCCACCAAGAGACCGCCTTCGCAGATATCATGAAGTCAGGGAATTGAAAAAACAAGTGCAAGTGTTGAGAGACAGGGAGACTGAAGTCAGTGATAAGTCACAGCCCCTCCAAGAAGAAGCCCATGAACTAACAGAGAAAATTGAAGAAGCATTGAGGGAAATTCACGAAGGACAGGATTCAGTACAAGAGCAAGTGGATGATGAGATAACAGCTGATGTATTGGAGATGATCACGTAAATCGAGCAAGACACCAAGGAAACGATCGAAAAGTGGAGTACAAAATATCAAGAGTTCGCTGTGAAGTTAGCTCTGCAGCAGGACAAGCAGATCGGAGAACCTACAATAGAAAGTTGCTCGGGGACGAGCCACATGTAAGTGCTAGGGGCCTGTTGGGCTTGGCGCAAGTGGTGAATTTTTATGCAAGTCATGTTTTGGAACTCCAAGGTTAAGCATAGCTCAGTTGAATACTTTTTTTACAAGTCATTTTTGGGAAGCTGGGAAGTTGAGCACAATGCAATGTCGAAAGAGCAGTGAAGTACAACGTTGCGGAGGAATACAGTGTTGCGATGAGCCCGATCTACGGAGATCCAGAAAGGTAGAAGGTTGGAAGGAAGATGGCACATATTTCGGTTAGACCATCTATGGTCTATTTTTGGTAAAAATGCTCCATGATTACCAAGTGGCGGGTAAGAAGTAAGGCGAAGGAAAGCAACCGGTCACACACGCAAGGAACCACTACATGAACTGGTCGCATAAGGTTGTAAGAGAAGGAACGGGTCAGTGAAAGCAACCTGTTGGCGTGTGCGTGACAAGGGGGATGATAGCGACGTGACCATGTGCAGAGGATGGCCATGACAGAATATTCGCTACCAGAAACCAACAAGTCCGGTTAGCTGAAAACCGTGACAGTTTTGGAAAACCTTAGGGTTTCGCCCAGCTATTGTAAAGACATGACCTACGGGCATGATCTATAAAAATGGATTATTTTGTAAGGGAAAGGATTTATTAGTATTGAGAAATCTTCTAAGTGTAAATACTGAATAGATCTCTGTTGAGAGACATTTTTGTAAAGGCTCTGCAAGATGTGTGCGCAAAGGCCTATTGAGAGAGAAGAGAGTCTGCAGCTGAGTGCACAGCCTGGAATTGTTGTACCCTTCCCAAAGACTAATACAACAATAGTTCTTGTGGACATAGCTCCCATCCTGGGGGTGAACCACGTTAAATCTTGTGCAGTGTGATTGTTTATGTGTTTTCACTTGTCTATTTGCTTACAATGAATGCTTGAAATCTCATTTATCAGTTGATATGTTCATGCTTTTATATGTATTCGCCATGAGAATGAGGTGGGAATAATATGTTAAGTATCACATGTATGGATGAATGTTGAATGCACAGTATTTTTGAGTTAACGAATGCATAAATCATTTAGATAAGCACCTAATTAGGAGAGATCGTGCCATGTGACTCCCTCAAAGCGCAGCACCGGAAGTGCACAGAGCAGTGTATTTCATCTTGTGCATAAGACCTAAGACTAAATAATCTAAGGCAGTTGACGAATGAATAAAAGCACTAATTAAAGTCATCAATATTGGTTTAGTCCGAAGAGGAAGCGTATAAGTTAGTTGCACTATCCTGTCATTGAATCCTGCCCGAACCGCGCAGTCCTTGGATGCGCTGGTTGTGCAAGCATATTGGCTTGTAGAAGATGTCGCGCAGTCTTCAGTACACAGTGTGAGCCCATGTTGCTCACCAATTAGTCGAAACTCGCATCACCAGGTTGTGGAAACCTGATTCCGCATCCACCCCCTCAGCTTCACCTCGAGTGAGACCTCAGTCTGTTCGCAGACCGTTGCCGAAAGGGCCGGTGAAAAGGGGTTTTGTTGGTTCCTAAACCGCGAAGAACCTGGGTCTACATTGGAAACCTCTAGAACAATATAGTAAGCCAACAATTCCTTAGGATGAGACTTTGGGGACATAGTTAATAAACCGCTACCCCTTTTTCAAATAGCCTTTTGAGAAGGCAGGGTGGATTCCTTTCTACAAACGACTGCATGGTCACAATGATAAATTGGCACAAGAGTTTACCAAGACCCTAAATGAGTAGGTAGTAAGGGTTGGGCCCTTAACGCTCACAGTGTCAGAGGTGACCATTTATACATGCATAGGTATCCTTATCAGCGGAGAGTGATGGTTTAGAAGCAACACAATTAAGGAATTCGATGTTAATCAATTCTTGGTAGAATGCCATTGGGACCTATAATGGAGAAAGGAATTGTCAAGGGAATGGATCAAAGAAGAATGGCACAACCTCATGTACCTATCTCAAAATTACGTTACCTATGAGGGGAGGTATGCAATCACCTTTCAATATCATATCTATCTTATGGTACATTTAGCAGGTGGAAGGAAAATAAATTTTCCATTTTTCTTGTTGAAAAGTCCGCATAAAATGGCTAAGTATGTCCAAAAGCACCCTAAGACCATGGAATACGGTCTATGTCTCCATGGACTCATTAGGATTCTTGTGGAGGAGGAATTTAAAAGGGGAAACCAAACCTGGGAACACTTCCTCTTTTGGGGAGGGTTTGCAAAAATCTTTGCAACACCTTCTACCTCATTACAAGAGGGTTATTCTAGAAGTAGCAAAACCCCTTCTAAAAATCAGAGGAAGTAAAAAGGAGAGTCTTCAAGGAAAAATTTGGAACCCCATTTGATAGAATGGATTTCTAAAAAGAATGAGACCACTCCTCATAATTAAAAGATGAGTCCAAGTGAACTTTTGAGAGGGAAAGAAGCAAACAACAATAGAAGCAAGGAGGAAACATCGGTTCAAACAGTAACTCCTCGTGACATAGGGAAAAATGACACCAAATATTAATATTTGGGTAATGATTCATCCTCTCATACTTAGTGGTCAAATGAAGGGAATAAGAAATATCAAGGACTAGTCACTAAAATTAGCAATAAGAGAAGAAGAATTTTTTTTTAAGAAAAGGGATCATAGGAGTAGGCAGCCTCTTCCTTGCATACCTTTGAGAAAACCTTCAGAAGCATAAAGGAAACGAAACTCTTCACATATTCTAAGGGAAAAAGTATAAATGGAGAATCCATCACTGACCCTATGATTGAGGATCCTCACACCCAAATCAATGAGGAGACTGTTCCTGAAATTGAAGATGTGAGAGAGGAAGGGACTCCTAAGGAGGTAAATAAACATGTTTCTAGTCCACAACATGCAATTTCTGAGGATGTTGAGATAGAAGAACCTACCATGATTTAGGGAATACATCATATAAATCACAATTTGTAATGTAATATCTGATTCAAGGGAACATTAACTCCAAAAACATACAGAAATTAAACAACAATAAAAACTTTGACAAAACAATATGATTTGACTAGATTTCAAACAGAAAATTACAAACCACTACAAAATCTTCATAAACCCTCCCAAGATAATGATGATGACCTGATAAGGCTGCAAGTAGGATGAAAACAGTCCAATACTTTGACAGCATCACTTATGGGTACATCACGCCCAGGTAGACCCCTTGAGCTAAACCCAAGGGCACAAGGAAATGGTCCATGGGACTTCAGTGGAAACCTAATTCTTTCGGTGCTTGATGTAAGTAATCAAACCTAGGATTAGAAGAAAAATAGACAAGGTTTGGAGGTCAAATGGACAATTGTGTTACTTAGGACTGACTGGCTAGTCTTTACTCAAACCTTCCCAAACACTCTTAGAGGGTCACTAAATTCAGTATTAAGGATGTGGATGGGTTTATCAGGGTATGATGGACCTGTATAAACTTACATAAATACCAAAGAGATAACATAATGAATTTTAAGATGATTAATGTAAAACTAGGCAATTTCGAATGCACATAGAGCAAGCCTAGGAAAAGAGAATTACAAACAAATTCAGTAATCTGCAGATTTCTTCTTAGGAGTGATATATTAACTCAAATACAGATAATTTAATAGTAGCAAGCTATATCAGACTGATATAGCATCATTTGAAAGTATCATAGATCCATACTTATAGATAGTTCACAATTCTTCAATGGATTTTACAAATGAGAGCTAGGATCTTCAATAGAAGTAAGAAAGAAGGGATATAACCATAATATCAAAGTAATATACATAAGAAGAACACATTGGTAGCTCCTAGATGGCTCAATATAATATGATACAAATCACAGGGACTCCATTGATCTGTTAACTCACTTCTTGTATGAATTTCACAGTGAAATTCCACCTCAATCTTGCACTAGTATTTGCATCAACATTGGAGGCTTGAGTTCTTCAATATGATGGATGGATCAGACCTGAAATGTCACTGATTTAGATGCAATAAACTCATTGAATATTATTGGATATCCTCTTCCTCAATCACCAGTAGCTAGATCTTGCAATCCTTCACTGGTTCAATGGTGCAATGGGGCACAACACCCAAAGCAAGCTAGGGGCATATCACCCAAGCTAAGAGAGGTGCAAAGCTCTCATGAATAAAATCACAAAGTAGCAAAATATGTGAAATGGAGTTGTAATCCTCCTTTTATAAACTTCTCCTTCATAATTGAGCTTATCTTCTTCCTTCTAGGACTTGCCATCTATGAAATTCGAATTTAGTGATGAGTGGGGCTTCTTTAATGGAAATTTGATTTTGCATTTTGGACCCACTTGCCTCATGAATTCGCCCTCCTTGGATAAATTTAGCCTTTGTTTCTTTCCTTGATCCTTTTTCCTTCTTTCATGCTTTTTCCAATCTCACTTATCTTCAAAAATTAGAAAACTCTTGCATTGTTGCCTTTTCCCTAGTATGCTTTCTTGCTTTTGGAAACTTATGCTTTGTCTTGATTTTCTTCTACTTTCCTTCTTTTCAGAACTTTCCTTCTTTTTTCCTCTTTCCTGATTTTATGTGCTTTCCTTCGTTTACTATTGCTTTCCATCTTTTCTACTTTACGCTACTTTTATTCTAGTTTCCTCTCTTGAGTGACAACTCACAGGGCCATCCTTATCTCCTTATGCGCCCTCATGGGCCCCTTAGCATTTTCCAACTCATATCATAATTAAAAATAATTAAATATTAAAAAACATAGACTTCATTACTCCTAATTTAATTTATTCCGAAAAACCATAGCTAGAATTTATTCCCTAGCTAATATAATTAATTACATAAAGTACTAGGCCAAAATTACTCCCGTATTAATTAATTTAATAATTTCCACTAGAACCCATGGGAGTGGAGTGGTTAGTGGCTTGACCGTGGTTCCCTTAGGGAAGGGACATTACACCATTGCAGAAGAACATAGTAGAGAACATCTTCCATCTGGCTTATTTTGATTCTAAAGAGAGTGACTCAAGAAAGGTTGAAGAAGTCAAGACATTAAAATAGTAATTGATAGAGTATGAAATCTTAGGCAGACAAATGAAGGAAGAGAACCAAATCTTTAAGAGAACCTACACCCAAGAGAAATAAAAATGGATAAGGATTGATGTTGGATTTAAAATTTTGATGAAGCATTCCAAGAGGCGGTATTGGAAAATGAAAAGTTTGGAGAGGGAAAAAAAGACATTGAAGCTTGAATTGTCGGAGTAAAAACAGGTAGAGCAGTCAAGAATTGATCTTTCGGCCCAAGTGGTTCAAGATGAATAGGCAATAAGAAAGGATGATGATGTGGTGATAGTTCGAGAAATTAAAAAGAATAAGATGAAGAGGATTCCAACAAAAATACCCCAAAAACTAGACAAACCAAAGGAAGAGCTCTTAGAGCTAGAAAGGAAGAAGTGATTGATGAAGAACAACATAAGGGTCTAGTAACTACAGGACCTCCTAGGAAGAAACGAATGCATTACACCTATGGTGAATCATTCAAAAACCCCAACATATCAGGATAAAGAGGGGAAGGAGTTGAACGAATATGTCCAAGCAGTTAAACGGAGACCCAAGAAAGACTCTTTATTATTGTTTTCCTAAGGGTATGCAAAGACTCGGACATGGGGGAGATGTTGGGTCTCAATTTTGTTTAGTTTTGCAATGATCAATATGGTTCCCTTTTGCCTAGTATTTTCCCATTTTACCTTCTTTTGTCCAAATTTCCATATACTCCTTCACCTTGGTGCATTTAACAATACAAATCAGTAACAAGGTAAAATATTCCACCTTTTGCATCATTTCTTGTGTTTAGACATGTATTTTGAAGGTGGATATGGTCATGGTCTAACAAGCCTCTTGATGTCCTTATCCTTTTGATTGCACGGATGTTCAAATGCAGGAGACAAGCAGGAAAACACAAGTGTCAAAGCAATCAGACTACCAACAAATCGCTACCGGAACTAGCTACTCTAGTAGCTCACATGTGCTATGATAATTCACAGTCACTACGGAATGGATTTGAGATCACTATCAGAAATAGTTGATTCGGTATTTTTCCTATGCAAAGAAAGAGCTCGATAACCACCGGACCGACCACTACGCACCACCTTGAGACAGTTAAGATAGTTCTAGGTCTCCTGATCCAATGAGGTGGATCGTGTCTATATTCAAGTTAGGATGGTCCTCGTCTTATTCTCTTAATCAAGGGACCACAATTGTTCGATCCCACCTGAAATAACCAAAGATAAACTAATTCGAATTGTCTTGACAGAGATAGGTTTCACTTCAACGATTTCATGCCCCTATTCATAGAATCATCCAACACTATGAGGGAGAATTATCCAATAGGATCTTTGTCTTGTTATTATGGATATACATGGTCTGTTCTTAGATATTCAAGATCCATTAATCTCACATCTATAGTTGTACTCAGGAATTATAAAATATGATCTTCTTTATCAATAGGAAGGCATATATAGATCATAGAGGCTTTGTAATGACATTGTGAATGTTAATATAATCATCCTTTTTTTGTTCATTTCGTGATTTCATCTTCCTGAAGTGAACTTGGTCAGGAGGGCCCCTTGCTTTGAGTTGCATTTGTAGAGTTAGAATGTAGGTTTGGTTTGTGTATGCGTGGTTGTTGTTTTCTAATTTTGTTCCATATTCAAATCATAAGTATGGTTGTTGTTTTCTAATTCTATTGCAGATTCATCTCAGACAAATGACTATGGTTTTGTAATTTTTTTCCAGAATCATCTTAGATGAGTGGTTATGGTTTTAATATTTTCTTGTGGAATCATCTCTTGAATTTATAATTCATATTTATAAATATATTTTGGTGTTGCGAATTTAGTCTAGAATAAGTAGAATTAGTCTTGTAGCTAGGGTTAAAAAATGAAAGGATTTACTCTTTACAATATCTTGTAATTCTTGAATGATTGAAGGGATCTCTTGGTGTCCCCATTGTTTGAAAGGTTATTAACCCAAGAGTTAAACAAGTGTTCTAACAAACCACAGGACCTGGACCTATGGTCTTTCGACCATCTGGTTTTACTTCCATGTACAGTGCGGTTTGATGCATCTTCTGATAAGATACAAAGGTATAGTTGTTTCTTCACTACTTTGACAATACTAACAATTGTTGTGGAGATCACTATTCAATATTGAGAACTGGTTGTCAGATATACACATAGTAAATTCATACAATTTGTTAGTAACTAGCCAAGGAGTTGTTTGTGTGAGTTATTTTTTCCCATTTCATTTGGATACCAAGATAAGGTTGTTGCCTAAACATTGTGATAATATTGAACAGTCCTCAAGCTTAACATTAAATATGGAGTGTTATTGTTTGGACATAGACTTAGTGAATTAATCCAACCTATCTAGTATTCCATTAATGATATTAGCAAGTGTGACAAATATAGGATCAATTGAGCTTGGTTTTGCATATACTTTTCACAACACCTCATAAGTTTACTAACCCTAGTTGATAATTTATGTAAGGTAAAATTAAGCAATTATTTTTCCCAACATTGGGGAAAAACACTGTCTTTTCTTGAATACAGTAAGAAGTATATGGACCTGAAATTGAGAGGAGAACCTAATCCATTTGAGTTGTATGCACAAAAAGAGAAGATGTTGCAAGACCCACATTTTGTTTCTTCTTTTGTAGAGGTTCAGATGCCAGCTAATGATTTATGTGAGAAATGGATGTCCCTAAATAGAGTAGAGGTTATTTTGTGTATTCAGAAGCGACATGAGTCTTTGCTACCATTGAATACAAACAAGGAACCTTTTTATTTTAATCAATTTGTCATTTATTTAGATCAAGTACCACGATACAATGAGTGTCTAAAGGTTTTGGGTGTTCAATGGATCAACCTAAAGTTTCATTTCCCATTATTGTGGTAGCTAGTAGAACGAAACAAGGAATTAGAATTTTGGGCAACCACAATATCCAATTTAGGTTATTATTTACATAACGAGTAGGGGAACCCTATTGGTAGTACGGCTGCTATTACAGCAAAACCTACAAGTGATTGGTAAACTCACCACCGCTAGATTTCAAGGATCCACAAGAGGCGATTAGTCCCTTATCACGATACACCGGGGAGCACTGACTACTTGCAATTTCATGCAACAATCTCCCCCTCAGCGCGAGCTGAGTGTGTATCGAACTCATGACCTCTAGCTCTAATACCAATTGTTGGTAGTATGGCTGTCGTTACACCAAAACCTGCAGGTGATTGGTAAACTCACCACCGCCGGATTTCAAGGATCCACGAGAGGCAATTAGTCCCTTATCACGATACACCGGGGAGCACTGACTACTTGCAATTTCGTGCAACAAACCCAACATGTAATTGGAGTAGATTATACTCTGATTCCTTGCCTCTTGCATCTACAAATCCTGATATGGCCAAGTATTTTTGTTGCATGGGGGCATGCAATATCTTCACTTGGGGGGAGATGTTGGGGTTGAGAAATGTCATTATTTTGATACCTTTTTATCAATCCTTTGTCCTATGTTTGTCACCATTAAGAAGACATTTTGGTCTGAATAAGCACAATTTCGATAATAGGTATCCATAGTTTGTGTTTCCTACATTTTGAATGAATAATAAGAATTTTGAACGAATAATGAGATGATTCTATACCTTTTGATTATATTTTGAGTATGATTGCAGGAAACATGTTGCAGAAGCTATGGAGTGAGTTGTGCAATGATGCAGAAGTTGTGGAGACGAAATAAGTAGTGGAAATTTGCAAAATAAGTTGTGAAACAAGTCGTGGAAGCTACAGTATGATGCAAAAGCTGCGGAACAAGCTGTGGTAGCTCCAGAGTGGACGACCATTGCTGAAGATGAGAATCCGATGGCCTCAAATATATGATTAAGATATTTGTAACAACCCTTTTGTTACAAATCTACTCGCCAGGAGCTAAACAAGCAATGGTTTCACCCAAATTGGAACAACTGGTTTGAAATAGCATCTCGTGGAATCCTTTTAGGAGTCAATTCAAGAAGCCCTATATTTATCATATAGTCATTGCCTTGAAGATCAAGATGGTCTGAATTGTCACCAGATAATTTGAACAAGTTATACAACTTGACAAGAACCCGACATTGTTCTCATTTTTTATGGTCAATTTTAGTAGCTGTTTTTGCCCCTATTTCAGAAAGTGTGTATATTGGTAGCACTATTTTTCATTTTGAGCCATTTTTTGTGATTTTGAAATTCTTGGTCATAAGAAAACTATAAATTTTATTTACAAGGGCGATTTTTCAAAGTTTACAAAAAAATCTACATTTAGTAGTTAGTTATAATGAAAAAATACACACTTTTTTGAATTTGTTTAACTTTTAAAACCATTAGACTGAAAAATATATGTATTTTTTTCCCTAACTAAATCATTTCATGAGCAAATTTGTTAAAAAAATGAAACAAATAGTCATTTCAATCTTTTTGTATGCATTTTAAGCCCTTTTTATGTATAGAACTAAAGAAATTTAATTTAAAAAAAAAAATGAAAAAACACTCAAAACAAAACAAAAATTAAAAACAAAATAAATAATTAAAAACAACAAAATTTCAAAAAAAAATCTAATATTTATAACTAAATTTTAAAAAAAAATCAAAACTATAGAAAAAATTTAAAATAAAAATTTATATTTTAAAAATATTAAAAATTAGAAATTAAAAGTGAAATTATTAAAAAAAAAACACTACCCATATCCCTCCCGTCCCCAACCCCTACCCCCTCTCCCGTCCCCTACATCCCTACCCCTCCCGCAACCATCCCCTACCCCCTCTCCTCCGCCGCTCCCACTGCCCTACCTCCTCTCCTCCCCTCCCTCTCGTCCCCCTCCCCTCTCCACCCTTCCCACTCCCCCCACACCCTGCCCCTCACCCCCACCCCCCTCCCCCTCCTCTCTCACCCCTCTCCCCCCTTCCCGCTCCCCCCGCACCCTGCCCCCCGCCCCCACCCCCCTACTCACATGGTTCCCAACCAGCCCTCCTATGAGGTGGAGCGATTCCGAGAATCGTGTCGTTGTGTAGAGGTGGCACTTGGGGGGGAGATGGAGTGGTGTCGCTCCTTCTTCCACCCAAGCACTACCTCTACAAGGCGGCACGATTCTCAGAATCACGCCACCACATGGGAGGCCTAGCTGGGCAGCACGCAGGCGGTAGGGAGAGGGAGGGGGTGCAGGGGGCACAGAGGTGGAGGGAAGGGGGAAGGGGGCAAGAGGGAGGGGAGGGGGGCAAGAGGGAGGGGTGGCAGGAGGAGGGAGGAGATGGTAGGGGAGAGGGGGTAGGGGATGGGGGCGGGAAAGGTAGGGAGGTAGGGGAGGGGGAGGAACGGGTAGGGTAGGTTTTGTTTTTTTTTTTTTTTCTAATAATTTATTTTGAAATGTTTTTTATAGTATTTTTAATTTTATTTTGTTTTAGTTTTAAATTTTTATAATGTTTTAAAAATTGTTTTTTTTCTTAAATTTACTATTTTAAGTTTTTTTCAATTAAATTTCTTTTTTTTTTTTTTAAATTGCTTAATTTGAACAAATTTAAGAAAAAGTATATATATATTGAATTTGATTTGTAATTTTTTTAAATGTTAATTTTGGTTATTAAATTTGTATTTTTTGAAATTTGTGTTTTTTTTATCCAATTTTTTTAATTTTTTTTTACAATTTTTTTTTTATAGATTTTCTTGTAAGGTTGTAATTTTTTTTGGTTTTTTTTAAATTTGGTTTTTGAATTATTTTAATAAAATTTGCAGTTTTTAATTTTCATATTTTTAAAAAAAAATTATTTTTATTTTAGGAGGTCCACTTTTCAATCTAAGGGTCGATTTAGGGTTTCGATTACAACGATATCACCCATGGTTCATTTTGAGGTTGTTTTTTATGCAAAAATAAGAATTTGCATAGCTCGAGCTCTCATTCTTTATAAATAGTTGTTGTTTAAGAGTATACTGCATTTGTTCTTTCTCGCTTGTGCCCCCAAATATCATAACTTCTATATTTTATGGTTTAATCTATAGTTTTATTATGAATAATATCATAAATCATTTTATTTTATATGAAAAGTGTGGTGAAGTAATTTCTTGAATAATTTGTATTTAACTCAATGCTAGATTTATATAGTGTTACTAAGACATTTAATAAATACAATTTTAAATTATGATACAATGATATAATAATGCCATTTTTTGAAAAAGTGTGCTACCAATAGCATTAGTTTTCAATTTAGGGCTTGATTTTAAGGGTTTTGTAAACAACAATAATGATTGTTTTGGTCTATGTTTATATTTTTAACCATAAAAAAAAGTGGTGCTATCGATAGCACCACTTTTTGATTTGGGGTTGTTTTTTGGTGTTTTTTATGCAAAAAATGTGAGTTTTTATGGCTAGAGTTCTCATCTTGAGTATAAATTTATCGTCAAGTTGTATAACTTGTTTTTGTCTTTAGAATGTTTTGTATATCCATTTCAAGTATAAACAAGACCCTCTTTCTTTGTAAAGGGGTTGTCAAGATGCCAAGAAAGGAATAGAACAAATTGTATCTTCGCTACAATGTTAATGTAAGACAACTCCTTCTTCAATCATTATGTTTATGTGAGCACCTTGTAGCTTTTGTATCCGTCCACAGTGTTTGTTCAAAAGAGGAAGGCCCCCCTTCTAAGGACAAGTACTATGTGTGCATGCATGTATATATATTAGTAAATGTATGGATTATTTGCGTGTTGGTTTACGTTTGATTCATATTTCTATTATTTACACATAGTTGTTGAGAGTTAGTAAATCTATATCTTTATTGCACAATGCATAACTCATTATTAGTAATTTGTGGTATAAATATTTACTTTGTTTTATGTATTTCTAGTTTAAAATTTTAATGATTAAATTTATGTGGCCATTTGTAGTTTGGATTGGATTTCATTCAGTATATCTCTTGAAACCGACTAAGGAGCAAACCTTTGTTATACCTGTTGCGGAAAAGTTGGAGAATGTTTCTTAGCTAAGAAATGATTGATTTTGAGATTGTTTTTGAGCATTTATTACATGACATAAGAGGAACTGGTGAAAGACAATGCTTTGCAACCTACATATACTCTGCAAAATAACTTTGAAATAAGTAATCTTGCCTTGGTTTGAACTTTAATGATTGGTAGATTAGGTCTTTTAGAAGAACAATTAATTGACCCAACAACCATCGCTTATAAATAGTGAAATCAATAAATGTAATTTGGCCCCATTAAAGAAGGTCCACTAGTTGGTGTTTGTGGCCTCGTTAGTGGAGGCCCACCAGGTAGTTAATGTTTTTCCCATTTAGAAACTATATATAGTAGTAGAAGCTACGTAATCAAGTGTCAAGTGAATAATATTGTATTTGGAGCTCTACTCACTTGGAGGTTGCTCCCTTGAAAAGACCAGTGGCCATTGATCTCTATTATGAATAACAATAAATGTTTTCTTGCTATTGTTATTTTCATATTATGGTTTTGTTTATTTTCTTTCTATAGTTATATTTATGTCTATATTGCTCTAAATATAATGTTTGAACAAGTAACACCACATTCAGAAACCGAGTTTGTGACTTTACAAAGCTTCAATATTCGTAGGCATGGTGTGCAAATATGATGACTTTTTGTATCTTGTTTTAGATATTATATAGTAGCATGGGTATGCTCTATGGTATCATGGACATTTGGGAAATGCATAAGTATTGTATCATCTATGGTGATAGAGGAGAAAATTATAATGTTGATAAAGAATGAATAGTATGGAGTGAAGCCTTTGGTTGGTATGTTGGAGGGAGGTCAATAGGGTATTAAGAGCATGACGATATCGTGGGGCTTTAAGATAGATCTAGCACGGAGGTTGTTAGAGTTGTGGGGTGGTGCCACAAGAAGGCACAAACTCTAGTGAGTAATGTTATGTGCATATTATGGAATGGGCCATATATTATGGTTCTTTCTCCACGATCAATGTTAGGGAAGGGGTTCTACCATCATCTATTGGTGGTGGGTTAGTAAACTAAGACAAAAAGGTTTACAAGGTTGAAGGTGTGTGTCTAGTGGATCATGGTTGTAGGATTAGGGGATATCAGGTTAATCAAATTCATTGAGTGTGCATAAAAATGGAAATAAGGGTATACTATATAGTACCAATCATATATTCTATAGTCCTTGATTGAGGAATATGATAACACTACACCAAGTGATATTGTTTAAGATAATAGCTTAAGAACACTACGGCTACGAGGATGTATATCCTAGTGTTTCTAGTGTATATTAGATGCCACATTGCTTGAGTTGTTGGAATTATTCACAAGTTGACTAGATGGAAGATGGGTAGATAAATGATGGCATATTATTTCATGTAAAGAGCCACAAGAAGAGTTGATGCAAGTATTTTTAGTCCCTGTGGTAGGCAAGACTATATGTTCTGTGTTTATGTATTATTAGTCACGGCCATAGGGAGAGACTATATGTTCCGTGTTTATGTATTAGTTGATATAGATATTTTATTTTTTCTAAAGATACATCAAAGTTAGATTAAAATACATATTTATAAATTATGTTTTGAAAAATGATTCTCAGTTTTTATTGGATGAGAAAGTTTGAATTGACAATTTTTATCATTATCAAGTATTAAAAATATTAAGAAATAAAACAAAAAATACTTACCTTTACCTTTAACTTACATTTACCTTAACCTCATGCATACTTGTCAAATATGCAAAAAAGTTGTAGATGAGCATTATTATACCTAGCAGTGTATATGGGGGATGGCGGAATGTTGGGTTTGCCCACCATGCATTGAATGAGCAACCTCTAGCTACGTTGTTTCTTCTTCTACTTGTACTGCCACCTCTCGCCAGGTTGTTTCTTCTGCTACTTCTACTGCCACCTCTAGCCATTGTTTACGTTCAAGCTTTTATGTGGTCAGCTGTGGTTGGACATTGTGTATGGCATTATAGAAAAGAAGACAATATGCAAAAAAAAAAAAAAAAAAATATGATTGCGATTCCGGCTTTATAGGGCACTCGCTTCAGCTGTTTTGGTAGGATTCTCACTTATCTTCACTGAAACTTCCAAGTCTGTGGTAATGTTATAAGAAAGAGGAGTAGATTAAAAATGGCGAGCAAGGGTGTTTCCAGTCGACTGACCGCTCTTTTCATTCTTATGTTGCTCGTCATAAGCATTGGTAAATCTGAGTGGCTTTGTTTCATTTTTGTAAGCCCGTCGTTACATATATAAAAGATTTTATACTTACACAGTTTCTCTAACAAGATTATTATGTTTGCTGATATGAAAGAAATTATTATGTTTGCTGATATGAAAGAAAGTGTGTATAATATAAATGTGATGCAAGGCGGAGATGGAGGCTCGAATGTGCAAAACCCCGAGTGGCAAGTTCAAAGGGTACTGCGTCAGTAGCACCAACTGCAAAAATGTTTGCGGAACTGAGGGATTTCCATCGGGAAGCTGCAATTTCCATGTCGCCAAGCGAAAGTGCTATTGCTACAAGCCCTGCCCTTGATATGTAACGGGCTGCCCCTGTTATAACCTGTTATGGTTATAGTAACTGCTGCTGCTGCTATAATTATAGTAACTAGTACTGTAGTGGCGTTTAAAGAACTAATTATTTCCGTTGATAGCAGACGTTGGAAAGTTTCATCCTGTGATAGCAGTTATATAATTCTTTCTGTTAATAGCAGTTAGATAATTCTTTGTTTTCTAAGCCTTGTAAAGGCTCTTATACATACTACTACTGGGCTCAACTACTAAAGCCTTTACAAGGCTAGGCTATGTAAGGTATTACGCAACTCACATACTGAAATGTATTCCATATCAATGGTGTTTGTTAAAGACTATGAGTGCAACTTGCAGAGGAACATTTATGCCAGTGTGGTTTCAACAAAGGGAGGAACAGAGAATATCGCCGCAATGCGAGTGCGTGGGCATATTGGAGATATGACAGTTCTTAAGAGCTCGATCCTGGTTAACGTTCTGTCTTGTAGCAGATACATATGCTGTATTTTTCTTTTTGTTAGTTATGCTACCAACTAACGTCTACACTGAGTTTTTATTTGTCAAGAGATGGGAAGGGACGGTCAGCAAGCCCGATCCGCAATTAATTTAATGGTTGTATTATGTTAGTATAGCGTCGATACTCACGCTGCCAATGATGCCGTCTCAGATTTCTGTTTATAGGAATACATATTTCCAGAATGAAATCGTGTTGGGTTGCCTCTTGAAGACGACCCAGATCTCTGCCTATAGGAATAGATATTTTCAGAATGAAATCGTATTGGGTTTGCCTACTGAAACCAACTGAGATTTCTGCTTAGAATATAATATCCAGGTTATAATCGTTTTTCTCTGCTTGTTTCGTGGATTATGCTTAGATGTCGTTGCTGGTAGAAAATCGCAGTGTTTTTCTTAAATGTTGTTTGCCGGTATGAAATCGTAGTGATCTGCTTAGATTTTGTTTTTCTGTTAAGAAAGCGTGGAGGCACTCTTTTGGTAGATCGCAAGGGATGTAAGTCTGAAAAGAAAACCGTGTATAAGTTTTTGTTATCCATACATTAGTGTAGATAGTTTGCAAATGAATATTACGCTGTATTAAATTGCTGTTATCCATATAGGATCTCGGCACATATAAGTACTGTTCCCATATTTTCTTAGATCCACTCCATTAAGATTTAAGTACGGGTTGTCGAATAATCAAACCCTAATTGAATCCTGTTCAAATAAGATGAGCTCGGGTTGCTGGGTGAAGTCAAAACCATGTCCAGTCGGTTTAGATTATATTAGCACCGGTCCATGCATTTAAATTGATGAGTTCGGAGTTGTTGAACAAAGTCTATGCTGCTGCTAGTTGAGTAGGAAATCCCCTGCCTCTGTTTTACCCTGCTTGGTTTTAATTGTCTAGCTTGAATCGTGATGGAAATTAAGGCTCTATTGTTAACAAGGTATATGCCTTTCGACTGATCTCTGTGGTTTCTCAAATTGATGAATATATTTTAAAGAAATATGAGAACCCAACTTTGATTGTTTACATTTATCTCCCGGCTCCTTCCTTTGCACATAACAAGAACCTGGTCAGTTTTGCATACGATTTTCTTTTAACTCATGGGTATATTAATTTTTGGGTTGCCTCTGCAATCAAATCTATGAATCCTGTTGAGGCCACCAAGGGCATTGTGGTAGTTATAGGCACTTCTTTATCAGGGCCGGATGCAGCCCGACAACTGTTATCGTGTGGTTTCAAGGTGATAATCTATTACCTACCCGCTGCAGAAAGGGTTTCCTTGTGGTTCGGTCTCCACATCTTGCAATTACAGACCTGGGTGAAAGTTTCGATATTGACACGGGTGAGAGTTTCGAAGGTACCTGCGTCAGATACATATACATATCCTACAGGAGCAGGGGCAAAGCAAGCTTCATTCAGGGATCCCATTCTCAGGCTACTAACACTGTTGCTAGACACATGAAAAATAACACAGCTGAAAGGCATGTCTCTTAGGCAAGCATATAGCTGTATTCTTATGATAAGGGTCATAGTTTTTGGATTTATAAGCTATATTCTCTAATTTCCAAGTTTCCAGCGTGATGTGTAAACTACCACTTCGATGTGGAATGCTAAAACATTTATTCCCTATTTACGACCATGTGTTGGCTTGGTGCGTGTTGTTTTCCTGTTGCTGGTTGCTTGTTTCGAAAATGCATCCCAGCGCTACGTATTTGATATTGCATGAACTGTTGTTACATAAAAAAAATTATCACAATCCTAATTATTACTTGCCATTGTCAAGCTATGTTATTGTCGGGCATATGCTTCAATGCAGTAACCGGCAGATTTTTTGCATACTCTTGGGAAATGCATACTTTCTCTTACCATCGTTTGAGCTATCATTTAGTTAAAAAACAAAAAAACATGATTTGGAACTTTCCCATTGACAATTGCTTTAGATTAGATATGAAGTTAAATAAGGTTTTAAATTTGATTGGTTATCTTCATGCAAAAAAATAAAATAAGCATAGTTAAATAATGAAAACAAAATTATGTAAGTGCATGTTTTTAATATAATTATTTATGTAAATTTTTTAATAATAAATTAAAATAAAAAAGTTGAAATTTCTTTTATATTAGAACTAAAATTGGAAATGTTGGAAAAATATTTAATCTTTAATGTAGAGTAAAGTTTTGTCATAAATTTTAGGCATCTCACGGGATTTTCAGATGACACCCCATAAAATATTTAATCTTTAATGTAGAGTAAAGTTTTGTCATAAATTTTAGGCATCTCACAGGATTTTGAGATGACTCTCCATACGAACCATCTCATCACTTTCCGATCTAGGTAGCATACAAATAATGTAACAATTAAATATTACAGCTTACATAACAGCTTTGAGAGTTATTACGAACCATCTCATAACCATCCGGGGTAAGCATACAAATAATGCAGCAATTAAATATCATCCGATCCGGGTAAGCATACACATAATGCAGCATTAAAATCTTACAGCTCTAAGAGTTATTGCCTCTCATGATACAATTTAGTTACTATTCTCTGTAAATTAAAAGCCTACATAGTTCTGTAAACCAAAAGCCTACATAGTTCTCTCCTCTTCTATTGAAATTTTTTGTTGTTTTCACTCACTCCTTAACAGTATTAGATTCTTTGGTTGTAACCAAGGAATAGAAGGACATGGCATGGGAGTTTGGTTACGCATTTTAGTGATGTTTGGGAAACTAGAAGCATCAAGGATCTTCAAGCAAGGATTCGAAGGACAATGGATGGGAGTTTGGTTACACATTTTAGTGATGTTGGTAGTAAATGGTACAAATGCACAGCAATGATAAATTGGACTTGGTAATTTGTTATTGAACTATAAGTTGGACTTGGTATTTTGTTTTTGAACTAAGAATTATTGACTTATATAAGAGATAATGGAACTTAAAATTTTTATTTACCTAAGACTAATTTGTTTAGTTCCTTGAATGTGTGCATCTTCCTTGAGATTGAGATATATTTTGATTCCACATGAATAAAAGTTTTCATCTGATTTTTGTGCTTACTCTTCAACATGGATTATGCCTAAGTTTTAAGATTTAATATTCCAAGTAATTATAACAAGATTGACTTTTTTGAATCTTTAAAGATTGTTTTGAATCTTTTGTAATAGATTCATAATGATGAAGCTTGGAATTTTTGTTGTGTAGCATGGAAGAGTCAATTTAATAAGATTTATTAGGAAGGTTTACTCCATGATCAATTGTCAAAGTTAGATCATTTTTTCGTTATATAATAATTATTTCTAGAACTCTAAATAGAACCAATGATATTGTTATAAACAAACTCTTTGAGATGCTTGTAGGGTTTTGAAAAATCTCAAATATTTATTCATTGATTGAGGAGAAAAACCACACTGAGTGGTTTGGTAAACCTCATAAGTTCCTCGTCACTCTTTTGTTATTCTCTATCACATAAGTTCCTAGTCACTCTTTTGTTGTTCTCTATCACTATGAGGTCATTTGAGATCAACACAAAAAATAACATACAATTTTAAAATTTGAATGTCACTATGAAGTCATTTGACATAACACAAAAAATAACATACAATTTTAAAATTTGAATATCAAATTATTTCAAATGAAAGGCACCTTTTATTTTACATCAACACAAAAAATAACATACAATTTTAAAATTTGAATGTCAAATTATTTCAAATGAAAGGCACATTTTATTTTTATTTTAGAAGATATACAAAGTATGATGCCAAATTTCATCCTAATTATAACTCATCTATTAAATTAAACTTCAATGAATGGAAACCTCAAAATCAAAATCAACATGGACGTAGAACAAATCAATGAATTGAAACCTCAAAATCAACATGAATTGGGACAAGCTTAATTTGCATATCAAAAATTTAGAATTAATGTCTTAGGACATAGAACAAATTTGGCAAAGAAAATGATGTGGGTGAGAAGCATTTAATTAAGAGTAAGTCAAGACCCCCATAACAAGAATTTTAATTTTAATTTTTTTTACTATGAAATTCAATACATTGAAATAATAGGTATTTCGGAATTAATTATAATTTTAGACTCATAACAAGATTTTAAATTTTAAATTTTTTACTATGAAATTCAATACATTGAAATAATAGGTATTTATGAATTAATTATAAGTCTATTTCTAAGCAAAGTCAAAGAAAGTTCATTGTTCTACTTCAATAAAAGATGGGAAATTAAATCCAACCCAAGACAACCATAAAGCAATTTGAAGACATCAATTGAATTTCACTATTCTACTAATGTTAAATAAAAAATTATGCTTTTTTCCATAAAAACTAATCTAAAAGAAAATTCAAAAAGGAATATTTTGTTAACATTTTATCCAACTTTAACGTAAAATAACATAAGCACATACCTCACTTATGTTTTAAGAGTAATTACTCCATTTGTTGACTAGCTATCCAACTATTGACACTTATATTACACACATGCAAAATATTTGGCTAGTCTGTCAAAATGTGTATATGTAATTTTCTACTCAATATTTTCAAAATGATATTTATTAAATTTTGTATAAAATAATAAGAAAAAATGTATTCAAAATATGAACTTCTATTACTTGTGTAGAAAAATAATAGAAAAAGTTGCTTGCAACTTAGTCATGTCTTATAAAAGAAAAAATTAATGTTGAATATTGCATTGTTGTATAAGTCATTTAAAAGACAAATATAAAGGAGGTTGGTTGTATAAGTAATTTAAAAGACAAATATAAAAGAGGTTGGTTGTATAAGTTATTTAAAAGATAAATATAAAGGAGGTTGGTTACAGGTTGTACAAATATATCTTTTCGGAATTTACCTAAAAATGACCCATTTTGATTTCTATGTCAAAAAAATAAAATAGGTATCAATAGCTAGGGTCACCAAAACGATGCATAAGATAAGTCTTCTTATCATATATAATGTTTATATGAAATTTTATGAACATTGTTTGTCTAAAAGTTGTAGATTATATCTCATTGGTTATTTTATCACATTATCTCTTTCACTGATGTTTTCCTAGCAAATACCATCTATGCGCATTGGCTATCTAGAACATATATGGTTACAACCCATAACATTAGTTTCTCATATTGTGCCAATCAATATCTCTAATGATGCTCAGGAAGATGTCATATATATTGATGTCATATGAATACAATTATTATGTGATACACAGACTTGGCTTTATATCATTGCAATTTTATATATTTTTTATTATATTAATGTCATATGAATACGATTAGTATGTCATATACAGATTTGGCTTTATATCATTGTAATTGTCGACAAGGTGCTTTATTGATTTTCAAATTTCCACATATTTTCCATGCTCCATGAGTATTGAGTAATTTAAGAAGTAATAAAAATAGGCATGTAATGTTTGATATGTTGGAGTCTTATGTTTGTACATCTAGAGAGAACTTTGTCTGAAGTTGGACATGCATAATGTACTTAAATTGTAGTTTATCTTAATTGGATGTAGTTTGAAATGAGTAAACTAGTAAACAGTTTATCTACATGACATACTTTTTGACAAACTGTTGTCATTTTTCATCACATTGTTTGTGCTCTTGGACCCTAAAATGATTTAATAAATAATAAAAATAAACTTTTATTGTTTAATATGTTGAGTTTCATGGTTGTAGGTGAACACTTTATTCATGGTATTCACGGATTACTTTGTTCACATCAAATGACATATATTATTTAGTTTGTTATAGTTTATATTAATTTTGTTAACTCAATAATATTATTATTTACTTATTTTTATAATAGATAACTATTGATTGATATTTAATTTTGATTTTTATATTTATAATATAAGACACGGACTAAGCTGCAGGCAACTCTTGTTTATAATAGTAACATGTGCATGCTCTAGATATATACACATGTTTAAAATTTGACTTCCATAATGTCTTTCAATACCATAAAATTTTAAATAAGCCACACAAATGCATACTGACCAAACTACACTATATTGCCATTTTTATAATCTTCACATATATCATAATTTAAAAATTTTGTTCAACTATAATTTTTATCACCTTTATCATTTGTAAAAAAAATTATAAGTGCACTATTAGTGATACAGATTTACAATCTAAAAATGTATGATTATGTTAAAGCTTTCAAATCTTGTAAAATAGCTCTTGACTTTGATATAAAAATATATAATTAATTAATATTAAAAAGTCAATAACCTTTACATGTACAAATTCTATCATTTAAGTACCAAAACTTCATTGATGCTAAAACGTACACTTTTTTACCACTTTAATAAAAAAATGAATTTCAAAGTCATAGAAAACTTTTATAAATGCTAACACGTGCACTTTTATTTGTACCACTTCTAGAAAAAATGAATTTCAAAATCATAGTAAAACTTTTATAAATAAAAAATTATATATTTTGGAAGTTCCTAAAATCATTATATTATTATATTTCCACATTACATTACAACTAATATTTTATGAAAAATCATCATTCTTATAATGTTATATTCAATACTATTTTTTTTAATTTATAAATTAAAAAACTTAATTTTATTTATTTTAAAAATATTAATGATGATAAATTCCATTAAAATTTCATATAATTTCTAATGAACATCTTTTATATATATTGTAATAATCAATTTTTGTATGTGATATTAATTTGTTTTTTGAGTTCCTATGTAATGAATGAATGGATTATGTAATTCTGGTCATACCTTGATTCTCTGAAATAGTAGGTATTGATATATTTCTTGGTGGATGTAACCCTTCACTAAACCATAATTAAAAAAAATAGCAAATTCATAATTTGGGTGGGAAAAAATTCACTATTCGTGTTTTTAAAATGAGTTCAATGTCCAACCTCATAACTTAGAAATGATACACAAATCCAATCTCTTATGTAACATCCAAATTGACCATATTCATAAAGTACTGCGTCAATCTCTTTTAAAAGGATCGGTGTAGATTTTTCAAAAGGACTCTTTATTGGCCTTTTCTCATTCACTTTTAGTTTCCATTATGGCAAGTAAGGTGATCCCGTCACTCTGGTTTGTTATTAGTACTATTTTGGTTCTCTCCAATTCCTTAAGGAGATTAAAGTTTTTTGGACAGGCCTTTGGATCATATGTTTTCCTTAAGAGGATTGAATATTTTTGGATAAGCCTTTGGATCAAATGTTTTCCTAAAGGGGATTGAAGTTTTTTTGATAGGCCTTTCGATCATATGTTTTTTATTTATTTTTTATGTAATGAAAATTGATAGAGATTGCTTTTTGCGGTTATGCTTTGTTATATAATATTATCTATGTAAAAAATATCCAAGAGATTATAAAGTTTAATCATTGTTTCTTTGATTCAAACTATGAATAATAAGAATATTTTTTTTTACTATGAATAATAAAAATATTTTTTTTCGTTGAAAATAAAAGTATGGCCTCAATCTCTTAATTAAGTATAATTTAATTTTCTATTATTTTAAAATTTATAATCTAATGAATAAATATAATTCAATGTAAATATTTAAATATGAGTGAAAAAATATTGGTCATTTCCCATTATTTTAAAATTTATAATACATGTCAATGAATATAATTTCCATTATTTTAAAATTTACAATACATGTGAATGAATATAATTTGATGTTTTATTGTTTTAAGATTTATAATGAATAAAATAAATAAATATAATTTGTGGTAAATATTTAACTATGAGTGGAAAACATTAGTAGTGGAGTTTGTTTTAAATATACTTTTGATTTGTTAATAGTTTTCTAAAGGTAAGAAAATATGTGTTCCGAAATTATGTTTTTTGGATATAAGGAAATAGATATTCTAAAAACATCTCAAATAAATAGAAGTTTATCATTTACAAATCATTAATGGATTATTTTACATTTTTGTGGTTTTTTCTTAAATATTAATATCACGTCATAATAAGTGACGATTAATTTTCATTTTGCAGCTAAATAGAGCAGGGATAAGGTAAAGAGGATATTTTGGTGTGGGATGGTAATGGAGCAAATGGACTCCCTTCTACAAAATTAACTTATAAAGCTATCTCTGATGAGCAAGTGGATATTTTCCTTAAATGGTGGGTTAAAAGCTTATGGAATGTCCCTTTGAAAGTGAGAAAACAAAATTCTCACTTGGAAGAATCTTCTCAAACATGGTTTCTCTGGTCCTAGTTGTTCTAGTTGTTGTGGATTATGTATGGTAGCTGAAGAAAATGTCTCTCATCTTCTTGTTCATGTCATTTTTTTTAAAAAGTATGTGTTGAAGTTAGTAGATTGTTGAATTTTAATGAAGTTTGGGAGGCTCAAAATTTCTAGGATTGCATGCAGGATTGGTTTAGTAGGAAGGTTAAATATTAGGAGATTGCTCTTTTTGTGATTTGGGGTATATGAAGAGCTCAGAACTTACTCATCTTTGAGGAAATTAAACCTTTTGTTTTCATTGTCAACTCTAGGCTTATAAGCCTTTTCTTTGATTTTTTTAAAGAAAAGAATATGAAAGATGATAGATGTATTAAAATGCCTCTTTTTGATGAATCTAGCCCTACATGTTTCTTTGATGGTGCGGAGTCTGAAGGATTATGTGGAGTGGGAATGGTGTTAAAGATTAAAGAAAAACATGTTATTCGTCTTCAAATGGGTGTTACTCTTGGTACTAATACAAAGGCATAATTATTGGCTTTATGGGGTTTGATATGGTTTACAAAGTTAAAAGGTATCTTCCATTTACAGGTTACAAGTGATTCTAAAGTCATAATAGATTGGGAAAAGGGGGTTGTAAAGTTGAGGGCACTTCATTTGGAACATTGGTACAACATAGTTAAAGAATTAAAAGAGTGGTTCTCATTACTTTATTTTACTCTGTGAAGCAGATATACTATCAAAAATTGTTGTTGGGAAATGGATGAGAACATCCATTTTGAGGAGCTAATTAATTTTGAAATTGTGGATACTGGACTACATAGCTACTTCTAGTTCTCCTTTGTGTTTTGTATGTTTTTTTTTCCAAGGAAAAAAGCGTAACTTTCATTATTTATAACCAAAATTACATATTGTCGAAAGGCTTCAGTGAGCCCTTTCCAATATTGTCGAAAGGCTTCGGTTAGCCCTTTCCAGAAATAAAATTAAAAAAAAAAAAAAAAAAACAACAACAACAACAACAACTAAACTTTTCAGCTTTGAAAGTATCCCATGTTTTTTCTGTGTTTTTCTATCAAAAAAAAAAGATCCAAGTTCTCCCGAGGAAAGGAACTCAAAAAACCTTTGTATATATACAATTCATAAAAGTTCTAATAACAAGAGAAAGTGCCAGTAGAGTTCAGAAAATCATTGTCCTAAACCTTCTATAAAAGGTCTGTGGTAGAATTCATGAAAAGTGTCGTTGTTCTATTCCTTGACAAACCAATGTCCCAACTGTAGATTTAGTCCCAACTTTGAAAGTTTGTCGGCTTCGCGATTTCTTTCCCTGTAGACATGACAATAGGAGAAAGAGTCAAAACCCTCAACCATCCACAATGTATCGATCGGGATTGTGTTTAATAACAGGTTGTGACAACTCTGTGATTTATTTATCCAATTTATGATGATCATTGAGTCACCAAAAATCTGAAGGTGGGAGCACTGTTGTTCAAGAGCAAAGAAGATCGGGAGTTTTAAAGCGAAAATTTCAGCAAAGTTGTTGATGCCCTGCTCCAATCCCATATGCATCTTGAAAGAGTGCTTTTCAATTAAGTGTAGAATAGCACCACCTCCACATAGTCCGTTTTGTGATGCTCCATCAAAGAAATCCCATGGAATTTGTGGGTTTATGTTTCCGATCACAATAGAACGAGGAATGGGTTGAAATTTTTCCTGCGGGAAGTATGATAGGATATTGATGCTAGAATCAGCAGAGAGGGTCGGTGAGGATTGTTTTCCAAGAAAGATTGATCTGTTTTGCGTGATCCAAATGCCCCAAATGACAATTAATGGAAGCGCATGAATGTAAGCTGTGGTCGGAGCTTCAGTCCAGTTTTTCCATGTTTCTTCGACATTCACACCAGTCCACTCCCGGGAAGGGGGATGACGTGCTATCATCTCAAACCAGACACTAACCGTTAAAGGAAAACTCAAGAAAAGGTGAGAGATTGATTCTTTGCCTTGATTGCAAAGAGCACACCCACTGAGGCCTACAATGTTTTTCTTTTTCATTCGATCCCATGTCAAAATCCGATTTGCTAGGGTGCACCACATATAGATTTTTTCCTTTGAAGGAAATTTAGTTTTCCATATCTTTTGCCCCCACCACTTTTTTTCCACATTCTGTTGTTTTTGTTCTGCTAGAAGTTTATAAACCAGCTTGGGAGTGTATTTTTCGTTTGGGGTTGTTGACTAGATAAGCTCGTCTGAGGAGTCATTCAGTCTGACATGTGAGCTTCTAAGGGTTATTAGATAATCGTTCCAGTTGTTGTGGAATTCCTCCTGGATGCCGAGTTCATCAGTGCCCAACCAACCTTGTTGCCAAAGGTTGGTGGAGGTTGGATCCCGGACTTGTGAAAGGTGATATATGCCCTATTGATGAAGAGTTCGAATACGAGGGAGTGGGAGGAGATGTTTATTTTGGCATGCTAGCCAAGGATCAGTTCCAATTCGAATCTGAGAACCATCTCTGACCTTCCAAGCAAGACCCTGTTCAATAAGTGGAAAATACGAGAGGACATCTTTCCAACATATAAAGATGCTCGTTTTTGAATTTGAGGGATTTCTTATTGAGTGTAAGAGGGAATCAGGGGCTATGTATTTTTTATTTACTACTTTCGTCCACAGGATCTCATATGTAATGATTCGCCATCTGGCCTTTGATACAAGGGACTTTGCAAATAGATGAACATGTTTCAACCCCTAGCCTCCCATGGATTTCGGCTGTGCCAGTCTTTCCCAGTTGACCCACGGAGAAACATAGGAGTCTGAATTTCCCAACCATAGAAAGTGAAAGCACAACTTCCTTTATTTTTATAGAGTGCCTTTTGGAATCCATGCCAACGACATCCAATATACCGGTATGGCTTCCAAAACCGATTTGATAAGAACCAATCTTCTAGCCCTGGATAGCCACCTGTGGCTCCAGGTCATTAATCTTTTTTCCAATTTTGACATTACCCGGAGCCAATCACATTTTTTGTATCCATTTGGCTTTAGATGGAAGCCCAGGTATTTGAGACCTGCATCCAAATTTAGGATTTCAAAGGGGAAGAGGGTTGCATACCTTATTCTTTCCTCCTCGTTGAGTTTGTAAAAATTGATGGTGGACTTATGATTGTTGATGACCATACCTGTCGCTCTTTGGAAAAGATTCAGAATGTTGTCCAGATTTTCCACATCCCTAGTAGATCCATCACAGAAAAGAAGAATGTCGTCTACAAAGAGGAGATGTGTGAGACTAAGAGTGTTGGAGATGCAGAAACCCTTGAAAGATCCCTGTCATTTTGCGGCTAAGAGAGATCTACTTAGACCTTCGGCTACCAGCAGGAAAATGAGTGGGGATAGAGGGCATCCCTGGCGCAAGCCCCTTTCAGCACAGAAGAATTGCGATGGAGAGCCATTGATAAGAACCGCAAAGGAAGTTGATGTGATGCAACTCATTGTCCATTTTATGAAAGCATATTCAAAACCCAAGTGTGTCATTAGGAGTCTCAGATAGAGCCAACTTACTCTGTCAAAGGCTTTTGATAGGTCGAGTTTTATAATTGCACCTTTTATTCCTTTCAATTTTTGAGAGTGTAGTCCTTCCTATGCCACCCCAATAGCCTCATGTATTTGTCTGCCTTCCAAGAAGTCGAATTGTTCCAAAGAGATGAGTATTGAGAGGACACATTTTATCCTTTTCTCCATGATCTCTTCCACGACCTTGTAAGTTATGTTGCAGAGAGAGATTGGTCGATAATCATCCAGGGTTTCAGGTTTATCATATTTTGGAATCAAAGGAAGAAAAGTGGTATTGAGAGGCAGATGAACAATACCACTTTTGCTTGATTCTTCCACAAGGTGTAGAAGGTCACTTCCGATGACATCGATATGTGCTAGGAAGAATTCGATAGTCCAGCCATCCGGCCTTGGGATTTTGTCCTTTTGGAAACTTTGCAGGGTTTCCTTAAGTTCCTCTTCAGTGACTTCTTCAATGAGATCCCAATTGTCTTCTTGAGTAATAGAACCTGGAAAAAATTGGGAGAGTCGAATAAATTCCGCTATGCTAGCATTCATGTTCTTTGAGAAGAGGGTTTTGAATTGAGAAGTACCCAAAGAATCCAAATATTCAAAGGATGTTGAGGCCTCATTTTGTTCATTTCTTAACTCCTAGATAGTATTTTGAGATTTCCTTCCTTTTGCAAAAGCCTGAAATTTTTTTGTGTTCTCATCCCCACACTCCAGCCATATGGCCCTACTTTTTAATCTCCAAACTTCCTCTTGTTCCAAGAGTAGTTTACGTCTACAGCCTTCTAGGGTTTTTAGGTTTTCAGTAGATTTGAGGGTGAGGAAGCCTCCTCCAATCGAGTCATGCAGAAGAGAGATATCTTTTTCAACCTAGATAAGATCACATTTATCTCTTTCTTTTTTTTGAAGGCCCAATCTTTGATTAGTCATTTGAATTTGATAAGATTCTTGACGAAGTGAGGGGTTGCAAAAGAGCCTTCATCATGTTGATAAGGATTCCAAGATTCCTTTATGATAGTAGTGACCTCTTCCTCTTTTAACCATGCAGTGAAAAGTTTGAAAGAACTAGGAGGTTTTGTAGAGTTTCTCAGGATTTCGAGACAAATTGGTGAGTGATCAGAGTCTCCTCCAGATTCAACCCATTGTCTAAAACGGAGATTTTGACCTACAAGGTTTTCAACTAATAAGAAACGATCCAATCTTTTCGCGATTCTCCCCTCTCCCGTTCTTCGATTTGACCAAGTTGGATTTAGCTTGATGGGCGAGACATCAATGAGATGAGTGTCCCTTAGAAGCAGCTCGAAGAACCCCGCGAGGGGTCCCCTCTGGAAGTAGGTCCCCAGTATTCATGTGATCCCAAGGTGAAATTCAGATCGCCTCCTAGGATCAAATTTTCCGCTGCTAGAAAATATTTTTTCCGTAGGATGTTCTAGTAGGTTTCTCTCTCCAGATAAGGACCATAGTTGTTTAGAACAATAAAGTTCAAATTTAGGCCAGCCAGCATGATAGAAATTTGCTCCCAAGCCAGAGTCAAAACCCCAGGTATTTTTGACATTTATCAACTTCGTGTTCCATCCCAGAGCGAGACCACCCGAGTGTCCTCTAGCATTGATAGCAAAAAAATAATATAAGGGGAAAGTTGTTTTGAGAACACCAGAGACATCTTCCTCCTTCCCCAAAGTTTTTTGAAGCAACAGAATATTCGACTGTTGTAGAGAGATCAGCTATTTTAAGGCAAGTTTTTTGGGTTTACTTTCCAACCCTTTACAGTTTAGGGATAGGATTCTCATTGAGTAACCCCAATCCAGGTGTTCGCTGCTCTAAGCGCCCCTACAATGGATTTATGTGTTCCATCCGCTAGGTCTTGTAAAGCTCTTTGTTGTGCAGAAGAAAGGTGGGAGGGTCTACCTTTGTTTTTAGATTTTCCCATCAGAGAGTTTCGACCCAGTCCAGTGCCGAAGGTATGAGGGACCGAGAGGTCAGGTATGTCCTTGGAATGAAGATGGAAACGAATGGGGGAAGAAATTAAGGAGGGATGTGACATTTCAACATAAGTAATATCCAGGGGAGGGCTTGTGAATTTAGGAGGCAAAGGAGGGTGGGTGAGGGGAGAATGTTTGTTACCACAGGGATATGTGGAAAGGTAGTTGAAGGGGAAAGAGAAACATTGCCAGCCAAATCCAAAGATAAATAAAAAAAGGAAGATTCAATAGAGGGGAGAGAAGTAGAAAATGCATCAACCTTATCTGGAGGGGAAAGAGCTTCCGCATGTGCAAGCTATGTTTCCGGCTCCGCTGCAGGTTTCTCAGCAATGTGATCCTCAGAAGGGTGTGGAGTAGGGAGTGCCGAAACTTCATCATTTTCAATGGGTTCCTGTGAGTGAAGTGCAACATCCGAGTCAGAGTGTACCTCCCTCATCTGTTCGTTCAGACGTCCCGCTTTTTGTAAACCCTCAGCCACCCCCGAGCCGGTACCTTCCGACCGCTTCCTGGATCTATCCGAGCTCTTGTTAAAGGCAAGTCGACAGTGTATTTCCATGTGACCATAACAGTGGCATCGGTGGCACCAGAAGGGCACACCCTCGTAGTCTAGTTTCTATGTTCGCGTTTCTTGTCCCCAGATAAAATTTAAGTGCTCTCTGAGCCCTGCTCGAACATTTATGGACACCAGTATCATAGCCACCGACATCCTCTTAGTCTGAGTATAAGACAAATTGACATCAATGAAAGATCTGAGAGTGTTCCCGATGTCCCTGAAGGAATCCTAGTTCCAAAATTCCCAAGGTAATCCCGACAATCTAACCCAAATCGGAATTACATCAAAATTCTATGTGTTGGCATCGAACATTGGTGTCCAGTTTTTGAAAAAAATTGGGGCATTTCCCAAGCTCAAATGTTTCTGCAAAACCCTACCAACATCCACCTTATTTTGAAATTTGAAAACAAACTAGCCCCTAGAAAGAACCATGATCTCCGGTTTGTAATCCAGGAAGTGTAACCAATTTTCGGTTACCCAATTTTTCAAACCTTCAAAGCTGGGATACTTTCCCCTAGCCCTCCCAACAACCGCTGATTCATCCATGTCCAGCAAATTTGCAACAGAGACATTTTCACCACAGATGAGGTTGAGGGGTTCCCTTAAGTTTTTAAGACATTTCCCTTTTTTCTTTCGCGAAGGGGAACCCTCAAGAGTTTTTCCAAGGTTTGGTGAAACAGTCTGTTCGAGATTTTTCTCAAGCGGAGGAAGAAACCCTAGTTGATCAGAAGTTTGCAAGAAAGAAGCAATGAAACCGTCAGGGCTCTGGGTGTTGTTTACCTCATCGAAGACTGGAGGAGTCTGATGTTGAACCAGAAGATCCGCAAGCAGCCATCCGCATTCCAATAGTTCTGTCTCAATGGGTAAGAAAGGCTCCCATTCATCTGCCAGAGGAGTAGTATGGGTAATGGTTGCATCCACTATTATCGGGAAGCCTAAACTAAGGTTTTGAGGCGTTTAGAAGAGCGATAACGACATTCCCCTGAGCGTCGTTGCGAGAGGTCGAACCGTAGACGAGTCAAATGGTTGTATGACCTCTTCCTCCCATGACCAGCAACCAGTGGGCAAAAGTTCCCTCTGCGGGTCACTGTCCCCATTTGTCATATTCCTCGCCGACTCGGTTCCAATTGTCAGGTAAAAATTGTTAACACTCGAGGAAGTTACTGCAGTATCATGGTAAAAAATGGGTTGACCGTTGAGGGGAGCCATAGTATAATCTACGGCATCAACCGTATGATAGTCCAAACGGGGTCCAAAAGTTCTGTCACAACATTCCATCAGGATCCGCACTAGCACTTCGAAAAAAAACCTGTCAAGGTTTGGATTCGGGCTGCAGCCCCATTGGGACTTAAGAGTTGAATGTAAACAATTTTGACATTTTGGATAGGTCACTTTCGAGATAATAATTATTATGAATAAGAGGCATTCTGAAAAATATGTCGTAGAAGGAAGGTTGACAAATCTTTTGATGAACTCTCTGAGAAAGTATATGTAACTTTAATTCTCTCCTTGATGAATAACAAGTTACAGTTTTTTTATTTTTTTTCAAAAAAAAATGACAAGTATACTTATGACTAATTTAACAATTAAATTATAATTTATTTTACCACTTAAAAAATACAGTACTTTATTTTCCCTCAATTAAAATTATTATAATATAGGTATTAAAAAATTTAGAAATACAATAACTTGTTTTCGATGAATTGACATATATCCAACATGGTTTACTAACGAATACAAAGTCGTGAAGTCAAGGCAAGCCGCCATCACTCCCCTGCCCAACAGAAACAACAGGTTAAAACACGTAACACGTAACACGTAAAAGCTACGGGGGTCTCCATTTTCCACAATCAAAATCCGGATTCCCACCGTATTGAACAAACTCAAGTGACATCAAACTGACATTGCTTTCCAAAGATTGAAAATTGCCATATGAGCTCTGTGCCCTTCTCGATGAAAGGTAGTGGCTCGTCATTTTTTCACTCTAAGATCGTTCAGAAGCGGATGCGTCTGGGCGTGGTCTAAAGTTTATGCAGAATGCACAACCTTCGCCGGGATCTGACAAAGCAAATCTACACTGTTTCCTATTGATCCAGCCAGAAACGCACCTGGTAGATCGAGACTCCAAAACCCCCAGGGCATCGGAGAATTAGGAGAAGATTTTGCGTGTTTCCTGGGTGGAATGCCGATTGGTCGCCGAATTTCATCCAGAAACGTGCCAGAAAACTAGCCGGGAAAGGGTGCGTTTCCTAAAACTTTGACAGCTTGTGAATCCCAGCCGCCAGGAAAAACTTTAAAGAAATATGGTCTGTGAGTCTATTGATTAAGCATTTGATTATATCTTTCTCATATATGTGCAGAGTAGAATAAAATTTTGAGAAGCATCATTGGAATGTCCTTTAACTGGCGTGAGCTGTTCATTGCTCTATGGCCATATTGGCATGTCTGTGTGGACATGGGAAAAGATTGAAGGCTGCCATATTTCGAAGGAGACAAAGAGGTATTTAATTTGATATTAATATGGTAGTACGGTCAAATAGCCTTTCTTTTTAGCTGTAACAGAACACTTGTTTGAGAAGGGGGATCTGATCATATTCACCTCGAGCGCAAAGCAAGTGGTGCATCTGATCAAACCCGATGGGTATGTGCTGCTACTGCCCATATCCAATGCAAAAAACCCCAACCCTTATGGCGCCATAGATTGCGTATCTCTTCTCTGGCTGTCCAAAATATAATGCAATGAATTGTCACAGTTACAATACAATAGATATGAAGGTTTGAACAAACTGCTCTGTTAGACTACTGCTTAAAACTACTTACTGAACACGATTTTCACATATATTCTTCAAAGAGACCTACCGAATGATTGTGAAAGCAAAGTTAGCAATCATTCCATATTGGCCCCTGTATTTTCTAACGTACCTGTGTAATTTTTTTCTGTAGGTGATGGGCAAATCGAAGAAGACATACTAATCAGTCAGGAAAGGCAAATAGTGTTTAGGTTGGAAACATTGATAGCTGCTACGGATAATTTTCATGATAATAACAAGCTTGGACAGGGAGGATTTGGCGCTGTATACAAGGTAACATAGGCTAAGAGAGCTTCTACCAGTTTAAAGAATCTTACATTAGAGTACTCGACGGGCTGTTCTCATCGCGCCCATGACAAAATCACCATACACATATTTTTTATGAATCTATCAGGGAATTACTCAAGATGGAAAAGAAATCGCTGTGAAGAAGCTGTCCATAAAATCTATTCAAGGAAAGAAAGAATTTCTGAATGAAGTTAAACTAGTGGCCAAAATTCAACATAGAAATCTTGTAAATCTACTCGGCTGTTGCACAGAGGGATCAGAAAGGTTGCTTGTTTATGAGTACTTACAGAATAAGAGCCTGGATAAAATCCTATTCGGTGAGTCACTACCATTTTATTTTGTATGTCCATAAAAGACATTAGTGGTTCAAAATATTTAATTCGGTCATGATAATTAGTTAGTGCACTGCACATGTATGGATACAGATTCAAAGAAACGCCACCAGCTTGATTGGCAGAAGCGCCGCAACATCATACTAGGAGTGGCTCGGGGGCTTCTCTATCTGCACGAGGATTCTCAACTGCGGATTATTCATCGGGATATTAAGGCAAGCAATATTTTGTTGGACGGAAAATTGAATCCTAAGATTGCAGATTTCGGCTTAGCAAGACTTTTCCCTGAAGACGAGACTCATATCAGCACAAGAGTCGCTGGAACTTTGTAAGACTTGAAAACAATCACTTTTACACAATGTCAAAAGCTATTTACAATTAGGGATGCATATGTTACCCTTGTTATGCTGATTTCATTTCCGAAAAATTGATAGTGTGGCACTTTTTCTTTATGCCATTTATTTTTGACGATTTACCTTAACGCAGAGCCCACGCTCTGCTCCTATCTGATTCGTTACAGAGTCCCGAGCTCCCCTCCCAAATCCACATCTCAACCAGCTGGTCAGATATACAAACCTGCAGGTCTAGTTATAATCTACAGGGAAACAAAACAAAGTAGGAACATCGAATTACAAAAGGGGAACACTAAGAAATCGTGCAGATAGCGGATTCCCTTGAAAAAGACTTCTATTCCCCAAAATAAACAAAAGGATACAGCCTTCAAAACGCGCGCTTCACTAACTGTTTTTTATGCTCCAAAATCCTATTTATAATTTCCAAACAATTAACTATTTCCTACATTATAGAATATAAACATAAATTTCTCTCCACAAACTGAGAGAGCTCCATCATATTATGATGTAGTTGAGGCTGCGAAATGCCTCTAATACCATGTCGAGGTTATGATGTTCCATCCAGTTCTTCCAAGCTCTGTATCATTCCCAGCCAGCGATAAGGAGCACTCAGAGCACTCTCCTTTTATATTGTAGTTCTCCCAAATTTGATAGGAACTTCGCCTAAGCCGTAGTTTCGCCTGATTGACAGAAACTTCTGGAAACTTTGTTTAGGGGTTCAGACAACCCAAATCTCAGAATTTCTAAACAATGAATAAACTGGGACAAACTTTACTTCATGGGAGAAACTGATGGGACAATTTGAATGCACCTTTTACAACTCCTTTGGCTCAAAAATAAATTCTGGCACTCCTTGTTTAGAGTCATTGGGCATATCCAATTTCTTCAGTCCTCTATTTATAAATCAATTCACACAACAGTCCACATGCCCAATCACCTCTCTGCTGCTATTTTCACGAACTCGAAAGACGCTGCCACATGCAGACAGAATCATTTTCGTTGCCTTAACCCTCTCAACTAGCAATTGCTTACTCCCAATCACCATTGCTGATTTCACAGTTCCCTATATGCGCTGTCAACTCTTGAGAAATCTAATTTTTCCATTTTAAAAAATCCTATAATGTATTCTGTCCACTCTTGGAAAATCCTATTTTACCATTGTAAAAAATCTAATCATATACTCTGTCCACTTTCCGAAAATCCTATTTTGCCATGTAAAATATCGAGTCTTACCATCGTAACCTTCATAAAATTCAATGTTGAACTTCTCTTCCCTGCTCATCCAACTCATCAAATCCTCTCAACAGAATCATGAAAGTGGATGGGCAAACTAATAAAATTTGACCAATTAAAATAAAATGTTCACCTTGGTTATATTTTCAGAAATAGACTAATCAGCGCTGGCAGTTTCTTCCTTTTCATCAATACTCTGATCTACCACATCAGGAATGACTTTGTCCTCCATTATGCTCACAATTAGATTTGTTGAAAACATCCAATCTTCATATTTTATTTGCAATCAGCCACATTTAATTCATGGGCTGTTGGTACCATTTCATCTTGACCAACCAAATCACCTACAGGTAACATTTCTCCAGGAGAATGTATTTTTTCCTATTTCTCCTACTTTCTTCTTTGCTTCCTCTTCATAACGCAACAGGATAGTTATCTATTTTTGCAACTCCCAAATCAGCTTTAGCTTCGTCATTTCCATGTTGCAACTCTTTGCTTCTCAATAAATGAGAAGCTGTAGACAAGCAGCAAATTGCAATCTGTTGGTGAACTAAAATAATACAGATCGTAGGAGTTCCAAGATGAATTACACTTCTGCATGGCACCACGCTTAATAGGACCGTTGTGGCTGTTGAAATAACAAGGGAGAGATGTTTCACAGAACTGAATGTATAATTTGTATGTTTTAACTTTTATTCATCACACTCAATGGTTACGTGTATAGGGTTTGTCTCAGGATGAATTCATCATCCAAGACAAGATACTTCACTAATGGAATCCAAACAGCCAACTTGGAGACTATTTAAGGCAATGCAGCAACCAAGTAGCAAGGAGGATTGCAGTAACCAAGACTGGACAGTCATTTAAGATTAGAATCCTCTACAAGACTTTGCACTGCAAGACAGAGACAGTCATTTAAGATTAGAATCCTCTACAGGACTTTGCACTGCAAGACAAAATACGAGCCACTTTCCAACATTCCCTCATATAGCAAGTACTTGTCTTGCTTGATCTTGTTAGGTGTTCATCTTCATCTAGTTCATTGCGACATATGTTCTTTTAGACATTGAAGATACTTCCATACATCACCAATTTGTCTAAATATATATAAAGGAACAACCATTCACCAATGTATATAGATACCAAACCACTGTAATTGCTGGTCTAATAGGAAATCTTTCATGTACATGGTTCAACAACTCCTTGGTAAACTCCATTGAGTTTTCCCTGAATGTGTTGAAAAGCTTTTCCAACAATTCCAAGATTGAATCAGTGTGACACACCCACTCATTGTCTCCTGACTATTCCTTCATCATTCTAACACTTTCAAATAAAGGTTGTGAGGCTTGAAACATCACCTGGAGTCCACAACCAAGATATAGCCCTCTCGTCACATGAATGTAAACAACTTTTTGTATAGGTGAACAACCTCTCCCGTCAAGTTCTCTAGGTCTATTTCAACTCCATGAAGTCTTCCTTCCAAACAAATGGGTCATTAGGGCTTCAATACTATCGAATAAATCTAACTATTCTTAAAGTAACAAGTGTAAGGAAACATGGCCGCCCATTACTAAAGTCTAGACCAGGAATCAAATATAACACGATCATATTAAAGCACCAATCCAAGCTTTTCCAAAGAACTCTATTTTGAAGACATTACCATACATTATGCATTCTTAAAGTCACCCTGCATCATTTCAAGCTCTCTTTGCCATGGAACACTTCGAAGTAGCTTCTTAGTAGTTTAAACAATCCACAATCACATATGTGATCTTGCCACAAGTTTGTGACACAAATGCTAAGTATATTTTCATAGTGGACACACTATCATGAATTGACACACAACTCATCTTAAATTCTTAAGTTAATTTCCATAGTTAATACACAACTATTCTAAATTGATACATAACTCATCTTTTGTTACTTGCTCAAAGTTATCTATCATTTTTTACTTCTTTGTATTTGTCATCGTACATCATCTTTGACTTCTTTGTCCCTTATCCCACAATTAAAAAGTCTCATACACCAAATTGGTGTTTGGCTTCGCCTATAACCTTAAATTATATTTTTATTATTATTATTTATCCTCCCTTTTAATTCATATATCCAAAGATACATAGGTCAGTCACTAGTGAACTTAATGTATTGCTAACCAGAAAATCCTCAGGGCTCGATCTCCAACCTATAGATCAACCATATTAGCAGAGACTTCATCAGGCCAGTCAACGAGTATAGCCGGATGACATTTTCTCTAGAGTGGAATGTAGATCTCTCTGCCAATGGACAAACAACAGAGCTCTTACACAGGCTTACCACAACTCTATCATCAACAACAGGCGTGCACAACAATAAGTATTCACAGCAGTACAACACTTGCACGGCTTCTTCACTACCTTGTTTGAGTGCAGTAACTAGCACTCTTTGCCACCACTGACAATGGCCAATACAGCAGATCGTTCTGCCTTGGCCATCAGACCTTTAGATCCGCTCTCACTCTAGGCAGATCTGTCTGCCACCAACTGGAGACACACCTTCACGGTCTAGGAAACTTTTAGCATTCCAGGACACACTCAGAAATTGCTTTTGGCCCTATGTTACCGGATACACCACCCCAGTGTGTAGGATCCACGGATTTGATACATATTCAGATCGGATCCACGTAGGATTCGTTATGGAAACATATCCGCTGCAGAAGGAAACCTATCCTGGTCCCATGAAACAGATTTTGTGAAAAGTTAAACAATTCCTGAAATTTTCAAATGGATCCTGAAACTTCCAGTGCTTCTATGACCCATTGATCCCCCAAAAATGTTTTTAATGAAAAACTTAAAAAAACCTAAACACCTAATGGCTAAAAGCGTAAACCCCATTCCTGCTCAAGGTCTGATCTATCCTTATGTCAAGATCTGCTCTTGAACTCTGATACATCAATATCAAGGTCTGCTCTCAATGTTTATATTTGATTTATCTTTATAATTAAGGTCTGCTGTCAAGGGCTGATCTATCTTTATGTGCTATGTTGTTGCTCACTTCACCTACACTGTTATGTAGTCTTGCCATAGCCTTCAAGAAAACTACTTTATTCCTTACGGATAAGGACATGTGAATATGGATCACAAAAAAACTGTTATGCCCCACTTCAAGTTCATGTTGAAATGGTTTTTAAGATTATCAATATCAATTATGGCTACAACTCATCAAATTATCAGTTAGGATACATGAACTATCTTTTTTGGCAATAACTCATAGTTCTACCCTTGTGTTTCCTGAATAGTTTTGTTTCTACACTCTATTTTTTATTTATTATAAAAATATTTTTATATTTTTTTGTACTTGTGGTTTCCCCGCTGTATCCAGATCCTGAGTTTTAAAAAATATGGCGAATCCGTACCCGGATCCGGATCCGGATCCAGATCCAAATCCGTATCTTTATCTTGGTAACTCAGCTTTTGCCTAACGGTTTCACCCTGGCTAAACATCATCAGCATATCAATGCATCAATATGTTTGATTACACCATCATAATGCTGCGGGACTTTGGGATTATCTCTGTAACAATCACATAATCGGCAATTTTACAATTTGTTTCATACAACTCTCCCACACACACAGGCTCGTTTGTGTTCGTTCTTGAGCCACATAATTGTGCTACACAAGCACCTCAACTGGGCTCGCTTGAATTGAGCAGATTGCTACACCTTCCTGTAACTCTTCTCTGCGACACATGCAGACATTCGAATCTGCCATTCACAGGTGGATTAGCAGGTAGATCATGGCTTATGATGGTATCTTCACCACCATCAATACAGCTCTCACACGGCCTCCACATAGCAAATTTCTCTGCCATACCGTGACAGCTCGATTATCTCTACACACAGCAGATTAAGGATGAAACCAATCTCCATGCTGCAAGAATCATATCACTAACATAAGCCTTCCACTGTGACACACAACAGATATTTTGGGCCTCATCAATCTCATGTAACACTGTGCTTTATGCAAAACTTAAAAGCAATACAGCAAATCACTGTGACACACAGTAGATTGGTCTTTCTGGGCCTCTCTATGACACACGCAGATGATCATGAAGGAAGAAATGCTTCCCTCTTTCCAGTGAATCATTCATGTAGATCTTAATCGCACACAACATTCCACTGTGATATGCACAACACATACAGTCGCTCCGACCAACATATCTGTTTCTCAATTAGTATATGTATGCTAGTCCTTTAACAACAACACAGAGTTGTCCTTGTACACCTCTCCTACACACGGATAATTGTTTGTGCTACTCCTACACAAGCACAAAGGGGAAGCAGAGCTTCACCTCATGTTCTGCACAAAGACATATGGCCAAAAGAGGCCATCAGGATCAACAACATTGCAAAGACACTGTAAACACAGAGATATGCTATGTAACATTTTACATTACTCTTCCTACCTAATCCTACATCCGTGAAGGATTAACCAAGTGGAAATAGCATGATCATAGACTACTTTCATGAAAAAATCAAGGCTGTACTAGCTATGATACCATGTTGAATGTTAAAATAACTACGAAAAGAAATGTTTCACAATACATTCAATATCATAATCAATAATTACAATGTTGAATGTTAAAATAACAAGGAAAAAAAGATGTTTCACACCTATATTCAATAGGTTGTTTTCTATTCATCACAATCAATGGTTACATATATAGGGTTGTCTCAGGATGAATTCATCATCCATGATAAGATACCACTAATGGGATCCAAGTTCCAACAACCATCATCGAGACCATTTAAGAGACTGTAGTAACCAAGACTTAGAACCCTCTACAAGACTGCACGCCAAGACAACATAGGAGTTACTTTCCAACAGTGGCAAAGCCGATAATTAAAGACGATGAATTAGTGATCTAAGTCTAACAGAGGACAAAGAAGAAGACAGTATGTTAGACCCTTATGCCGTGAACACCATTGTGTACGCTCAAAGGAGCCTGCTTAAGGGCATTTATATTTGAAATTATATATGTTGATGCATGATATCTGAGTTTTGAGTAAATACCAAGTTAGAAGAGAATTTCTAGGTCTACTAGGTTTTGGTCCCGCCCCTCTGATTCATACCTTCTCGGTTATGTTTTAATTTTTCTAGGATACAGGACTATAGTTTCCTTTGCAAATAGCTTTCATTTATTATTACTCAATGTATAATTTTTGGATACTAAGTTATTTTTCACATTATAATTTGGATATGCAGTGGGTATATTGCACCAGAGTATGCCATGCAGGGGCAATTATCTGTAAAATCTGATGTCTACAGCTTTGGCGTTGTTCTCCTGGAACTTATCACAGGAAGAAAGAACACTGATTTAAGTTTGTCACCTGAAATGCATATACTTTTAGGATGGGTGAGATACTCTGTCACTGCTAGCATATCTACGTTTTCCAGGCCATGTTTTAGTTAATCTATACTAAACGGTTTAAGGAAATATGTGTCCAGCGTTTCACTGCTCATCTTTTTTGTTTTTCTTCATATGAATTTCTTATCCATTAAATTAAATTAACGCCGATTTTATGGATCTTCAATCATGTATATACTAAATTTCAAAATGACTATCCGTTGCGATTATGCAGGCATGGAAATTATATAAAGGAAGAAATATTCTGCAGATGATTGATCCAACAGTAATTGAAACATGCGATAAGGAACAAGCCGTGAGATGGATTCATGTTGGTCTTTTGTGTACACAAGCCGATCCATCACTTCGTCCAACAATGTCAACAGTCATTTTGATGCTTTCCAGTCATTCTGTGACGTTATCGGATCCCAAAAAACCTGCTTTTGTGAATTCTCGTGTTTCCCAAAACACGAGCACCAAGTCGAGCAGTTTTGGCTCTGGATTCTCCCATGCGTCTGGCACGAGCACATCGTCTTCTGTGTTATCCTCTTCATCTCACACTCCTCTGGTAGCTCCTCCATCTAAGGCCAGTGCTTCCATTACTAACTTGGAACCCTAGGCTAGCCATTACTGATTTGGTACCCTAGGCCCTAATTTGGCGTTCTCATGATCCTTTGGGTTATCCATCCGGGTAGATTCTTCCATTCCTCGCTGCCCTGGGCTAATTCCGCTTCCCCATGATTCTTTTGTACCAAATATGATACATATATCTTCCATGTAAAATGTTGTATAACGAAACAAAGAGTGGGATACCACTATATAGATGTACCATTGGTAAAGTTGGCAATAAAAGACGAAGTATACTCTAACCGTCATAGATTTCTTTAAATTTAAACTTCAGAAGTATATTTTAATTCAAATTAATTCAAGAATTATAAATTATTTTAATTTCAATTTAATTTAACGATAAATTGATTTTAATTTAAAGTAATCGAAAGAAAATCTAAGGGATAAATTTAAGGGATAAGATTAGTCAAATTATAGACCCAAACAAAATCTCAGATTGCTTTGAAGACCAAATGTCGGGGAAGATTTATCCACCAGATTCTTCGATGGAGCTGCTAAAGATGGTTTATGTGGGGTGGGGTTGATACTCAATATTAAAAAAAATCATCAGATTCCATTGTGGATGGGTATTGGCAGAGGCAGCAATACTAAGGCTGAATTTCTAGCCTTGTGGGGTTTATTGTGGTTCACAAAGAGCAGAGGCATCTTCAGAATCAAGATTTTTGGTAACTTTCGGGTTGCAATTGATTGGGCTGCTGGTCTTTCAAAGATGATGCATTCTATCCAACTGGACCACTCGGAAGGATGCATGACTTGATTGATGGTTTTATTAATATATCTTTTGATCACATCTATTCGAGAATTAAATATGCAGGAAGACCTCCTCTCGAAGAATGTTATCGGTCCAATGGATGGTTATATCTTTTTTGAAGAATTCTTTGCAAACAAGATGGTAGATTTGAGACATTTGTATGTATTTTAGGTGGCAGTTATTTTGACATAGTGTTTGCTTTTGTACAAGTTTTTTGAAAAGTGTATTCAGCTAGGGAAGCTTTAGAATGGTTTTTTTTAAGAAGCTCTGAAGATGATCTGCAATATATCAGTAGGCATGTTTTTATGGTCTACTTTTAAGACTGACCATTTTATTTCTGTCTGAAAATATAATCTGTTTGTGATCTATGTAACTTTGATTTCAATTAAATAACAAATTGGAGCTTTTTCATTTTGACAAAAATAAATTATTGTAAATTTTATAAAATGTAATTATTTAATATAAAATTTTAAATTTAATATTAATATTATTGTACAGAAAGACTTTAAATGTATTAACATAAAAATTTGAGATATTTTACAATTTTCAATTGAGATTTTTTTTAATACAATGTTTTTAAGAATCTAAAATTGTGATTAAATGAATGATGACATTATAATGGAAGCATGAAACCATGGTTTATCATTTATGGTATTTTTATTTTATTGAATTTATTATATTTATTTATAAAGTTACTATTATAGGTTATCGAGAGGCAAAGTGGGTAGACATTAAAGATCACTAGCACATGGAATGTATTTAAGATATTGCCCTTCTCATTATATGGAATTATTTAAAAAATAAGTAAACATAAAAAATAATATATATTGAATTATTTAAAAATAAGTAAAAATAAAAAATAATATATATGGAATTATTTAAAAAATAAGTGAAAATAATAAATAATAAAATAATTTTAGATGAGTTTGTTGAGGCCAAGTGGTTACACATTAGAGATCACTAGCACATAGAATGCATATGAGATATTATCCTTCAAATTATATGGAATTATTTAAAATAATAAGTAAAAGCAAAAAAAAGAAAATTCTAGATAAGTTTTTTGAGGTAAAAGTAAATGAGATAATAAAAAACAAAAAAGGATGAGGGTTAATGCAAATTTATGTTACAAGCTTTGAATTTGTCAAGTAAGAATAAAGAAAAGAGGGAGAAGAAGTAAAAATATCAAATTCAAATAAAATGTTTCTTTATAGAAAGTAGTATGAAAAGAGGGGGATTTGTAAATTCATTTAGAAAATGAAAAAGCAAGTTGAACAAAATTTGTCTTAGACATAAGTAGTAGGAAAAGGGAAGGAGAGGATTTGTTAATTCACTTAAAAATAAAATGTTTTCTTTTTAATTAAGAAAGTAGTATAAAAGAAGTTGAACAAAATGTGTCTTAGACACAAGTTGTAGGAAAAGGGAGGAGGAGGATTTGTTAATTCACGTAAAAATAAAATGTTTTTATTTATTTATAGAAAATAGTATAAAAAGAGGGAAGATTTACAAATTCATTTTAATAAATTTTGGACAAGGAAAAATAAGTTGAACAAGATTTGTATCACACATAAAGTAGTAGAAAGATGTATGGTAGAAAAAGTGTATGGTGTGAATAGTCACCCACACGTGAAGGGTTGTGTAACTTTCGTATAGATTCAAAATGAGAGAAAAACAAAACAACAAACTAAACTAAATTAAACTAATAAGATCTCATCATTTTTCAATCATATCACACGTAAACAGTGCCAATACAATGCATAATGAATCAAAGAATGATTTTTTACATTATCACAAAGAAGTGGTACATAAATGAGCACCTTGGTATAATGAAGAGGAAGAAGGGCCCCTACAACTGTCCAAGGGAAGGTTTGTTTGTCTCATTTGCAACTCTGCAACTTCCAACCAATTGTCACAATGATTATCTCCTTTAGTTGAAGTAGAAAGTAAGATATGGCTTTCTTCTAGTTTTGGGAGAATTCTGACAACATGATAGTAGGAGTGAGAAATGGAAATTGTGTGGAATGGTGATCTTGAGGGTTTTTTTATAGGCACAAGTGTGGCAAAGATACGGATCTAGAAGCAATTTGAACATTCTCCATTTCCTTTGATTGCTTAGTGGAGAAATTAGGCTTTTGGGCTCTACATCCGTAACTAACTTTGGACCACATTAAGGTATGTGTCCACTTGCGTCCCTTTCTTCATGAGGAAGGCAGGAAATAACAAACTGTTGATGAAAATTAAGTTTTGATACCATGTCGCTCTTATTGGGGGGAAACCTACAATGCAAGTCATTGATTTTGAGGAGAAATTGCAACCTCCTTCTAGGGTGGTCAATTCATGGTTTGAATTTTATTTTTTGTCTTTTATTACTTCCCCAAGTTCATATGGATGGAATGATATGGGAAATTAGTGCTAATGATGTGGAATGATGATGTATAAGGATAAAGAAATTGATGACATGGCAAGTGAGAAAATTTGGTTGCTAATAGATTGCCCCTTGATGTGTGAGGTTAGGAGCTCATCGTATGGCCAAAATACATCATAGGTCTTTCATACTTTGAGAAGATAGGGGGTGACGGTGACATAGAATCCAGAGACCACACAAATGGAACTCGCCCTCTCAGGGAACTATCAAGGCCCATACTTGTAGACACAATACTAAAAAATGGATGAGGTGCATATAATCTCAAATATATGGATGAGGCAGGCATACCCATGCTCGTACCAATGTATCAATATAAAATGGGATCTAGACCAAAAGGGATTTGATCAATACATGAATAACAATTGGATACAATACATCATGAGGGTCAAAGAGGGACCTAGTCTAAATACATAATGAGGGTCAATGAGGGACCCAATATAATGATACAATGGATATATAATCATGGTCCAACCATCGTTGATTTAAAGTGTTACAACTCAGAGTGCTTGAAGCATTCCTTCCAAATATACTAGAGCGAGGGGTTTCTTTTTTATTGTAAAGGCTAAGTTTTTTGGGCTATATTGTGTAAAGTGTTGATTTTGGGACTAAATGCCCTTGATCAGTTCATGGCAAATCCCCTTGGTTTCCATGCCAGGAAGTGTTGGCTTATTGCCATTGCTGACTACCTCTTGATGGGAAGAAGTCCCCCATCTTGTTGGGCCATTTGGGATCGGGGTTGGTGTCTGGTGCTTCTTAGAATGGGTCCATTAGGATACATGACCACACTCATATTTTTCTTTGTATAAGGGATTTCACGTGTATGGGTTGTCATATCCGATTTAGCACACCTCATTTTTCCCACTTGGAGCTATTGTTTTGATAGAAAACCCCTCCTCTTGGTCTCTGGACACATGGCGTCATTCCTTAAAGAATAAGCCTACATTGTTTAAAAAAGGAGGGCATTGAAGGACAAGCATCTGTTGGGGTTAGTTGGGGCATGATGCCTTCCTTTTGGCTCACCTTGCACTTGGTGGAGCCTAATTTCACATTTTTATTGTTATTTTTATGTCATTGTGTGATTTAGTCCCCAAGTTTGTGGGTACACTAACCTAAAATTTCATATTTTGTCATTAACTTGTAGGCTCAATTTTGTAAAAGGTTGAGGGTTCTCTTATGTAAATAAGAAATCTTCGCCTCATTTATAAATCATGGACAAGGATTCAAATAATGTATTTTTTTTCCTACTAGTTTATGAGAACATTTGAAGCTAGGGGCACTTTTCTTGGGATGTTTTTTTCTCTTGCATGAATGGTGAATAGAAGGATTTTTAGGGTTTGATAGTCACATGCTAAGTGGATGCTAAGAATAGTTGTGATAACTTGTGCTCAAGGGTGACCTAAGTTGCATCTCCTTGCTATTCCTTGATTAATGTTGGTAATTTTATCTCCTAAACCTAGTTTAACTTCATTCCTAAAGTGCTTTGGACTAAGATAGGGTTTGTTTGCTAGCATTTTGTTTGCTTTCTTGAGGAGACCTTCCTATCAAGGAGCTCTCCATAGTTCTATTGGGCCTTTGAATTCTCTATTTGCGCTAATTAGGGTTTCACTACCTAACCCTAGAGATTGCTAGCCTTGCCTTAGTTGCAAGTAGTGGAAACCATCTTAAGAGGAGGGACATTAGCCTCTATCTCTCATACCCCTAGGGTTTGAGACAAGAATCTAATACCCTATCCTTCAACTATCCTCCTTTTTATCAAAATTTACATGTATTTTATTTTATTTTATGCATAGAAATATTTTACAACTAAAACCCTAAAATTATAAATAAATTCAAAAATCCCAAAAATAGCACTGAATTCGTTTTTTGGTCCACCTTAAAAATTCCCCTAGGGTTTTATCCACAAACCCTAGAGGGCATCTTCATTTGAGGAAGTGCATTTGGATCCATGAAACCCTCGTAAATCATGAATCAGAGGGTGTTTGGTGTTTTTGTTTTATCCTCCAAGTTTGCCTTAGTCAAATTTCCTTATTTCCCTTGAGGGAGCACTCTTTGGAGTGTCTACCTTAAGAAGTGTGAAATTGCCTTGGGAAGCATGAAATTGCACCGGGAAGTGTGAAATTGCCTCAAAAGGCATGATTTTATTTGATAGAGTGAATAACTCCATTTATATATGATTCATGTGTCTAGATTTGATATTGGTTGACTCTGATACAACATTGATCATAGCTATTAAGGTTTCGTGGAAGGTATTTGTGTCTTCTTGGTGGTTGCAAGTATATTTCATTGATTAAGGTCTCCCCCTGGTCTTTGGAGTTACATGAAGTGTCGAGAGGTTAAATTGTGGCGACATTGGGTTTAACTCTCTCCCGATCTTACCTTCACTAGCACTCAAATACTCACAGGTGTACTTTCTGCATAGTATTTAATAATGAATATACTACTTAGAAAAATTTTAAATTTTGATGAATTTTTTTGGAGATGTTACAGATAGTCACATGCTTAATGGATGCTAAGAATAGTTGTGATAACTTGTGCTCAAGGGTGACCTAAGTTGCATCTCCGTGCTCATTCATTGATTAATGTTGGTAAGTTTATCTCCTAAACCTAGTTTAACTTTATTCTTGAAGTGCTTTGGACTAAGATAGGGTTTGTTTTCTAGCATTTTGTTTGCTTGCTTGAGGAGACCTTCCTATCAAGGAGCTCTCCATAGTTTTATTTGGCCTTTGAATTCTCTATTTGCGTTAATTAGGGTTTCGCTACCTAACCCTAGAGATTTCTAGCCTCCCCCTAATTGCAAGTAGTGGAAACCATCTTAAGAGGAGGGACATTAGCCTCGATCTCTCATACCCCCAAGGTTTGAGACAAGAATCTAATACCCTATCCTTCAACTATCCTCTTTTTTTTATCAAAATTTACATGTATTTTATTTTATTTTATGCATAGAAATATTTTACAACTGAAAAAACCCTAAAAATCTAAATAAATTCAAAAATCCAAAAAAATAGCACTGAATTCATTTTTTTGGTCCACCCTAAAAATTCGCCCTAGGGTTTTAGCCACAAACCCTAGAGGGCATCTTCATTTGAGGAAGTGCATTGGGATCCATGAAACCCTCATAAATCATGAATAAGAGGGTGTTTGGTTTTTTTGTTTTATCCTCCAAGTTCGCCTTAGTCCAATTTCCTTATTTCCCTTAAGGGAGCACTCTTTGGAGTGTCAACCTTAAGAAGTGTGAAATTGCCTTGGGAAGCATGAAATTGCCCTGGGAAGCATGAAATTTCCCTGGGAAGTGTGAAATTGCCTCAAAAGGAGTGATTTTATTTGATACAGTGAATAAATCCATTTATATATGATTCATGTGTCTAGATTTGATATTGTTTGACTATGATACAACATTGATCATAGCTATTAAGGTTTTGTGGAAGGTATTTATGTCTTGTTGGTGGTTGCAAGTATATTTCATTGATTAGGGCCTCCCCCTAGTCTTTGGAGTTACATGAAGTGTTGAGAGGTTAAATTGTGGCGAAACTGGGTTTAACTCTCTCCTGATCTTACCTTCACTAGCACTAAGTATACATTGCCTTGATTTGCAAAGGGATTCTAGTTTGAGTGGTAACATTCTTGGCGATGTTGTTGGGGAACTCAAGGGAACAATGATGACATTCCATTAATGAGGGATTCCTTGGCTGAATCCAATTATCTTTTAGAAACATCCAACATCTTTCATGTGACTAAGGTGTGTTCTTTTTTTGTACTTTGGTGAGATTTGTTTTGATCTAATTTGGGAGGTCTCTCCTAGTGACTCCATTGAAGAAAAATAAAGAGATACTTACAAGAACGATTCCAAGAGGTAAATTTTTCTTTGTACTTTGATAGGATTATTATTAAAGGATAATCTTGTAGGTCCTATTTGGTGACTGCATTGAAGAAAACAAATCAAAGAATTTCAATTCAAAACAACAAACCTCAACAATTAATAAGGAGATGATATGGCGTCCTTTAATGAAAGACAGATGCATGATCGATATGCTTGATTGGATTTCTCAAATATTTCTAGGTATCCAAATCAGTTAGATAATTGTGCTTGGGTCAAGTCCATCCCAATATTTCATAAATATGAAGATATAGTTGCAGAGCCTATTATGAAGTTCAAAGAATTTCTTGTGGTATGGGATGTTATGGATGAGGATCTTAGAATGAAGAAGTTTACAATCTTCCTTGATTTGCAGATGTGGGAAATTGGTATAATGAGCTTTCTGCTAAGGGGATACCCTTACTCTTGCAATTGGTCAAGGAACTTATGAAAGAGTGGGATCCTAATCTTGACGAATAAACTCTGAGGCCATGATTTTCCTTCTAAAAATGGAGCATGTCGAAGAAGCCCTTGAAGACCTTTTTTCTCCTCTTGACTTGTTGAGCACTTCATATGAGTTACTAGATATGTTTATGTTCAGATTATGTGATCATGATGATGATCCCTTGGTGTTGGTTGTGAAGCCTGATCTCCAGATTCAGAGATATTAGTATTCAGTCGTGTCCGTACCCTAGGTTTGGTTATGATCCCGGCACGACCCTAAGGGGGTCCGGGGGAGTGTCCACACCCCCGGCTGGGGGGCGCGGGGGCTAACGGGCCCCCGAAAAAGGGGGTTTGGGTAATGATGTATTAGGTTTTATGCATTGTAAAGATCTCTGAGATCAAAAGAGAGACTGTATGAGACATTGAAGAGAAAGTGCAGCGGTTGTGCTGCAGGTTGTATCCCTTCATTTTGCTGGACGGAATAATAATAAGGACTGGAAACTTCAGTGTGGACATAGCCCAAGTTGGGTGAACCACGATATATCTGTGTCTCTCTTGTAATGTGTGTGTGATTATATTTGCATTTCTGTTTATTGTTATTGCTTTGCGATCCTATTTTTTCTAACAATTGGTATTAGAGCCAAAGGTCTATTTGGCAGATAAACCCACAGGAAGCTAGGGTTTCTGGTTCGAGTGGGAGCAATGGCGGAAGAAGGAAAGTTTAAGTTCGAGAAGTTTAACAGCCAAAACTTCTAGTTATGGAAGATGCAAATGGAGGACTATTTGTACCAGAAGGATCTATTCCTACCGTTGGGAGGAAAAGCAAAGCAGCCGATGACTATGAAGGACGAAGAATGGGAGGTTCTTGACAGAAAGGCTCTGGGAACAATACGGCTGAGCCTGGCTTCATCGGTGGCTTTCAATATCTCAAAATTGTTGATGTATATATAACTTCAGAATGTATTTCACATATATGTATATTGTATTCCTATAGAGATGTTATTATTCCTCTATTCGGAAGTGTCATCATTTATATTGTAAGTGTCGTAACTTATACTTGATGGGTTATTAGACCACCTTGTTGGGGTCGGCCCTGTATAAGTCATGTGGGTCAAAGAGTTATTAGACCACCCTATTGGGGGTTGGCCATGTGGGTCAAAGGGTTATTAGACCACCCTAGTGGGGGTCGGCCCAGTCAGCATTATGTTAAGTGGTTAAATTGAGGCCGACCTAGTTGAGTAAAGGTCAAGTCAAGTTAGTGTATAAATAGAGAGTGTGTCTCTCTCATTTTACACATTCTATTCTCTCACTCACACTTGGGAGAGTGGCGCACTTGTGGAGGAGGAGGCTCTACTGCTATGAGAAGACTATCTCTTGTATTCTGGTTGTATCATTGCTCTATCTATCTCTGAGGAAGTTATTGGGATTTTTCACCTTTATGGTTTTTCCCAAGTAAACTCTGTGTCTCTTCTGTGCTTGCATTATTGTGTCCATGAATAATATGTTGTAGATTTGCTGTACATGTTGTTCTCTCAGTTAAGATCCTAGATCAGATTGAAGTAAATTCTGAAAATTTAACATGGTATCAGAGCTAGCCTGAAAGAAGGCATGATATGGCATGTATGACACTTGTTGCACTTACGATGCTAGGGCTTGATATAGCAAAAACCAGTCATTGTAGCACTTTTGCTATAAATCCGTTTTGGCAAAGTTTTGGGATCTAAAACCTTTACAGGATGAATATTAAACCCCCATGTACCTTGTGTCCAAAGGAAAACCTCTAATTCGTTGTACTTTGTGATTTATGATCTGTACAATATAGGGTTTCTGCCTCTTCCAGATCTGAGTCAAAATCAGGTGACCTTGGTAAAAAGGTCATAACTTGGGCTAGGTAGCTCCAAATGAAATTTCGTAAAAATTGACAGGTAGTACACAGACTGTACTATCTCAGGAAATGTTTTTAGAGGCCGAAGTTGAACCAGTGACACGTGGCACGCCGTACAAGTTCGCTCTCCTGTATTATCTAATAAACAGGTCACGTTACGACACTTGGAATAACTCTCTCTTAGGGAATCCAATTGAGGTCAAACCTATCATGATGGAAAGATAACAGGTCGGGCTATCTCAAGAAGCTTTTTCAGACCCTATGGATCGAAAAGTTCGGAGTTACACCAGAAACACTCAGGTACATATTTCTATCAAAACAGAATTATTTTTAAGTACCTTCATTCATGGATTCTGGAATTTAGGGCTTCGGAGAAAGTTGGAATTTTTGTAATCGGAGACCAAGGCTGGATGCTACTCATCAAAATAGAAATTTAGAGACCAAGATCAAAATTTTTGGTTGGGCAGAAGGCCGGGCTTGATCAGACTCTAGTTCAGGACTTTGATCAGAAAAGTGGAAAATTAGGGCTTCTGCAAAAATGAGAATTTTTGAAATATGTGACCATGGCTGGAAGCTCCTCATAAAAATAGAAGCTTAGAGCTTTGGATCAGACCTTTTGATTGGGAAGAAGAGTGGGCTTCATCAAACCCTAGTTCGAGGTCACGTCCAGCGAATCCGAAAGTTTCAAAGGCAAAATTGAGGAGTGAAACTTTGCAGTTTTCAAATTTTGAATATACCAGCTTGATCAGCTCATCAAGGCGCATATTTCTATCCTTTTGGAAGTTTGAAATTCAAAGTTTGAATTTTTGGGGTTTCTCTGACAAACCCTATTACAGCTCAAGATCCAGTTCATGCAAATCAAGTGGATTGGGTTAATCCTAGAAGATGATGGATTGGTCACCTGCATAAGTGAAGAAGTTCCTGTTTCAAGATGAGGCTAAGGCCTTACATAAGAAGATTTCAAGCAATCTCGACAGGTATGACTCATCCAGGTATGTCTTGATATTTGTTCATGATTAATTTTATCATATGTTTTTCTTCATATCATTACAGTACAATCTTGATTAATTACTGGACTTGTCGTATCACCTTAATAGAAGATATTCATTGATTAAGGTTTTAACACTTATGATTGTACTAATGCATTGTGATGTTGTATGAGGTTTATGTTGTTTGCTAACACAAAAGGTACACCAAGAAAGTCAAATCATGTTCTACTTCAAGAACATATGCTCATGGTGACAAGAAGACAAAGATTCATCCATTGTCATGGATCACATAGAAGATCTACTTTCGAGGTATGTATAACTTGGTTCTACAATGGTTAACTTATGAGACATGCAGGTTACTAGCACAAGTCACTGAAGAGAACCAGAAGACATTTTGCGGGTATGTTAGACATAACTAGCTAGCATGCTAATCCAGGTATGTTTTTCCTATATCAAGCTAGAATCCTACCTTGTGTTAGGATCTTATACTGTTGTGTTGTTGATAATGATTATTCATGAAGTCATAGGTTTGAATAATCATGGTTGTATGCATATTATGTTTCTTACCATAATTGATGATATGACTAACCAGAAGAATCATGAAGGTATAGGTTTGAATAATCACAAGTTTTATGCATATTATATCTCTTATATTGATTGATGATTCAAATAACCAGAAGAGTCCTATGATCAAATAAGAAAATGTATGAGTAAAAGAAGACTTCCCTGAAACCTTGAATACTAATGTTTATTATCTGTGAATGATCATGAATATACATGTTTAAGATTATTGTGTTTTGATAGTATTAAGATTATACTAATAAATGTGTGATTATGTATGAGACCTCAAGGATAACACAGTGATGATACTAATAAGCATGCATAGTGATTAAGGATGGATGTAAGTTCAAGGACAGGTAATCTAGGAAGCAAAGATCAAGAGGGAGCACACTCTAGTTGTTCCTGCAAGAAAGCAAAGGAGCACACTTCAGTAGTTTCTGCAAGGATGCAGATATTCAGAGGGAGTTGACCACTTCTCACAATCCACATAAGAATGGAGTTGCAGAAAAGAAGCAAAGACTAAGAGGGAGTCAACCCAACAAACACACAAAGATAAGTATTTGCATTGTCATTACTTGCATATTTTATTGTTTAAATAATACTGTTCAATAATGTATATAATGATGTTCCTAGAATTAGGTTGTGTATTATGCATATTAGAATAGTTGCATTGATGAACAGTATACTACTAATATGCATGGGTAAGTGGCCTATGGCACTGTACAACATTCCATTGCTACTTATCTAGAATGCAACCTCTTTGCTGACATGTTGGGAGTTGTGCACACTCTTAACAATGTTCTGATAGAGATTGGAAGACATCTAGAAAGTTACGGAATATGGATAAATGTTGTATTGAAGCATTGGCTAAGATAATTGCATGACTGTATGACATATTTCTTTATGAGTAAGAATTTGTTCTAAAAACTATGAGATGTTTTCTAATCATGCAATTTAACTTGTTGTGTAGGAAAGATCGTATGCCATCACCTACAAAAGAAGAACTACAACATTTGTTCAACAACAAAATTATCTATTGAAGATATTGAAGTTCCCAGGATACGGGAAGAATGCCATGATCCATCGATCATGAAGAATGATGTTTGGGATGCGGTCCCAAGAGCTGAAGGGAAGTCTGTTGTGACTTCCAAATGGAACTATCAGATCAAGCATGTTGTAGATGGCAGCATTGAGAAATATAAAAGTGATGAAATACAAGATGCACGAGATGGATTTCAAGACAGCATGGTGTAGTCATATATGTGTGCAGAACTTGGTATGGTAGGATAGACAACGTTCTATACAGTTTGGGCTTTACCAAGAATAAATCGGATTCCAACCTTTTCTACAAGGTTGAGAAAGGCAATCCAGTGATACTACTTTTGTATGCGGATAACCTGTTTGTTACAGGTGAAGATAGATTGATTGCTGACACGCAGTGGAAGCTTGCTGCTGAGTTTGAGATGAAGAACTTGGGGATGATGCACTATTTTTTTTTGGCATGGAGGTGTGGCAGAGTGCAGATGGAATCTTCCTTGTATAAGGGAAGTATGCAGTAGAGATCCTGAAGAGGTTCAGGATGATGGATTGCAAGGCCATGGCCACACCTATGACATCGAATCTGAAGCTTCTTTGTGATGCTTCATCTGAGCCGGTTGATGTCTCTATGCATCGTCAAATGATTGGGTCCTTGATGTACCTGACGAACACGAGACCAGATATTTGCTTTGCGGTGAACACATTGAGCCAGTTCCTAACGGATCCGAGGAGTGTTCACCTGGTTGCTATAAAGCATGTTCTGAGGTACCTGAAGGGTACAGTGGATTATGGGCTCAAGTATGAAGCGAATCAAAAGTTTAACCTGCAGGGTTATGTTGATTCAGATTGGGCAGGCAGTGTTGCAGATAGGAAGAGCACATATGGGTGTTGCTTCAGTATGGGATCAGGTGTGATCTCTTGGTTTAGCAGGAAGCAGTCCTGCTTAGCACTGAGTACAGCTGAGGTAGAGTATGTTGCATCCTGTTCAGCTAGTTGTGAGGCAGTATGGCTACGGAAGCTATTGTCTGAGTTATTTGATCTCCCATTGGATGCTACTGGTATCTTATGTGATAACCAGAGTTATGTGAAGCTGTCCGAGAACCCAGTGTTTCATGATAGGTCGAAACACATAGAGATCAAATATCACTATATCAGGGATATGGTGCAGAGAAGAGCTGTGAAGCTCCTATATGTTGCAACGGACGAGCAGATTGCAGATGTGCTGACGAAGCCACTAGCCAGGGTGAAGTTCGAGTACTTCAGAGAGAGTCTTGGCGTTCTTCAGATCGAGGACACTTCGAGGAAGAAGTGATGGACACATTTGTTGAAGCCATTCCAAGCATGTTGGAAGGAGGATCCTTCACATGGCTGTGGATGTAAGCACTGGATGACGAGCACCAGGATGATGTTCTGGTTTCTGCTTGGATATGATCAGTTGGATCATTTTTATATATGTATGTACGCATCATGTTAGATGCTAGATATGATCAGTTGGATCATTTTTATATATGTATGCACGCATCATGTTGGATGCCGGATATGATCAGTTGGATCATTTTTATGTATGTATGTATGCATCATGTTAGATGTTGGATATGATCGATTGGATCATGTGTATGTATTTTGTATAAGCATCATGTTGGATGCTTGGACCATGTATCTGTATATGTATCAGGTGGATACATTGTATGATCAGGTGGATCATGTATGGTGATATGTATCATGTATTTGTATGTGTATCAGGTGGATACACTGTATGGTTAGGTGGATCATGTATGATGATATGTATTAGGTAGATACTTGGTATGCATCAGGTAGATGCATTATATGATCAGGATGATCATGGATGATGAGCTTCAGGATGTTGCTCCAGATGACATGCAGTAGGATGTTGCAGTGATGATCAGGATGATCATGTGTACATCAGGATGATGTATGGTGAGTATCAGGTTGATACTCTGTGGCCGTGGAACAGGTTGTGCAGATAAGCATGTAATTTATGCCCTGGGATATTTGCAGATGGTCTTTCGAGGTTTTTCCTATGGCATGTAATTCATACCCTGGGACATTTGGCAAATGCTCTTTTGAGGTTTTGCTTGGGAGGACATATAATTTGTGCCCTGAGAGATCTGCAGATAGTCTTTCGAGGTTTTTCCTATGGCATATAATTTGTGCACTGGGATATCTGGCAGATGCTCTTTCGAGGTTTTGTCCTATGGCATGTAATTTGTGCCCTAGGAAATCCGATAGGTTGAGCTGTGTGCTCGTAATCAGTCCTGGGATGCTCTTTCGAGGTTTTGCCATGACCACATGTAATTTGTGCCCTGGGAGATCCGATAGGTTGAGCCTTGTGCTCGTAATCAGTCCTGGGATTCTCTTTCGAGGTTTTGTGGTGGGGTCACATGTAATAAGTCCTGGAGATCTGGACAGGATGAAAAAGGCCTCAGATGCTCTTTAGGGTTCTTGCTAGTCAAGAGACACTTTTAAGGTTTTGTGACGCACGTAATAAGTCCTGAGATTTCCACAGTATGGCCAGTGATGATGAAGACCTGCAGGTGGTGGGCCTACATCCAGTATGAAAAGGGACAGGCTCTGTAGAACTTCCTATGATGAGTAGATTCAGAGATTGATTGAGATAGCAGCAGCAGTGACGATGATGATGTCTCGATGGCGATTATCCAGTGACGATGATCCAGAGAAGAAGACTTGTGCTAGAAAACTTGTGTCGAGAAATACCTTCCTAGTTAAGAGGGAGTGTTGATGTATATGTAACTTCGGAATGTATTTCACATATATGTATATTGTATTCCTATAGAGATGTTATTATTCCTCTATTCGGAAGTGTCATCATTTATATTGTAAGTGTCATAACTTATGCTTGATGGGTTATTAGACCACCTTGTTGGGGTCGGCTCTGTATAAGTCATGTGGGTCAAAGGGTTATTAGACCATCCTATTGGGGGTCGGCCATGTGGGTCAAAGGGTTATTAGACCACCCTAGTGGGGGTCGAACCAGTCAGCATTATGTTAAGTGGTTAAGTTGAGGCCGACCTAGTTGAGTAAAGGTCAAGTCAAGTTAGTGTATAAATAGAGAGTGTGTCTCTCTCATTTTACACATTCTATTCTCTCACTCACACTTGGGAGAGTGGCGCACTTGTGAAGGAGGAGGATTTGCTGCTAGGAGAAGACTATCTCTTGTATTCTGGTTGTATCATTGCTCTATCTATCTCTGAGGAAGTTATTGGGGTTTTTCACCTTTATGGTTTTCCCCAAGTAAACTCTGTGTCTCTTCTGTGCTTGCATTATTGTGTCCATGAATGATATGCTGTAGATTTGTTGTACATGTTGTTCTCTCAGTTAAGATCCTAGATCAGATTGAAGTAAATTCTAAAAATTTAACAAAATAAATGACAACGGAGGGTTTGGTGAGTGCATTGGGTAAGCTGTATGAAAAACCCTCGGCCTCCAACAAAGTATTTCTAATGAAGCGTTTATTTAATATGAAGATGTCTGAAGGTGGATCTGTTATTGATCATTTAAATGAGTTTAATACATTTACAAATCAGCTAAGTTCTGTAAGTGTGAACTTTGATGATGAGGTTAGGGCTCTTCTAATCTTGTGTTCATTGCCAAAAAGCTAGAATAGCTTAGTCATGGTTGTAAGTAACTCTGTCTCTAGTTCAAACACCTTGAAATTTGATGATGTTATTGGTGTTATTCTTATTGAGGAAATGCGAAGAAAAAGCACATATGAGACATCAGGTAATGCGTTGACCATGGAGAGCAAGGGAAGACAAAAAGAGAGAGGAAAGAGCTAAGGCAATCGTGGGAAGTCTAAAACGAGCAGATCCAAGTCCAAACTGGGAAAGATAGAGTGTTGGAACTGTGGAAAGAAAGTACATCTGAAGAAATACTGTAGATCTCTAAAGAAGAAAGGAGATGTACAGAAGGAAACTACCCAGGAAGCAAATGTAGCAGGTGATGTGTTACAAGATGCTTTGATTCTTATATTAGATAATACTAGTGATTATTGGGTAGTAGATTCAGGAGCTTCATGTCATGCTACACCCCATAGGAAATACTTTCATGAGTATGTTCCTGGCGATTTTGGACATGTTTTATTGGGTGATGATGAGCCATGTAAAATTGTTGGAATGGGTAAGGTATGAATAAAAGTTAAGAATGGAACTGACTGGCTGTTGAAAGATGTTTGGCATATTCCTGCTATGAAAACAAATCTGATCTCAACAGGGCAGTTGGGAGATGGCGGTTGTCTATCTACATTTGGAGAAAAGTGGTGGAAGATCACTAAAGGATCAATGGTGATAGCAAAATGAGATAGAATAGGTACGTTGTATTTATGTCATCATAATACTGACCATTCTATCTCTTTAGCTTCCACTGGAATAGATACAACATTGTGGCATCATAGGCTTGGCCACATGAGTGAGAAGGGGATGCAAATTCTCCACTCAAAGAAGTTGCTGCCAGATTTGGAGCAGGTAAGTTTGGAATTCTGTGAAAACTGTGTTTATGGAAAACAAAAGAGAGTCAGATTTCTCAGGGTTGGGAAACAGAAGAAGAATGAAAAGTTAGAGCTAATGCATACAGATGTATGCGGACCGGCTCAGGTACAATCTCTTGGTGGCTCTCATTATTATGTTACATTTATTGATGATGCAACTAGGAAAACTTGGGTTTATTGCATTAGACAGAAATATGATGTGTTTGCTACTTTTAAGAAGTGGAAAGCTTTGGTTGAGAATGAGACAGGAACAAGGTTGAAGTGTCTCAGATCTGATAATGGAGGTGAGTACCGCGGAAAGGATTTTGATAGTTACTGTTCATACCATGGGATTCGTAGAGAGAAGATAGTCCCAGGAACACCACAAGAAAATGGTGTGTCAGAAAGGATGAACAAAACGATCATGGAGCGTGCAAGGTGTATGAGACTGCATGCAGGGTTGCCCTTATAGTTTTGGGTGGATGCTGTAAATAGTGCTGTTTATTTAATAAACAGAGGACCTTCAAGTGCTTTGGATGGTGATATTCCAGAGGAGGCATGGACAAATAAAAAGGTAAACTACTCATTTCTGAGAACGTTTGGTTGTGAAGCATTTGTCCATATTGATAAAGAAAATAGAACAAAGCTTGAAGCTAAATCCAAGAAATGTACCTTTATTGGATATGGGGATGATGAATTTGGTTGTCGCTTATGGGATTATGAAAATAACAAAATCATCAGGAGTAGAGATGTGATATTCAATAAAAAAGACATGTATAAAGATCAATTGTAGGGAAAGAAACAGGAAAAGGAAACCACAGAGTACACAATGCTTAATGAAATTCAAGAAAATGAAGTTCCAAAGGTGCCAGAAAATCAAGAACAACAACAAGTACCCGAAACTCCTGCAACTACAAGAAGATCTACCAGGTTAAGTAGACTCCCTGAGCGATACTCTCCTTCAATGTATTTTTTTTTATGACTGATGCTGGTGAACCAGAATGCTATGAAGAAGCAATGCAGGTGGAAACTAGAAAGAAATGGGAGCAAGGCATGAATGAGGAGATGGACTCATTGGTAGGAAACCAGACTTGGGATCTGGTTCAGTTTCCTGCTGGTAAAAGAGCATTGCAGAACAAATGGATTTACAGGTTGAAGGAAGAAGAAGGAGGTAAGAAGCGGTACAAGGCCGGACTTGTTGTAAAGGGGTTTGCACAGAAGAAAGGTATTGATTTTGATGAAATATTTTCTCTTGTTGTTAAGATGACTTCAATTAAGACTATTTTAAGTCTAGTGGCGGTAGAAGATTTGCATCTTGAACAATTAGATGTAAAAACAGCCTTTCTCCATGGGGATTTGGAGGAAGAGATATATATGCAGCAACCACAAGGGTATGAGGTCAAAGGTAAGGAGAACTTGGTATGCAGGTTGAAAAAGAGTTTGTATGGCTTGAAGCAAGCTCCAAGGCAGTGGTATTTAAAATTTGACAGGTTTATGACAAAACAAGGTTATAGTAGATGTCATTCTGACCACTGTGTTTATTTCAAGAAGCTAGACAATGAAAGATATATTATTTTGTTATTGTATGTGGATGACATGCTTGTTGCAGGGTCTAACATGTAGGAAATAAATGTACTCAAAAGGAAGGTATCTAATTCATTTGCGATGAAGGATTTGGGTGCTGCAAAGCAAATCCTTGGTATGAGAATAACGAGAGACAGGAACAATCGCAAATTGACATTGTCTCAGAGTGAGTACATACAAAAGGTGTTGGAGAGGTTCAAAATGCAGAATGCAAAACCAGTTAGGACACCTTTGGCCAGCCATTTCAGTCTAAGTAAGGAAATGTGTCCCAAGACACAGGAAGAGATAGATTACATGCCCAAGATTCCCTATCAATCAACAATTGGCAGCTTGATGTATGCCATGGTGTGCACAAGACCAGATATTGCACATGTAGTGGGAGTTGTGAGCATATATATGAACAATCTAGGTAAAGAACATTGGAGGGTAGTACAGTGGATTCTCAGGTATTTGAGAGGTACCACCACTCAGGCATTATGTTTTGGAGGTTCAAACACTGTTTTACAGGGATATGTTGATGCAGATATGGCAGGTGATAAGGATAGCAGGAGGAGCACCACAAGGTATGTGTTTACTGTAGGTGGAACAGCAGTAAGTTGGATTTCGAAACTGCAGAAGGTTGTTGCACTTTCAACAACAGAAGCAGAGTATGTTGCTGTTACAAAGGCTAGTAAAGAGATGATTTGGTTGCAGATATTTATGGAGGAAGTGGGTAAGAAGTAGAAGGATAGTAGGTTGTATAGTGACAGCCATAGTGCCATTCATCTTGCAAAGAACTCAGCATTCCATTCCAGGACTAAACATATACAGCTCAAGTACCATTTCATACGCTCTGTTCTGGAAGATGAACTGTTGAAGTTGGAAAAGATACATACTAGCCAGAATCCTGCAGACATGTTCACAAAGGTAGTGACCAGAGAGAAACTGAGTTCTTGCTCAATTTCAGTTGGCCTTCTAGCATGAAGGTGAAGAGGAGAAAGTTTCCAAGTCCAAGTCCAGCAAGTGCAGCAGCGGTGGAGTTGTTGTGATCAGCCTCCAAGTGGGAGATTGTTGGTTGTGGAGCCTGATCTCCAGATTCAAAGATATTAGTATTCAGCCGTGTCCATACCCCAGGTTTGGTTATGATCCCGGCACGACCCTAAGGGGGTCCGGATGAGTGTCCACACCCCCGGATGAGGGGCGCGGGGGCTAGCAGGCCCCCGAAAAAGGGGGTTAGGGTAATGATGTATTAAGTTTTATGCATTGTAAAGATCTCTGAGATCAAAAGAGAGACTGTATGAGATAGTGAAGAGGAAGTGCAGCGGTTGTGCTGCAGGTTGTATCCCTTCATTTTGCTAGACAGAATAATAAGGACTGGAAACTTCAGTGTGGACGTAGCCCAAGTTGGGTGAACCACGATATATCTATGTCTCTCTTGTAATGTGTGTGTGATTATATTTTCATTTCTGTTTATTGTTATTGCTCTGCGATCCTATTTTTTCTAACACTTGGACCATGTCAAGAAGTTTATGAAAATGCCCAGATTTCAGTATTCAGAAAGATGAAGACACCTACATGAAGGAATTTATGTTGCATTTGCAAGAAGAGGCCCTTGATTGGTTTAAAGGCCTGGGAAAAGGTTCAATATCCTCTTTTGCAGAATTGAAAGAGGTATTTTGCATCTATTGGTGCCCAGAAAAATGTAAGAAATGGATTCCCTAGGTCAAAGAGGTAAAGGACTTGTTCAAGAAAGTAATCCAAGAAGAGGACCAAGCCCTTGAGGAAAATATTGAAGAAGAAAATAGCAAAGATGATCAGATTGTGCCAAACCTAGAAGAATATGAAGCAAACCTCGTCGAAGTATGAATTTTGAAGATCTAAGGAAACCTACCTTTGGGATCTCTCATGATTTGGTTAAGCCAAACTCATTCACCATTGAAGATGATATATTGTTACATATGGAGAATTCTATAGGAGATCTTGATCAGCTAGGTTTACCCTCTCCAAGGGTGGATCTCAACTAGAATTATCAACTATACTTCTCAGAAATTGATGCAAGTTTTGGATAGCCAGAAGATCCATGGAATGAAATTGTTTGCTCTCGAAGCAATCTTGGGTCATATACAACCTTCACCACTGATGTTGCTAATCAGTTTTAGAGGATGAACTTCGATGGGGCCAAGTCTCATTCGGGTATTGGTGTAGGTATTGTATTAACTTCTCTTACGTTGATAATCATTTTTTTTCTTTCTATCTAAAATTTGAAGGTACTAACAATATGGCTAGATATGAATCTCTCTTTGTTGTCCTTGAGTTAGCTCAATAATATGGGATCAAGTTTTTATATAATGTTGTCAACTCTATTATGCAACAAATTCTCAAAAAGAGCATAAATAGACAAGAAAGAATAGTCCACGCCTTAATAATGAAGAAAATAGATGAATAGAAAGCCTCTTCGGGGGGGTGGAAACCTCCTTATATAATGTACTAAGTACATAAGACAAGAAAAAACAATATTATTCAAATGAAAATTTCTCCTTGATATATATAGGAGACAAAGAGATACAATTACTAGTAATGAAATCAAGCCGACATCAATAATATAACAATATTAATATAAAATGTCCAATTTAGGGGGAAATGGGCCACAATTTAGGGCTTACCATGACCCTCCCCTTCAGACAAGTGTTGTCTTCAACGATTGGTTAGTTGCGGATGCTTTTGTATGAAGGACTAATCTTCCCATGTTGAATCTTCTGCTGGTAAGTTCTTCCACTTGATGAGGTACTCAGTAATAGCCCTATTTCGTAGTTGTTTGGTCCTTGTTTCAATGATTCATTCATGTTCCAATATGAATTTTCCTTCTTCAACAAGCTCCAAAAAGACAGTTTGAATTGGGATCTTGTCTCCTATTACCTTATTCAAATAAGAAACATGGAAAATTGAGTGTACCCTTGAAGATGATGGGAGCTCCAAGTTGTAATCCATACTACCAATCTTTTGCAAAAAATTATAAGGACCATAGTACTTGGGTGATAATTTATTGTCCTTATTTAGTTACTTGAGGGACATCTATTTGTAAGGTTGTAGCCTCAAACACATCCAATCCCCTTCTTCAAAAATCATTTCAATGCGATGCTGATCTGCTTGTTGTTTCGTCCTATTTTTTGATATAACCAGGTTTTCCTTCAATATCTGGAGAATTTCTTGTTGGTGCTTGAGGTGTTCTTTACTGTAGATTGAAATTTATATTTTCCTTTCAATGGAGATGTGATACATGGAGGTCGGTACCCATAAAGAACCATAAATGGGGACATTTTTAATGACGTATGGAAGGAAGTATTGTACCATCATTCTTCCAAAGATAACCATTTTAGCCATTGTGTTTGTTTACCAGATGTAATGCATTGAAGATAGCCTTCCAAACATTTTCTCACTATCTTAGTGTTCCTATTGGATTGAGGATGATAAGATGAACTGTGAGCCAAATTGGTACCCAAACAAGAAAATTATTCAATAAAAAAATTTCCAATGAAAATTGGATCTTTATCACTTACAATAATCTTCAGATTTTGACCACGTAGCTTTTGAACTATTTCCATGAATGGTGCAAGTACTGTACTTGCATTAAAAGGGTGAGAGAGTGCACAAAAATGTGCATACTTGGTGAGCCTATCAACAATCACCATAATAACATTCTTCCCTTTTGACTTGAGTAGAACTGTGATTTAGTCCTTTGAGACTTCCTCCCAACACTGACAAGGTATGTATAATGGTTGTAAAATACAGTGGGGTCTTGGGATCTTGTGCTATTTTCAGATTTCCTTGTACTTGTTTCACTGTTAGATCCATTTCTTACAACCATCACATTCCATAATAAAGGTTTTTGTGAAGTCTGGTGTGGTTAAGACAGGGGCTTTGCACATTGCCTCTATAAGTTGTTTAAAACCTTGAGTGGCCTCTGGAGTCCAAGAGAATGAATCCTTCTTCAATAATGATGTTAGAAGTGTTGTTATTCTTCCATAGTTCATAACAAACTTGCGGTAGCACCTTGTCAAACCTAAGAATCCTCTAATATTCTTCAAGGTTTTGGGAATTGACCAGTCCATCATGACTTTAATTTTGTTAGGGTCTACCTTGACACCTTCAAGAGATACAATATGACCCGAATACTCTACTTTCTATACCCCAAATAAACATTTGGAAGGTTTTGCATATAGTTGTTGCTCCTTTAGTAGTTATAGCACCTTGTCAACATGTTGAACATGTTCTTCCCAAGACTTGCTATAGATTAGTATATCATCAAAAAATACTAACACAAGTTTTTTAAGGAAGGGATTGAAAATGTAATTCATCAAACCTTGAAATGTGGAAGGTGCATTCGTAAGGCCAAAAGGCATGACCAAAAATTCATAATGACCTTCATGAGTTATGAATGCTATTTTTGGGATGTCTTCTTCCTGTATTCTAATCTAATGATACCTGAACAAATATCCAACTTTGTGAAGTAAACTTTTCCATGTAGTTCATCTAACAATTCATCAATGATTGGAATGAGAATCTTATCTTTAATGGTGAGCTTGTTGAGATGTCTATAATCTCATGGACACATACACCATGATCCCTCCTTGTGTACGATTATGACTGGTGTAGAGTAAGAGCTTTGGATATGACTAATTATGGAAGCCTCTAACATTTATTCAACCATACACTCAATTTCAGTCTTCTAGCCATAGGGGTATCTATAAGGTCTGATGTTAAGAGGAATACTTCCTGAAATAAAGTGAATAGAATTATCACGGTCTCGAGTAGGTGGAAGACATTTTGGATATCTTCAAATACTTTGGAATTCTTATCAATAACTCTTTGGAGATCTAGGGGAATAAGAGGCTTAGATGTTTGAACCTCTAGAATTCATGGACAACCATGGTCTATCCTATCAATATTTTCTCAAAGATTCATCATGTTCCAACAAGGTAATCATCTCTACAGGATCCATAGGCATCCCTCAATTAATCCTCTTGAGTGGAATCAATCCATCTCAAGATATGAAATAATTCAATATTCCTTTGGTAAAAATTTTATCTTTAGTAGGCCAAGGGATTCAAGATAGCCCTCGTGAAACTGTAATGTTGCAATCCCCTACACCCCTAAAATTCTCCTGCATACAGGTAGTGGGTATTCTTAAAGTCTTTCAAACTTATATCAAGTCCAACAACTTCAGGTAGTGGGTATTCTTAAAGTCTCTCAAACTTATATCAAGTCCAACAGCTTCATCCAACTGACTCTAGCTAGTGTAGAATGCAACACATCCTCAAACCCCAAAATGTGTATGGTGCAAACATATTTGGGAACAAGAGAACAACTTTGCCTACGCAACAAGGATCCTCGAGACAATATGTCTATTCGATACAACTATTATTCCCATCCTTTGGACTTACAAATATGCGTGCAAGGCGCGAGGATGATCGCTAAAAATCCTCAACGCGGAGTCACTGAGGAGATTTGCATATTCAACCGGAAAGTCCTCTAACGGATTTCATTGGCAAAGTGTTGCCAAAGAACAACCACTAATGGATTTCAGTTCATTGGCAAAGTGTTGCCAAAGAACACGTGGTACAATGCAACCAGGGCTCGGTTCTACCATGTCATTGTGAACACAATGTGGCACTTCCATCGAGGATGTCATGTTGGCTATGTGGTTAACGATATATTTCAAGTGAACGGAGTTGATAGTCTAAGGATTGTGGAAGGCTCGACATTTAAAGAAGGTCCTCGGACCAACCCATAGGCCACCACTATGATGCTTGGCAGGTAACTATTACATTTATAATAGTCTTAATATTTTATTCCCTTCTTTACCTGGTGTTTTACATATAAAAAATCCCCTAAGTTTTTAGCATGATTATTTGAGCTTCTACACCCTTTGGTACTCTTTTCTATGGCACTTACCTTGGGATGTGCATTGGTGTAGTTGGAAGGTTGAGATATGCTTTGGAGGAATGCCTTACCCTAGAAGCCTCGCAATCATAATGAATGATGTTACATAATGGTGTCAGTGCATGTATATGGGTATGAAGGTTCTTCAAGGTACGTGAAGGAAGAATCTTTTTCAGTGGTAGATGGAATATCATAAAGTGTTTTTAGGAGTAGTCATGGCTTATGAGTGAAAAGTGAATAACTATAAATATGGTTACCATGTATCACCCCATGTATGAGTTTAGTTGCAAGCTTGCAGAAAGTTCAGAGGACATGACACAAATTTATTATAGATGTGTTATTACTCCATGATGAGAGATTATTGTTGTAAGTTTTCCAAAAATTAAAGCAAGGGAGTCATGTAGTGTCCTTGGGGGATCGACCTCGGGTAAGGATGACCATAGCCGTTTGTCCCAACTACCCCATCCTCAACGGATCCAAGAAGCAGTTAATATTGATCGGTTTTTAATATTTTAGCAGAGATATAATCCGCTCCCATTGAATTCATACACACGGCAGAAGCTACTTAGGATCCCGCTAACTTAAAATGGATCCATAGAGACTTAAGCTACTTATGATCTAGATTAATCTATAGCGAGTTAATCCTACTTTTGTGATATATTGCACAAATTCTGGCTATTTTCACTTTTGTTACACACAAATGCTGGCTTATATAACATTTTTTCACTTTTATATCTCACTACATCATATAATTTGATTGATTTCACATTTCAGTGAGGAGAATTCAACTGATTATAACAGTGGAGAGGAGATGAAATTTTAGTTTTAAGAGTGAAGAAGAGATGAAATTTCTTATGAATTTTTTTTTAAAGAAATTAGAAGTGTATTTCACTGTTTCACACACTTAGATTCAATAATATGTTATGAAAAAGGAAAGACCAAACAAATAATCATAATCAATTCTGCCAAAGTTCTATCAAACCTTGAATGTCACCTACATCTTTATCATAAAATTTAACCCACCCATGTGTTATAATATACTCTTGAAACTCTTGCAATCCTTCATTCCGGACTTCTTAATATTTGATCTCTGAAAGCTTTTGCAAGAGATGCTAGAAGGCTTCATTAGTATGTTCATCTTTCCTTCCATCAAATGCCAAACGTAGTCGTCCAGATTCTTCCTTCCTATTGTTGGAAGTTTTGGACAATCTATATCAATTCAGAATTGATCATGATGAAACTGTGAACAACATTGAAATCTCTGTGAGATTCTTAATCACAGTTGTGATTAAAAAAGGGTCGTTTAGTGACGAGAATCACCTGCCCTATTTTAAACTAAAATACTAAACTACACTATTGTAGCAGAAGAGAAAATCCTTTTGTTGTTGTATCCGAAAAGTGAATCCTGTTGCTATGAAATTATCTTACTTGATTCCAGCTGAAAGATCCAAGGATGGTGCTAGTCATAGTAGCAAGATTCTAGTAGGGATTCGAATACGATTCGGATACGATACGGAAAAAATATGTAACAAAAAAATCAAGTACGACTAAGAGAGTAGACATCTTATAAATACAAAAAAACATGCAATTTTAATTTTAAAAAATAAGATTATACATAATCATTCTAAATTTTAACATCTCATTCATTATTCATTAAAAACTTTAAAAATAAAACTTAAAACTACACAAATCTATTTTTATATAAAATGACTTAAAAAAAAAAAAAACCAAAAAACTACTTAAATTAACTTTTTTGATAAATAATAAATACTAAAAAGTAAAATTAAAATAACAAATACATATAAAATAAAACTTAAATAAAAAAACTACATGTAATAGTGATATAAAAGCCTAACAATATAACACTAACACTAATTTTAAACTTTAACCTTTGAAGTTGAACTCTCGCAAATAGAGCTGTTAATTTGATGTTCTTTGTTGGCAAATCAAAATTCAGAAATAAGTTTGATTTTCTTTTATTCGGGATTAGTTTTTTGTTCAAGGGATGGTAAATTTATAAGAATTTGAAAAAGTATTTTAAAGTTTTTTCTTAAATAAATCTTTTTATCAGTGAGCCATGCTTTGGAGTTTTATATTTTATTGTACCGATATGAATTCTATTCGAATTCAGTTAGGTCAAAATTAGGTAAATAAATAGTTGACTATACCGAACCCGTATCATGTCGAATGTTCGCCGTATTTTTAAATTGGTTCGAATTTATGTACAGTAACTCCCAATACGGCCGTGTTTTGCTACTATGGTGCTAGTGAATGAAATAGTTTTAAGTTTTGGAGTACTAAGGGACGCTTCTCTGTATTTCGGTCAAAGAACTAAAATAGATGATGATGCTAGTGAACTAAATAGTTTTCAGTTTGTGATTCCATATATAGTATCTCTAACATAGATATAACATTATCTTATATTGTTTTGAGATAATTGGTGACATATGATATCTATTCATTTGAGCCAGATCTAGACTCCTTATTTGAATGATTTGCAGTAATCTAACCAAAAGCAACGGAAATGAAGTCCATCCTATGGAATAAAATTATTATTACTATATAGCCACTGGATGGGCATTAGATTCACTCTATTCATCATCCTGCAGAGTTTCTTTTCCTCCATATCCAAGCATTGTATAAAATAAATGATGTCTGGGTGACTATCTTTAAAATAAATTTGGTATAGCATTTTCCTTCACATGTATCTTGCACATCAGTTTTTGTTTCGTTGTGGTGTTCATTCCTTCCTGCATTCTCTTTTCCCTGTTCTTTATCCTGGCCGTTATGTTGATCCTAAGATTGTTGGACTATTGGTGTCGTATGAAACTCTATGGTAGATTATTTCTACGACTCGTCGTCTTTAGCTAAGGCGATGACAATTATAATCAATATATGTCTTCAATTGTACATTACCTAAATCATTCCCAAATAAAACATGAAAACGGGAAAACATTATCAGCATGCTCCAATTGCAAGAATAGAACGCAAGCGCCAAGTATTTCATCTCTAGAACAAAAGGCCACTGTGTAGGGCGTATGAAACTCTTGGAGCTGTATCCAATAGTCATTGGAGCATTGTCTAATAATACCCTGTCGCTTTTCTCCGGAAGCTCTAAGATAAATTATAAATTTGTTTTAGTACAATATCTTTTTCTTTCCATGATTTTTTTTCCATAACGCAACCTTTCAAATTTCATTTAATTCTACTCTACAAAAATGACGCACATGGTGTCCGTGTCAAATCTATATTAGCTAGCGCTCTGCATTTTATGCATTACATCGTCATGTGTTTAATGAGATAGCGGAGGTTAGTTTCATAGCACATGCATATTATCCTTTTTTGCTCCAACGTGGTTTTGGAATTTTATGCATTACATCGCTGCGTGTTTAATGGGATAGTGGAGGTTATTTTCATGGCACCCACAACTTATTGTTTTCTGTTCCGATGTGCTTGTGCTTTTGGAAGGGTTATGCTGTAACGCAATTTTCTCTTGTTAAAATAATTTTTATTTAGAAAAAAATTGATATCATGTGTTTTCATTACTAAATTATTTTATTGTTATATATAAAAAATAATTTAAATTTTTGAAATTAAAAAATGTTTAAAATGTTATATATATATATATATATATATATGATATTGGAGGATTGAGAAAATAGCACTTTACAAGATATCAACAACATTAAAAATATTATCACATCTAAGTTTAAAGAAAAAATGTGGGGTGCTAAAAAATTAGAGGTTAAGAGAAAATTAAGATTGAACTTGTTCATGGCACTTAACTTATGGCCTATCGTTCATGACCACAAATTAAGTGCTTGTGCTAGTCTAATTTATCTGTTACTTTTTAATGAATATAAGTGAATTTATGAGTATTCCATGTAGGTTTGTTTATAGATACACCGTGGTTAAAAAAATGTTTCGCAACAATATTGTCAGTTTGGTGATTTTGAGGAATGTAAAATATAAGCCGATGGATGGAGAATGGTTTGCGAAACCCCAATTAGGGTTTTATCCCTGCAACTTCATGTGTTTGGTTTCTGTCACCTAGTGGTTCATGGAGTCTAGACTTTAGGTTTTCAAGGGCCTAGTGCCAACCATGTAAAAAAAGTGGAAATTGAGGTTGGTATTTTTGGGTTTCATTAGGGCAATCGGTTCTATAGTTTTGGTGGGGTAAGTTCTCAAATTTTGGTCTAGACTTTAGGTTTTCAAGGGCCTAGTGCCAACCATGTAAAAAAAGTGGAAATTGAGGTTGGTATTTTTGGGTTCCGTTAGGGCAAATCGGTTCTATAGTTTTGGTGGGGTAAGTTCTCAAATTTTGGTCTAGACTTCAGGTTTTCAAGGGCCTAGTGCCAACCATATAAAAAAAGTGGAAATTGAGGTTGGTATTTTTGGGTTTCGTTAGGGCAATCGGTTCTATAGATTTGGTGGGGTAAGTTCTCAAATTTTGGTTGTATGGAATATGACCAGTCATAATTTTTGGATGCTGAGGTGGAGCCCTCCGAAAGTGTCTACAAGGCTTGGGATATGAGGGGTCCAGGTTGCAAGTTGTATTCGTTGGTTTCATATGTGGGCATTCATGTTCGTTTTTTTGTCATCTGACGGATTTCAAAAAAATGGAAGACACCTTTGTTATTCAATTGATGAGTCGCATAAGTTTTCTATCCATCATTCGTTTATGAACTATCATAGGGCTTCAAGGAATAAGAAATTTTATCGACGGAGTAACAAGGTGTCGGTTTCTTCACCAAATGGATCTTTTCCTCCTACCGGTGGTAAAGGTTTCAATCCTTTAGCTCCTTTCTTTGTATATACTTGAAAACCTGTTTCTCCCGTCACTTTGGTTTCATTGGAAAAGGATGCTTGTAACGTCCCCTCCCGCCTTCAACAATGCAGGGGAGAGAACATGACCAATCATACGGGGCTTTTGGCAGACTTAGCCCCAACATCCTTGCTTTCTCAAAAATTCATAACAATTAAACATTTCTGTGTGCAGCTTCAACTCAATAAAACACAGCGGAATAAACATACTAGCAAGCACACAAACAGTAATGCCTAACATATATATATATATATATGACAGCAGAGGATGATTTAGCATATAAAGACTCAATCTCGTTCCAATGCCATGCATAGATTCCAAATTAAGATAACTAATTCATTTCGTTAAACATGGACAATTTAACATATTGCAGAACACAAAATGCAAATAATTTATAATACATAGAACACTTATCTTGAAGATGAAGCTGTCCAAACAACTGGCTATGTGAGAGCAACGTTCCACCCAACCATAGATCTCTGTCCATCCTATATTCTTTCAGCTGAGAGATCACCCCCGAGCTGGGCTGTGTATCCACTAAGGAGGAACTAGCTGGGCTCACTCACAGCCATGGTTTCGGTCATCAGCTATGCTAAGCCAACACACCGTTGGGTTTATCAAGCATACAAATGACAAATGAGGAGGATGCTAAGCCAGTGAGCTCAACCACAAAGCTACAGGCATCTCAAATGAACTCAGCAGTCATGGCACCCACAATACCTACCGCACCCAACACAAGGAAGGTCCCCTTCTCTGCTGCACAGTCCCTCAGGCGTCCCTTCCCTCCAGTGCTCTTCAAGGTGGGCATAGAAAGGTCCAGCTGCCAATTCCTTGAGATTCTAGCCTTCACTGGGTTTATCAAGCAAACCAAACCTCTGCTCAGTCATTCACACATGGATTTCTCACAGTTCTGTTATCCAATAACTCAATCCCGTCACTTCATTTCTGGGTTGTAAAAACTGGGTTTTCCAATGGATTTCGGGATAGCTAATGCTCCCAAATTCACCCCAAGGTTCATATCTATGGATCCCACATTGGATTTCACTGTCCAATGCCAAATCTAGGCGTTTATGGCTCTTCAAACGTGGGTCCTTTCAAAGTTGCGATTTCTGGTTCCGTCACTGGTTTTCTGGGCTGCAAAAACTGGGTATTCCTATGGATTTCGGGATAGCTAATGATCCCAAATTCACCCCAAGGTTCATATCTATGGATCCCCCATTGGATTTCACTGTCCAATGCCAAATCTGGGCGTTTATGGCTCTTCAAAACGTGGGTTCTCTCACAGTCGCGATTTCTGGCTTTTCCTCTCTGCTGGGAACTCGTAATGGATGAAAAATGATGCTGGGCTGTTCAACAATGGAATGGGAATGAGGAAGAACCAATTCCCATGAGGTAGAGTGACTTGTGGTACAAGAAAAACAGAGCCCATACCTACCATACGAATTTCTGGGTTGCCCATGCTCCATTGAAGCCATGGACTGAATTCTTCACCCACTTTCTTACAGCAAAATTAAATGTCAGCAAGGAAAGTCAAATGGGTTCCCACAATGACATTTGGCAGCATATGGTTCATCCCCACAACCCCCTCACCACTCCCTAGTGGATACACATGGCCCCTTCTCATTCGTTGCCTCCATAGCCAGTCTTGGAATTTTATTTCAATATTAAATATTTACATCAATTTACAATATCCCATGGCTTAATAGCACATGGGTAATAACATATCAAATACTTGTCCATTTTAAATAAAATCCGAACATATACTAGCGGGGCCTTGGCCTTGAGCTCCACGCTAGGAAAACATACATTACATGTATACAATATTTACATGAAAACCAATATTTCCTAAGGGTCAAAATTGGGGTATTACAATGCTTCTCATGATGTGAAGATGAAAACTGATGTATGCTTAGGGAAGAGTTTAACTGAGCTCGTTGTGCATGAAGGCTCAAAGGATTCTAGATCTCAGTCGTTTGGTCTCAAGAGTTTGAATGATACTCGAGCCAAAGCTCGCCGAGCTAAAAAAAACTCTTAAAGCTTAGTTGGAACCTATTCATATGGTTCTTGGGAAATATATTTACATGGATAGAATCGGTATTCTATCAAAGCAGAATTTAGTGGGTCGGTTGGAGTATATTTCCCCGTCATGATTGGAATGACTAGAATCGATGAAATAAAAATGGAAACTGTTGGTTGGATATTGTCATAAGGCTAGTATATTGGTCAATAGATGTTTCTATTTTCATTTTCTCGCGGATGACCATGCAACCTTGATCTTGAGCAAGCTATGGGTTTCTGGTGAGGGTTCTTTGGTCCTTGATGAATGGTATCCATCATTCAACGTAGTGAAAGTGTAGGTGGTTAAACGACACCTTTGGATACAAATTTTGGCATTTCCCTTACAGCTTTGGACCCAACCTATATTCGAATATGTGGCAAATCTGGTTAGTTGATTTATTTTCATGGAAGACAGTATGATATATAGTGTTGATAAGAGAATGGCATCCATTTTGGTGGAGGTTGACATTTCAAATGGCCTTCTTGTAGAAATTCAAATCTCTTGTGAAGATTTCCAATTTTTTCAAAGAATTGATTACATCAAGGTGCCCTTTTGTTTCTATTTATGTCCAAAAACTGGACATATGAGGGATAATTTTCCAAGTTTATGAATGGATGATTTAGAGTTTGAGGAGTCCATGACTATTGACGTCTCTTTTGATGGGAGATCGGTGAAGACTATCCTCGATATAGAAATTGTTTCTGAATAAAATTTGAAGTCCCAAGAGACCAATTCGACAACAAATTTCCTTGCAAACTTTCCGAGTAAGTTAAAATCCTTCTTCCCTATTGTCTTCAACTCCCCATCTAAAGAAGAGGTGGATTTTATTAATGAAGTAGAAAAGGGAAATAATAATAGTTTAGGGAAAATTGGGAGTGATGAACAACTGTGTCCATCTTCTAATTTAGAAAGACATGTTAATTTGGGGGTTTGGAAGGGCAAGGGTTTGTCTATCGGGAAGGGTAATATTGGTCATCTTTCTAAATTGATTATGGTATGTTCGCCTTCAGACAAGGGTTTTGTGAATTCTAAAAAACATGACTTTTCTGGTGGATGTGATGCTAGTCTAATTCTTGTAGCTCCCCAAGTGGTGAGTCTAACTATGTTATATTCTAATGTAGATTTGAATTCTATCCTTTATCACATTTTGATAAGCCCCCTCATACCTCCTCTGACTTTGATATGGTTTTTAATGAGATTATTCGTGAATCCAGTCCTATACTTGTCTCTTCCCCAAAGAATCTAGTCCCGAATTAGGGTGTTTTAAAATCTATTGCCCTTCTTATATGGATGATTCTGTCAAAACCACTCTACAAGTGTCCTTTGAAAAGTCACCTCGACCTGATATTGCTCCTATCTCATCAATACGATGTGAAAATGTGACCATCCGTCGAAAAAATAATAAAAAATATTAAGGGAAAGGGCGGAATTTTGATCCAGGGAAACTAGGAATTTAGAGCAATCCTATATTCCATTGTTGACTCAATTAGATATGTGTTAACTCTCCTCTGTAGGGGAAGTGGTTTCCAACTCCGGGGTTCTTAGAGCAAGACAAATCCTATCCCAAGTTCATCAATGATCATAGTTTCCTTTAATATCATAGGACTGGGGGGAGGTCCAAATTCAATTCCCTCAAAAGGTTGTTCAGTCTATTCTGGGCTGATGTTTATCTAATTCAAGAAACAATGTGTACAAGTGACAAGGCTTGTGAAATTTTTTTGAATATCTTCTTGGTATGTTGTGCTTTGGATGCATCAAGCTACTCTAGTGGACTATTGGCTATATGGAACCCTTCGATGGTTGATTTCAATCCATTTACCTTTGTTGTATGTATCATGCTAGAGGGAAAGCTTCGGGGTCTTTATTATCCAATCAAATTAGTTAATTGTTATGGACCTTATAATGGCAAAGAAGAGTAATGGAAGAATATTTAAAATAGTGGTATATTAAAGGATTATTTTCTTATATTTGCATGAGATTTAAATCTTACTATGTCTTGTTGTAAAGTATGGGGAGCAGACCCTCATTTGGACCCCTTGGTAGATTATTTCTGCCAATTGTTTCAAGGATCAAATCTAGTTGATGTTTCTCCATGTCCGATGACTCCTACTTGGTGAAATGGGTGCAAGGGTGTCAAAAATACTAGATAGATTTATCATATCATAAAAATCATCAGACTCTTTGTAGATATAGATCTTGGCCTATACATTTTGGGATTTCTGATCATATCCCAATTTTCCTTCAATTTGAAATAGAAAATCGTGTTCACAAATTCCCTTTTAAATTTAATCACGGTTGGTTTGAAGATCCATATTTTTCATCCTTGGTTAAAGAATATTGGTCTTCTTTTTCAGATGATATAGGGGGCTCTACAATGAGTAATTTGGTTACTAAACTTAAATGCTTGAAAAAGAAAGTAATTCAGTGGGGAAAAGATAAAAAGATAGAACCAAATCAAGAATTTTTTATGGTGGAAGAAAAGATTGAATCAATTTTCTCTCTTAATCCCCTGGGTATCTTCTCAAAGGATACAAAAAATCTATTGATAGATTTGGAATCACAGAAAGAAAAAATATTAAGGATTAATGAGGATACATGGATATTAAAGAGTAGAGCCATTTGGCTAAAGCAGGGTGATAATAATACTAAGTTTTTTGATAAGTTTTCCAATCAAAGAAGAATTAATAATTCCATTTGGGATTTGAAGGAAAACCAAGGAAGGGTGATTAACTGACATAAGGAGTTGGAAGGAGTTGTTGTTTATCATTTTGCAAATACTTCCAGGGATCCTAAAAGATAAAATATCTTTGCTAAGTTAAAAGTGATTCAATAACATCCCATATTTTTTTCTAAGGATGAAGCTATTCAGGTTGGTAAAGAAGTCTCTCTAGAAGAAATTGAAACTATTATTAAAAAATTGCTAGGTCCAAAAATCCTAGCCCTGATAGATTGACTGTGGAACGTTTTTCTATGTTCTTTGATCTGATGGGGAAAAATATTTTGAGGGTGGTTGAAGAGTCTCATATTAATGGATTTGTAGCTGGAGCTCTAAATTCTACCTTCATTTCTCTCATCCCAAAGAGCTGTAATCCTGATACCTTTGATGATTATAAACCTATTTCACTTTGTAACCTAGTTTATAAATTCATCTCTAAGGTGATTTCCAATAGGATTAAACCTAAGCTTGTAGATTGTATGTCACTAGAACAATTTGGTTTCTTAAATAAGAGGAAAATCCTTGATGCAATTGGAGTTACTCAATAATGCATTCACTCCATCAAAATTAAGAAATTGGATGCTCTTACTCTCAAAATGGATTTGATGGAAGCATATGACAGATTCGACTGGGTTTACTTCATATTAGGTCTTCTCCAAATTGGTCTTCCTTTGCTGGTGACGGATTGGATTATGGCATGTGTTACCTTTGCAAATTTCTCGGTCTTAATAAATGATAGCCCTTCTATTTTTTTCAAAATTTATAGGGGTCTGTTCCAAGGATGCTCCTTATCTCCTTTATTCTTTTTTATGGTGGTGGAAGGCCTCAGTAGGCTTACTGGGAAAGCTAAGAAGGAAAATAAATTGATTGGTGTAAAGGTGACTTCAGTTCATTATATTACCCATTTATTGTTTGTGGATGATGTCCTTTTATTTGGAAATGGTTATGTTGAAGAATGGGAAAATTATCATGGTATCATTAAGCTCTTTTCTGAGGCCTCAAGGATGGAGGTTAGTTTACAAAAGTCTTGGTTCATTCAAAATGCTATTAAAAAAATGTAATGGCTAGGATCCAGCTACTCTTTCCTTTTAAAATAGAGCAATTAGTGAATGGTTTCAAATATTTGGGGCACTTTTTGAAATGAAACAATTATGTCAAGGCTAACTGGATGTGGGTCCTAAAGAAAATGGAAAAAAGGATTGGTTAGTGGTGTTACAAATAGATCTCTATTGGTGGTATGCTTACTCTTGTGAAATAAGTACTGGAGAGCATTCATGTGTACTGGCCCATCACTTGCCAAGATTCTTGTGACTATTCTTCATAGAATGAGGAATAAAATGATGCAATTATTATGCTCAAGTATTTCTGGATAAGTCTAAATTTCATCTTGTTAATTGGGAAAAAATATTTTCTTCAAAATCCATGGGAGGATGGCATATAAGAAATCTCCAATGGTTAAGTGTTGCTTTGAGTCTTAAAAGCTTATGGAGGGGACTTTTTTCAACTGGCTTATGGAAAGATATATTATATTCCAAATACCTTTAAAAAAACATGTTGTGGGGTCGATTAGGAATCAAAACAATTCTATTCCTCAAGCCTCAAATTTTTGGAATGGATTTATGAAATCCTATCCTTGGATGGGATCTTGGCTAGCTTGGAAAATGGAAGTGGGAAATTGGTCCATTTGGGGATTGATCCTTTTATTGGTGGGGGGGATTTTTATATGTTGTCTCAACCTCTCTGGATCAACTTGTAAATCTTGGCTATTACAGATTGGATCATGTCAGAAATATGATGGATGATTTGCATTCTTATTGGTTGACTGTAGGTGAAATGGGATTAACTAGTGATCTTGCAGATGAATGGAACCAATTTGTTGCAGGACTAACTCATGTTGGTATAAATATATTTGAGGATGAAAATAAATTAGTGTTGGAATGGAATAGAGCTGATGGAAAAATTAATGCAAAAATAATATATGAAGCTATTGCAGATGCTTCCACTAAAAAAGTAGGAAAATGGTGGCACAAAAAGTTGTGGAAGTGGAATTTACCTCTTAATGTTAAATGTTTTGTTTGGATTTGTTTAGAAAAGAGTATCTGGTTATGGGATAACTTGTTAAAAAAAGGGTTTGTAGGCTCAAATATATGTATCTTATGCAAAAATGGACCCGAGTCTATCAATCACCTTTTCATGGAATGTTAGTTTTTCCTGTACAGTATGGTCATAGGGCTTGCTGAGCTACAACTTATAGTGGACTGGTGTGAATTTTCTATTGGGTTGTCCTTTGAGGACAATCTAAAAAAATGGACACATCAGGCTCTTCAGCACAGGGAATTGGCATCCTTTGTCTATTGGGGAATTTGGAAAGCTAGGAATTTAAGGATTTTTGAAGATACTTGTCAACAGGCTCAAGTGCCTAGTTTCAAAATTCTAGGTTTATATAAATATTTTCAAAGGATTGATGGAGTGCATAAACAAAAAATCCTCACTGAACCAAAATTTCTTGAGAATTATACCATTGGGTTTTTTGATGGTGTTGCTTCTTCACGTCAATGTGAAGGTGGCATGATGGTAATAATTTATAACAAAAAATATTTATTGTTATGGATTGGTTGTGGGAGGGGTTCAAACACTTGGGAAGAGCTATTGGCTCTGTAGGGATTACTTCATTTTGCTTCTTCTCGGGGATTATTATCTCTACAGGTTTATGGTGATTCAAAAATAGAAGTGGATTGGGCATCTGGCAAGGCTTCTCTATAGGTTGTTGTCCTAGAGCAGTGGTGTGACAAGATCAAACATTTGAAGTCCTCTTTTTATCATTTATCTTTTGTTCACATCTACAAGAATTTTAACAAGCTAGCTAGCCACTTATCCAAAAGAGATGTTGGGGCTCCAGAGGGAATCCTATATTTTGAAGAATTTGACAGCTTTTTCAAAGTCTTTGAAGGATCCATAAATTCTATTAGAATATTTTTTCTATTGAGTTCTCTACATTATGACAACTAGAACTCCTGTATCTGTATGGATTTTGTGCATACTATTACATTTTTTGATGTATGGGGGATAGTGATAGGAGGAAAAAGACATGTTTGCTCATATGATTAGTCAGTATTTATGTAGCAAGGTAGAGATGCAGCCTAGAGAATACATGCTTCTTTTGGTTGAAGAAACATTTTGTAAAAGTTGTTTATAACTTTGATTCTACCCTAGAATATCAAGTTATAGTTTTTTTTCCTATTGAAAAAAGAGAAAATTAAGATACCATAAGGAGGTCATTAAATTTAATTTGGAAGATCAAAATTATCTCTGCGTTAACAAGCTTGAAGATGAAAACTAATATAGCCAACATAAGAATGAACTTTGATGAGCTTCACAATGAAACAAGACACTGGATAATTCCTAAAACATCGTGGGTGGAAAGGAATTTCCATCTATGTGAAACTACGAGCATTGATGATGAATAGTCACTTTCTCTTAGATTTCCCTACGTACACCCACAATAGATCACAATTTCACAATCCCTGTTAAAATACAAACCTCCCTAACCTTATATCATGCCAAAACTATGACGACCTAGGAACTCTTCTTTCCAAGCTTTTTGAGTATCAATATAAAATCTTACAACAATCCAAGTAATCCTTTTGAGGTGCGATAGACTAGAGTTGGTCTCAATGGACGTTGATTTCCAGCATTCATTCTTCATTCAATATAATTCTCTATATTATTTTAATATTTTCAATAAAGTTGGTAATAAAGGAAGATTTTGCCCCTTCTCGACAACATTTTCTGTCCAATAAAAATTGTGAAGAAAATTTTAAATATCAATTAACAATGTTAAAACTGACATAATCCAGATGTCCTTGAGATATAAGAAGCACGATTTAAATAACAGAAAATTTGGATTTATTAAAAAAAATTCCTTAGATACAGGTTAAAAACACACAGGACAAACATAATCGTCAAATTTTTAGACTTCTCCAATATAAATTAAAAAAAATAATGAAAATATAATTCTTAAAAACAATTTTTAATATATAATAGGATAATTTGAAAAATAATAAATATCATAAATCAATAGAGGCGTTGCGAGCAACAATCACCCTCCAACTTCAACCTCGCCAATCTCATCTCCAAAATTTGAACTTATTGCCTTCCTAAACAAGAAATGGTTACATTTTCAAGTTCCCCATAATGGCTGCCTCTCTACGATTCTAGACTCTTTCTACTGGTAAATTCTTATCTTCTAAGACTGGTTTTTTGTTATTCTAGATGGTCACACCATTGGGAAAGCGAGTTGCTCGAGCTTTAGAGATCATATTTACAATGATTCGAACAGAGACAATGTATGGTAAATTCCCCAAAAGCATAGGCGACAATAGATTGTTACTTGATTACTAAGTTTAAAAATATTTAGCAAAAAAAAAAAAAATAACCAGATAAAATAAAATTCTATTACCAGATAAAATAAAATCCAGAGGGGCTTTTGCTTTTCGATCAATAACCAGATAAAATAAAATTCTATTACCAAATAAAATAAAATTCTATTACCAGATAAAATAAAATCCTTCATTTTAAATGTACACAAAATGCTTCATTTCCATCACCATAAATAGTTGGCTAATTTATCACAACAATTTTGAAGATGAACCTTTTTATTCTATAGAACATAATTTTTTAAAGCGTTTTTAACCTTTTATTTTATATAACATAAATATTTTAAGCGTTTTTAATATTAGTTTAAGTTTGTTAAGATTTGGATTTTCTTTTGTTAAGGTTTTATTATTTTATTATTTTGGTTTTAAATATGATAAAAAATACTATGAATAAATAAATAAAATTTCAATTCAAATTCAAAGGAATAGTAATTAATATAATTTTTTAATAAATTACATGATGAGATTATTATTGCATTTATTATATTATGTTTTTTTTCCCTAAGTTACTATTGCATTAATTAGATTTACTAGCTAGGAATGTTGAAATCTTTTACATAATTTACTGAATCATTACATAGGGGCTCAACAAGTGCATCATGTCATTTACAAGAATTGAAACTAAGTGGGGATGATAACAAGCATTCCTCCCAACCACCCAAGCTACATCCAATGGACATTGAAATATTGAAATCTTTTAGATTGCGAGAGGACATGTTCAATTTTCACCAAGGTTACTATTGCATTTATTACATTCCCTTGCTAGTATTGTTAGTAATGTTGGAATCTTTTATGTGTGAAAATTACATATTACATTATAAATACATAGTTCTTTTAATAATATAATTTTTTTAACATCTTATTATATATGTATATTTTTGAATATAATAATATTAATAATTTATGAATTAATTAAATTTAAAATTAATTTGATAAATTTATAATCTTAATTTAATAAGTTTAATGTATGTTATGTCTAATTTTATACGAGTTGTAAGAATATTGTTTAAATTAGTTATAAAGTTACAAAAATATTTGAAGAAGAGGTCTTCTTGTTAACGTAACAGTAGGAGAGAGATGTGTGATCAAGGATGAGCAGGGGTATGCAGTGGCTAAGGAGAGAATTGGATGCTAACAAGAGATCTAAGTCACATGGAGCCCTATGAACCATTGGTGGACTAATCCGAGGACATGTTGTTTGAAGATCAAATATTTAGCTCTTCTACTAATATTTGCACGTGGATCATATTGTGGAAACCCTTGGGGATGATCCCACTCCTTAAATCGCCTCTTCATTTATTGGATTTAGCAGTTATATTGAAAAGATCCCATGTATATAGACCTAAAATATATCTTGTCAAGATTTGGCAAGTGTAATTGTGGATATGATGGTTACAATGAGGTGATTTCAGACGTAGTTGGAGTTGTAAGTAAGGTAGATCTCAGTCGGGCAAATTTTCCATTAAATATACCGAATCCTGACTCGAGAACAATTAAACAAGGAGTCCCTTGACTCTATCACCCCTTGCAATTAGGGGAGAGACACTAGTAGCAGTGCATGGACCTCTAGTGGTCATAGAAGATGTCACATCAACACTCTAAGAACTTATTAGTTTAACAACTAGTTAAATAACTTAAATTCATAATTAATTAAACTCACAATGTCCAAAGGTTGTCAAAAATCTCCCATAAGTTGATTTGGCCTACAACTGTCCAAAAATTGAGCTTTTATGCCTAGTTGCATATGCTTGAAAAACTAGCCTTACAAAACATCATGTCACTGTCACAACCTACAATGTTCTGCCTAAAAGACAGAATCACACCTTAAAACATCCTAGAATGTTCAACCAAAAAGTATTTCTACACTATCAAATCTAACCCATCGAATGACATATGGATACAACTCTACCAAGTTGCAAGCCCAACATGAATCCAATACTCATCACCATCTGCACAAGTAAACAGACCTAATGGATTATCTTCACCTACTACAATTATCCACAAACCAAATAAATTTGGTATAGCATTTTCCTTCACATGTATCTTGCAGATCAGTTTTTGTTTCATTGTGTTGTTCATTCTTTCTTGCATTCTCTTTCCCCCATTCCTTTATCCTGGCCGTTATGTTGATCCTAAGATTGTTGGACTATTGGTGTCTTCTGAAACTCTTTGGTAGATTGTTTCTACGACTCGTCGTCTTTAGATAAGGCGATGACAATTATAATCAATATATGTCTTAATTGAGTGCAATGCAATTGTACTTTACCTAAATCATTCCCAAATAAAACATGAAAACGGGAAAATATTATCAACATGCTCCAATTGCAAGAATGTAACACAGGCGCCAAGTATTTCATCTACAAAACGAAAGGCCATTGTGTAGGGGGTATGAATCTCTTGGAGCTTTATCCAATAGTCATTGGAGCATCGTCAAATAGTGCCCTGCCGCTTATCTCGGGAAGCTTTAAGATAAATTATAAATTTGTTTTAGTACAATATCTTTTTCTTTCGAGGTTTTTTTTCTAGAACGCAACCTTTCAAATTTCATTTAATTCTACTATACAAAAGTGACGCACATGGTGTCAGTGTCAAATATATATTATCTAGTGCTCTGCATTTTATGCATTACATCATCATGTGTTTAATGAGATAGCGGAGGTTAGTTTCATAGCACATGCAGATTATCCTTGTTTGCTCCGACGTGGTTTTGGAATTTTATGCATTACTTCATTGTGTGTTTAATGGGATAGTAGAGGTTGTTTTCATAGCACCCACAACTTATCGTTTTTTGTTTGGATGCGCTTTTGGAAGTGTTATGCTGCAACACAATTTTCTCTTGTTAAAATAATTTGTATTTAGAAAAAAATTGATATTATGTGTTTTCATTACTAAATTATTTTACTGTTATATATAAAAAAAAATTAAATTTTTGAAATTAAAAAATATTTAAAATGTTATATATATATATATATTGGAGGATTGAGAAAATGCCACTTTACAAGATATCAACAATATTAAAAATATTATCACATCTAAGTTTAAAGAGAAAATGTGGGCTGAGAAAGAATTAGAGGTTAAGAGAAAATTAAGATTGAACTTGTTCATGGCATTGGACTTATGGCCTATCCCCGATGACCACAAATTAAGTGCTTGTGTTGGTCTAATTTATCTGTTACTTTTTAATGAATATAAGTGAATTTATGAGCATTCCATGCATGTTTGTTTATAGATACATCGTGGTTTAAAGAAATGTTTAACAACAATATTGTCAGTTTGGTGATTTTGAGGAATGTAAAATATAAGCCGATGGATGGAGAATGGTTTTCGAAACCCCAATTAGCATTTTATCCCTGCAACCTCGTGTGTTTGGTTTCTGCCACCTAGTGGTTCATGGAGTCTAGCCTTCAGGTTCTCAAGGGTCTAGTGACAACATGTAAAAAAAGTAAAAAAAGTGGGAATTTAGGTTGGTATTTTTGGGTTTCGTTAGGGAAATCAGTTCTATAGTTTTGGCGGGGTAAGTTTTCGAATTTTGGTTGTATGGAATATGACAAGTCATAATTTTTGGATGCTAAGGTGGAGCCCTTCAGAAGTGTCTACAAGGTTTGGGATATGAGGGGTTGAGATTGCAAGTTGTATTCGTTGGTTTCATATGTGGGCGTTCATGTTCATTTTTTGTCATCTGATGGATTCTGAACAAATGGTAGACACCTTTGTTAGTCAATTCATGAGTCGCATAATTTTTCTATCCATAATTCGTTTATGAAATATCATAGGGATTCAGGAGATAAGAAATTTTATTGACATACTAACAAGGTGCCAGTTTCTTCACCAAATGGATCTTTTCCTCCTACTGGTGGTAAAGGTTTCAATCCTTTAGCTCCTTTCTTTGTATATACTTGAAAACCTCCCGTCACTTTGGTTTCATTGGAGAAGGATGCTTCTTATTATGGGAAGATGAATATTGATGTATGCTTAGGGAAGAGTTTAACTGAGCTCGTTGTGGATTGAGGCTCAAAGGATTCTAGATCTCAGTCGTTTGGTCTCAAGAGTTTGACTGATACTCGAGCCAAAGCTTATCGAGCTAAAAAAACTCTTAAAGCTTAGTTGGAACCTATTCACATGGTTCTTGGGAAGGATATTTACATGGTAGAGTCGGTAGTCTATCAAAGAAGGATTTAGTGGGTCGGTTGGAGTATATTTCCTCGTCATGATTGGATTTACCGGAATGGCTGAAATAAAAATGGAAATTGTTGGTTGGATATTGTCATAAGGCTAGTATATTGGTCAATAGATGTTTCTATTTTCATTTTCTCGCGGATGACCATGCAACCTTGATCTTGAGCAAGCTATGGGTTTTTGGTCAGGGTTCTTTGGTCCTTGATCAATGGTATCCATCATTCAACCTAGTGAAAGCGTAGGTGGTTAAACGACACCTTTGGATGCAAATTTTGGTATTTCCCTTACAGCTTTGGACCCAACCTATATCTTAATATGCGGCAAATTTGGTTAGTTGATTTATTTTCATGTAAGACAGTATGATATATAGTGTTGATAAGAGAATGGCATCCATTCTGGTGGAGGTTGACATTTCAAATGGCCTGCCTGCAGAAATTCGAATCTCTTGTGGAGATTTCCATTTTTTTCAAAGAATTGATTACATGAAGGTGCCCTTTTGTTGCTATTTATGTCCAAAAACTGGACATATGAGGGATAATTTTCCAGGTTTATGAATGGATGATTCAGATTTTGAGGAGTCCATGCCTATTGATGTCTCTTTTGATGGGATACCGGTGAAGACTATCCTCTATATAACAACTGTCTCTGAATATAATTTGAAGTCCCAAGAGACCAATTCGACAACAAATTTCCTTGCAAACTTTCTAAGTAAGTTAAAATCCCTCTTCCCTGTTTTCCTTAACTCCCCGTCTAAAGAAGAGGTGGATTTTATTAATGAAGTAGAAAAAGGAAACAATAATAGTTTAGGGAAAATTGGGACTGATGAACAGTTGTGTCCATCTTTTGATTTAGAAAGACATGTTAATTTGGGGGTTTGGAAGGACAAGGGTTTGTCTATCGGGAAGGGTAATATTGGTCATATTTCTAAATTGATTATGGTATATTCGCCTTCAGACAAGGGTTTTGTGAATTCTGAAAACATGACTTTTCTGGTGGATGTGATGCTAGTCTAATTCCTGTAGCTCCCCAAGTGGTGAGTCTAACTATGTTATATTCTAATGTAGATTTGAATTCTATCCTTTCTCTATCACATTTTGATAATCCCCCTCATACCTCCTATGACTTTGATAGGGTTTTTAATGAGATTATTCGTGAATCCAGTCCTATACTTGTTTCTTCCCTGAAGAATCTAGTCTCGAGCTAGGGTGTTTTAAAATCTATTGCCCTTCTTATATGGATAATTCTATTAAAAACACTCTACAAGTATCCTTTGAAAAATCACCTTGATCTGATATTGGTCCTATCTCATCAATACGATGTGAAAATGTGACCATCTGTCGAAAAAGAATAAAAAAGATTAAGGGAAGCGGGGGAATTTTGATCCCGGGAAACTAGGAATCTGGAGCAATCCTATATTCCGTTGTTGACTCGATTAGATATGTGTTAACTCTCCTTCGTAGGGGAATTGGTTTCCAACTCCGGTGTTCTTAGAGCGGGACAACCCCTATCCCAAGTTAATCAATGATCATAGTTTCCTTTAATATCAGAGGACTGGGGGGAAGGTCCAAATTCAATTCCTTCAAAAGGTTGTTCAATCTATTCTGGGATGATTTTTATCTAATACAAGAAAAAATGTGCAAAAGTGACAAGGCTTGTGAAATTTTTTTGAAGATCTTCTTGGGTTGGGTATGTTGTGCTTTGGATGCATCAAGCTACTCTAGTGGACTATTGTCTATATGGAACCCTTCGATGGTTGATTTCAAGCCATTTACCTTTGTTGCATGTATCATTCTAGAGGGAAAGCTTTGGGGCCTTGATTATCCAATCAAAGTGGTTAATTGTTATGGACCTTATAATGGTAGAGAAGAGTAATGGAATAAGGTTGAAAATAGTGGTATATTAAAGGAGAATTTTCTTATATTTGCATGAGATTTAAATCTTACTATATCTTCTTGTAAAGTATGGGGAGCAGACCCTCATTTGGACCCCTTGGTAGATTATATTTTCCAATTGTTTCAAGGATCAAATCTAGTTGATGTTTCTCCATGTTCGATGACCCCTAGTTGGTGAAATGGGTGCAAGGGTGTCAAAAATACTAGATAGATTTCTCATATTAGAAAAATTATCACTCTCTTTGTAGATATAGATCTTGGCCTATAAATTTTGGGATTTCTAATCATATCCCAATTTGTCTTCAATTTGAAATAGAAAATAGTGTTCACAAATTCCCTTTTAAATTTAATCACAGTTGGCTTGAAGATCCATATTTTTCATCCCTGGTTAAAGAATATTGGTCTTCTTTTTCAGATGATATAGGGGGTTCTACAATGAGTAATTTGGTTACTAAACTTAAATGCTTGAAAAAGAAAGTAATTTAGTGGGGAAAAAATAAAAAGATAGAACTGAATCAAGAATTTTTGATGGTGGAAGAAAAGATTGAATCAATTTTCTCTCTTAATCCCTTAGGTATCTTCTCAAAGGATACACAAACTCTATTGATTGATTTGGAATCACATAAAGAAAAAATATTAAGGATTAATGAGAAAACATGGAGATTAAAGAGTAAAGCCATTTGGCTAAAGCAAGGTGATAACGATTCTAAGTTTTTTGATAAGTTTTCCAATCAAAGAAGAATTAATAATGCCATTTGGGATTCGAAGGAAAACCAAGGAAGGGTGATTAACTGACATACGGAGTGGGAAGGAGTTGTTGTTTCTCATTTTGCAAATACTTTCAGGGATCCTAAAAGATCAAACATATCTGCTAGGAAGGGTGATTAACTGACATAAGGAGTTGGAAGGAGTTGTTGTTTCTCATTTTACAAATACTTTCAGGGATCCTAAAAGATCAAATATCTTTGCTTAGTTAAAGGTGATTCAATAACATCCCATATTTTTTCTAAGGATGAAGGTATTCAGGTTGGTAAAGAAGTCTCTCTGGAATAAATTGAAGCTATTATTAAAAAATTTCCAGGTCAAAAATTCCTAGCCTTGATGGATGGACTGTGGAACTTTTTTCTATGTTCTTTGATTTGATGGGGAAATATCTTTTGAGGGTGGTTGAAGAGTCTCATATTAATGGATTCGTTGCTGGAGCTCTAAATTCTACCTTCATTTCTCTCATCCCAAAGAGCTCTAATCCTGATACCTTTGATGATTATAAACCTATTTCACTTTGTAACCTACTTTATAAAGTCATCTCTAAGGTGATTTCCAATAGGATTAAACCTAAGCTTGTAGATTGTTTGTCACTAGAACAATTTGGTTTCTTAAATAAGAGGAAAATCCTTGATGCAATTGGAGTTACTCAATAATGCATTCACTCCATCAAAATTAAGAAATTGGATGCTCTTACTCTCAAAATGGATTTGATGTAAGCATATGACATAGTCAATTGGGTTTACCTCATATTAGTTCTTCTCCAAATTGGTCTTCCTTTGCTGGTGATGGATTGGATTATGACATGTGTTACCTCTGCAAATTTCTCACTCTTAATAAATGATATCCCTTCTAATTTTTTCAAAACTTATAGGGGTCTATGCCTAGGATGCCCCTTATCTCCTTTATTGTTTTTTATGGTGGTTGAAGGCCTCAATAGGCTTACTGGGAAAGCTAAGAAGGAAAATAAATTGGCTTGTGTAAAGGTGACTTTAGTTCATTATATTACCCATTTATTGTTTTTGGACGATGTCCTTTTATTTGGAAATGGTTATGTTGAAGAATGGGAAAATTATCATGGTATCATTAAGCTCTTTTCTGAGGCCTCAAGGATGGAGGTTAGTTTACAAAAGTCTTGGTTCATTCAAAATGCTATTAAAAAAATGTAATGGCTAGGATCCAACTACTCTTTCCTTTTAAAATAGAGCAATTAGTGAATGGTTTCAAATATTTGGGGTACTTTCTGAAACAAAACAATTATGTCAAGGCTAACTGGATGTGGCTCCTAAAGAAAATGGAAAAAAGGATTGGTTGGTGGTGTTACAAATGGATCTCTATTGGTTGTATGCTCACTCTTGTGAAATAAGTACTAGAGAGAATTCTTGTGTACTGGCCCATCACTTGCCAAGATTCTTGTGACTATTCTTCATAGAATGAGGAATAAAATGATGCAATTATTATGCTCCGGTAATGTGGATAAGTCTAAATTTCATCTTGTTAATTGGGAAAACATATTTTCTCCAAAATCCATGGGAGGATGGGGTATAAAAAATATCCAATGGTTAAGTGTTGCTTTGAGTCTAAAATGCTTAAGGAGGGGATTTTTTTGAACTCGATTATGGAAAGATATATTATATTCCAAATACCTTTAAAAAACATGTTGTGGAGTCGATTAGGAATCAAAAAAATTCTATTTCTCAAGCCTCAAATTTTTGGAATGGATTTATGAAATCCTATCCTTGGATGGGATCTTGGCTAGCTTGGAAAATAGGAAGTGGGAAATTGGTCCATTTGGGGATTGATCCTTTTATTGGTGGGGGGGATTTTTATATGTTGTCTCAAACTCTCTGGATCAAGTTGCAAATATTGGCTATTACATATTGGATCATGTCAGAAATATGATGGATGATTTGCATTATTATTGAATGACTACAAGTGAAATGGGATTAACATGTGATCTTGCAGATGAATGGAACCAATTTGTTGCAGGACTAACTCATGTTGGTATAAATATCTTTGAGGATGACAATAAAATAGTGTGGGAATGGAATAGAACTGATGGAAATTAATGCAAAAATGATATATGAAGCTATTGCAGATGCTTCCACTAAAAAAGTAGGAAAATGGTGGCACAAAAAGTTGTGGAAGTGGAATTTACCTCTTAAATTTAAATGTTTAGTTTGGATTTGTTTAGAAAATAGGATCTTGTCAAGGGATAACTTGTTAAAAAGAGGGTTTGTAGTCTCAAATATATGTATCTTATGCAAAAATGGACCTGAGTCTATCAATCACCTTTTCATGGAATGTTAGTTTTTCCTGTACATTTTGGTCATAGGTGCTTGCTGAGCTACAACTTATAGTGGGCTGGTGTTAATTTTATATTGGGTCTTCCTTTGAGGACAATCTAAGAAATGGATACATTAGGCTCCTCAGCACAAGGAATTGGCATCCTTTGTCGATCGGGGAATTTGGAAAGCTAGGAATTTAGGGATTTTTGAAGATACTTGTCAACAGGCTCAAGTGCCTAGTTTCAAAATTCTAGGTTTATATAAATATTTTCAAAGGATTGATGGAGTGCATAAACAAAAAATCCTCACTGAACCAATATTTCTTGAGAATGATACCATTGGTTTTTTTGATGGTGTTGCTTCTTCACGTCAATGTGAAGGTGGCATGATGATAATAATTTATAATAAAAAATATTTCTTGTTATGGATTGGTTGTGGGAGGGGTTCGAACACTTGCGCATAGCTATTGGCTCTGTGGGGATTACTTCATTTTGATTCTTCTCGGGGATTATTATCTCCACAGGTTTATGGTGATTTAAAAATAGAAGTGGATTGGGCATCTGGAAAGGCTTCTCTATAGGTTGTTGTCCTAGAGCAATGGTGTGACAAGATCAAACATTTGAAGTCCTCTTTTTATCATTTAGCTTTTGTTCACATCTACAAGAATTTTAACAAGCTAGATAGCCACTTATCGAAAAGAGATGTTGGTGCTCCAGAGGGCAGCCTATATTTTGAAGAATTTGACAGCTTTTTCAAAGTCTCTGAAGGATCCATAAAATTCTATTAGAATATTTTTTCTATTGATTTCTCTACATTATGACAACTAAAACTCCTGTATCTGTATGGATTTCGTGCATACTATTACATTTTGTGATGTATGGAGGATAGTGATAGGAGGAAAAAGACACGTTTGCTCATATGATTAGTTAGTATTTATGTATCAAGGTAGAGATGCAGTCTATAGAATACATGCTTCTTTTGGTTGAAGAAACATTTTGTAAAAGTTGTTTATAACTTTGATTCTACCCTAGAATATCAAGTTATAGTTTTTTTTTCCTTTGAAAAAAGAGAAAATTAAGATACTATAAGGAATTCATTAACTTTATTTTGGAAGATCAAAATTATCTATGTGTTAACAAGGTCGAAGATGAAAACTAATATAGCCAAGATAAGAACGAACTTTCATGAGCTTCACAATGAAACAAGACACTGATAATTCCTAAAACATCTTGGGTGGAAAGGAATTTTCATCTATGTGAAACTACAAGCATTGAGGATGAAGAGTCACTTTCTCTTAGATTTCCCTACGTACACCCACAATATATCGGAGTTTCACAATCTCTGTTAAAATACAAACCTCCCTAACCTTATAACATGCCAAAACTATGGCGACCTAGGAACTCTTCTTTCCAAGCTTTTTGAGCATCAAAATAAAATCTTACAATAATCCAGGTAATCCTTTTGAAGTGCAATAGACTAGAGTTGGTCTCAATGGACGTTAATTTCCATCATTCATTCTTCATTCAATATAATTTTTTATATAATTTTAATATTTTCAATAAAGTTGGTAATAAAGGAAGATTTTGCCCCTTCTCGACAACATTTTCTGTCCGATAAAAATTGTGAAGAAAATTTTAAAATATCAATTAACAATGTTGACACTTACATAAGCCAGATGTCCTTGGGATATAAGAAGCATGATTGAAATAACACAAAATTTGGATTTATTAAAAAAATTCCTTAGATACAAGTAAAAAACTCATAGGACAAACATAATCGTCAAATTTTTAGACTTCTTCAATATAAATTAAAAAAAATAATGAAAATATAATTCTTAAAAATAATTTTTAATATATAATAGGATAATTTGAAAAATAATAAATATCATAAATCAATAGAGGTGTTGCGGACAACAATCACCCTCCAACTTCACCCTAAACAAGAAATGGTTACATTTTCAAGTTCCCCATAATGGCTGCCTCTCTACGATTCTAGACTCTTTCTACTGCTAAATTATTATCTTCTAGATGGTCACACCATTGGTAAATCAAGTTGCTCTAGCTTTGGAGATCATATTTACAATGATTCGAACACAGAGACAATGTATGGTAAGTCCCTCAAAAGCATAGGCGACAACAGATTGTCACTTCTTGATTACTGAGTTTGAAAATATTTAGCAAAAAAATATTGTGGTGTGGGAGGGGCTTTTGTTTTTCGATCAATAACCAGATAAAATAAAATTCTATTACCAGATAAAATAAAATTCTTCATTTTAAATGTACATAAAATGCTTCATTTCCATCACCATAAATAGTTGGCTAATTTAGTACAACAGTTTTGAAGATGAACCTTTTTATTTTATAGAACTTTATTTTTTAAAGCGTTTTTAACCTTTTATTTTATAGAACATGAATTTTTTAAGCGTTTTTAACCTTTTATTTTAGGTTGGTTAAGATTTGGATTTTCTTTTCTTAAGGTTTTATTATTTTATTATTTTGGTTTTAAATATGATAAAAAATACTATGAATAAATAAATAAAAATTCAATTCAAATTCAAATGAATAGTAATTAATATAAATTTTTAATAATTTTTCATTAATAAATAAAATTATATGATGAGATTATTATTGCATTTATTACATTGTGTTTTTTTTCCATAAGTTACTATTGCATTAATTAGATTTATTAGTTAGGAATGTTGAAATCTTTTACATAATCTACTCAATCATTACATAGGGGCTCAACAAGAGCATCATGTCACTTACAAGAATTAAACCTAGGTGGGGAGGATAATGGGCATTCCTCCCAACCACCCATGCTACATCCAATGGACACTGAAATGTTGAAATCTTTTAGATTGCGAGAGGACATATTCAATTTTTCACCAAGGTCACTATTGCATTTATTACATTCGCTTGCTAGTATTGCTAGTAATGTTGGAATCTTTTATATTGCGAAAGTTACATATTACATTATAAATACATAGTTCTTTTAATAATATAATTTTTTAAACATCTTATTATATATGTATATTTTTAAATATAACAATTTTAATAATTTGTGAATTAATTAAATTTAAAATTAATTTGATAAATTTATAATCTTAATTAAGTTCAATGTATGTTATGTCTAATTTTATATGGGTTGTAAGAATATTGTTTCAATTAGTTACATAAGTTACAAAAATATTTGAAGAAGAGGTCTTCTTGTTAATGTAACAAGTAGAAGAGAGATGTGTGATCTAGGATGAGCGGGGGTATGCAGTGGTTAAGGAGAGGATCAGATGCTAACAAGAGATCTAAGTCACATGGAGTCCTATGAACCATTGGTGGACTAATCCAAGGAAATGTTGTTTGAAGATCAAATATTTAGCTCTTCTACTAATATTTGCACGTGGATCATATTACGGAAACCCTTGGGGATGATCCCACTTCTTAATTTGCCTCTTCATTTATTGGATTTAGCAGTTATATTGAAAGGAGCCCATGTCTACAAACCTAAAATAGATCTTGTCAAGATTTGACAAGTGTAACTTTGTATATGATGGTTACAATGAGGTTGTTTCAGACATAGTTAGAGTTGGAAGTAAGGTAGATCTCAGTCGGGAGGATTTTCCATTAAATATACCGAATCCTGACTCGAGAAAATTAGAAACGGAGTCCCTTGACTCTATCACCCCTTACAATTATGGGAGAGACACTAGTAGTGGTGTAGGGAACTCTAGTGGTCATTGAATATGTCACATCAACACTCTAAGAACTTATTAGTTGAACAACTAGTTAAATAACTTAAATTCATAATTAATTAAACTCACAATGTCCAAAAGTTGTCAAAAATCGCCCATAAGTTGATTGGGCCTACAACTGTCCAAAAATTGAGCTTTTATGCCTAGCTGCACATGCTTGACAAACTAGCCTTACAAAACATCATGTCACTGCCACAACCTACAATGTTCTACCTAAAAGAAAGAATCACACCTTAAAACATCCTAGAATGTTCCACCAAAAAGTATTGCTACACTATCAAATCTAGCCCATCGAATGACATAGGGATACAACTCTACCAAGTTGCAAGCCCAACATGAATCCAATACTCATCACCATCTGCACAAGTAAACAAACCTAATGGATTAGCTTAACCTACTACAGTTATCCACAAACCAACCGTGTAATGCGATAAATAACAATCATCCCATTAAAATGATCAAATCAACCATTAAACTTATTAAAAGCATAAGGAACAACCAAGGTAAGAATGCAATATGCAATGAAATTAATGAAAATCAAACCATTAAAATGATCAAATCAACCATTAAAATGATCAAAAGCACAAGGATCGACAAGTAAATTTCACCATCCATTGGATCATACTGCAAGCAATCATAACCACACATTCAGAAATCCAAGTTTGCAATCCATGCCAATGACATTCAACATTCATAATTAACAATGTAATACTATAAATGAACAATAATATAACTGAATTTACAATTTAGGCATTTCACAATTGAAATGACTTAACATATCACTATCAACAGTCCCTCACATAACATCTTCGGTTCAAGTATTTACACAATCTATGTTTTCTAACTGTTTATATGCCATCATTTATATGTTCTCTAAGCTAACCCTTTGTTGTTAAGCAAGAGTTGTTATGGTTAAATGTTTCTTTTAGTTGTTCAAGTTTTCATTTAAGAAATAGATGTTATGGTTAATTGTTTCTTTGAACATTTCAAGTTTTCATTTAACAAAGAGTTATTATGGTTAATTGTTCCTCTGAATATGCCATGTTTGCAATTGTTAGATCTAGATTTGCTAGAATGATTTTCAAATATGAAACAATTAACATATGGAGATGTTCAAACAAAACTAGAAACCCTTAATAGTATCAAACCCTAATAACTTATATATCGCAAATGATTTTGGATATCCGTTTCATATCCAATTCCAATTCTAAAACAATTAACATGTGAAGTTGTTCAAACTCAACTAGAAACCCTTAATAGTTTTAAACCACAATCACTTATAGATCATGTTGCATCAGGTGGGGGAGAAAGGGACTACTATGATAGAAAGAGACTACCAAATTTGTTTTCCATGATTTTATTATATCTTTGTGCATATCACTCTTCCTTCCACTCTAGTTCCCCTCCTATGTAACACCCTGTTTTGACATTACTACATGAACTACTATTATATGTTGTATTTGTTGACTGTAAGACCTCGTCGGTTTGACGACACTGTGGACATATGGTTCTATAATTTTTCCGATATATATATATGTGTGTGTGTGATTATAGTATTATGATCGGTAGTCATGTTTAGATATGTATCATGTGTTAATTATGTCAAATATATGGAAATTATTGAATGATGGGTACGTGGATACCATTATAGTTATATGTTGAAATAATGAATGTTATGCCAGGTGCATGGCGAATGAATGAGTTTATTGTTGTTATGTTATGATGAAATATATGTGTACATATCGAGGATTTATGCACGATATTCTATATTGTATGTCGAGGACTGACTTACAGGTTGAAACGACTAAGTGATAGCTGGATCCTACGAGGTGGGAGGGCCTCGGGGACATGAACTTCGAAAGCTAAATGGTATGTGAGTGATGCATTATTTACCTTCGTGTGGTTATTATGCTGTTTATTATGATGTATGTTATGACATGGGTGGGGTAGGGTTTCAGGAAACTCAACTGCCCAGATTGGTTATACGATGACAGACCGAGTACAAGTGCAACGCTATTGTTATGTCGAGTAGACATAGTCCCTTGTTCCATTAGGGGGGTGGAGGATTTACCCACCGTTTATCCCCGAAACCCAGAGTCATGGGAGGTCTGTGCTACGATGCGCTCCCTAAGGTGTGTGATGATGACTGGTGGATGCCTGCTGGGGAAGCTTGGTCGATGTAGTCGACACTTTCGCTTACGGGTTCTAGCTGGAACCGGTCATGACTTGACATTTCAGGGTAGTCCAGCAGAGGACAAGATAGGATGTGGAAGTTAGTGATGATGTAGGTAGATAGGTGTAGCGTGAAGTAGGGGTGAAAACAAGATCTAATTGTAGGTGTGTAAAACCATTGATTAGTATGTGTCAAAATCAGTGATGTATGAATTGTCGTAACTTGGATTTCAGTAAGCTAATGGATCGTACCTTGTAAACTATGTTAAAACATGTGTTGGTAAATAATATGTTCCTTGATTATGATTGATGTATGTGAATTATTACTTTTAGTGTACTTACGTGAGGAATGTAAGCAGTAGCTACGCTTACATAACTCGCCTACATATTATGAATTACATGAAATATTGTTGAGTAATAACGTCAATTAGTGTCGCTTAATATTAATTACGGTCGACCTAAAACTTAGGTTATTCTCTTATTAATTATAAAAATGATGGTTATTAATAAAAAGCAAGGTAGTAAACCTTAATTTAATATCTGGAAGAGTTGATTGCGATGTAAGGAGGATTGTGTGGAATCCAATACCTAAACCTACGTAGAACTACTGCAGTATATCTAGTACCAGGTGGCCTCAAGATGGCCTGATCGAAACGTCCTGAACTATAGCTCTTAGAGTAAAACGCTCGTAAATTAGTCATGATGCACTTTTGAATTAACTGTTGAATTTAATGGTAAATTATTCATGATGTCATCATATGCTAATTACCCTATTATTCCATGTTACAGGGTTAAACATGGTAAGAACGCAAGCAGGTCGGGGGCGAGGTCAGGCGACGGAATTACCTGAGCCGAATGTGCCGGCACCATCGCCAGAGACCATTCTTATATTGCGCTCACTGGAAGCAATAAATGAAACACTCAGGGGACTAGCACAGAGAGGTAGTGTTACCTTAGAGGTAGAGGTGGAGGCCCCTCCACTAAGGGAGGAAGTTCCTGTGGTAGAAGTGAATACGGTACCAAGAACTCCGCATCAGGATATCAAAAGGGAGCTTTAGAAGATAAGGCTTCCAGAATTTTCGGGGGGTCGATTAGGGATACAAGCAGAGTCATGGTTGGAAGAGATGACCAGGTGCTTGACCTTGTAGGAGTACACCTCCACGTCCAAGTCCAAACTAGCCATATTTCAACTAAAGGGGGCCGCTTTGAACTGGTGGGGAAACCAAGAAAGGCAGCTACACCTTACACCAGACACGGTTCCATGGGAACTGTTTGTGGAAAAATTCAAAGGGAAGTACCTACCCGCATCCTACCAGGAAGAACAAGCAGGGGCTCTTCATGCCTTGGTACAAAGGCATCTATCTGTGGAGGAGTATGAAGAGAGGTTCATGGAATTAGTGAAGTATGTCCCTTACTTGGACAATGATGAACGCCAGGTTGAGAGATTCGTGTATGGGCTCAATGCTAAGATCAGGGCTCAGGTATGGATGTGGAAACCAACTTCGGTCGCCAAAGCAGTAGATTGTGCTCGTTACACTGAGGAGATGTTGGGTGCAAATCCCATCAGGTCATTCAACTCTTAGCAGTCAGGGTTTGTGGGGAAGGCCCCTCGAAGATACCCTTGGGGAGGATATGCGAGGCCACCTCCCTACAGGAACAGGAGCACACCAAGAGTCGCAGTGGTAGACAGATCAGTGGCAACTAGGGCTGTGCCCCAGTCAACCACAGGAACTCACCAGGGTGTGAGGAATTTCAGAGGCTCAGCCGGTAGAGGAAGGGGTCCTAGGGGGAGGAACCCCTCTCAGAGGTATGAACAGGTTATCTCACCCACTCCATTACATGTTGCTTGTTGGGGATGTGGAGGTCCACATTACCAGCGTGACTATCCCGAATTACGATCCGGTACAGTGAGTCGAGAAGGAAAAGCTCCAATGGGGAGTGGGGGTAGTAGGCATCAGATCTCGGCTATAGTAAACAACCATCAGGCAGAGCACCGTGGAATCATCAGGTACAGTCAATAATGTCAAGCTTAGAATATTGTTTGATCCTGGTGCTACTGATAGTTTCATTTCTCCATATGCATTAGACAGATGTGGGTTGGCAGCCTACGAGCATGACGATTTCAGCTTAGTCGAAATGGCTTCAGGGGTAAAGCAAGTAGTAGGACCTAGTGTCGATAAGTGTGTGGTGGATCTCGGGGTGTGTGTTACACAAGTCAAATTGTACGTCACCACCCTCGGAACTTATGATCTCATCATAGGTATGAATTGTCTTGAGGAACATCGAGCTTTCTTGGACTGTTATGGAAAGAAAGTTCTTTGCATTAATGACAACGAAGAGGCCATCAAGATCCAGGGTATCGAACGGAAGGTGTCCCTACGGTTCATATCAACAATGAACGTAAAGTGATGTATGCGACAGGGATGCCAGTTGTACATTGTTGAAGCGGTAAACAGTGAGAAGGGACCCTCCTTTGATGACTATCAAGTGTTAGCCGAGTTCAGTGATGTATTCCCAAAGGAATTACCTGGGTTACCTCCTAAGAAGGAACTTGATTTTACCATTGAGGTAAAACCCGGTTCAGAGCCAACCTCGAAGACACCTTACAAGATGACAACCCCAGAACTTTGTGAGTTGCAAATGCAATTGAAGGAACTGCTAGATCTAGGGTTCATCAGACCAAGTATTTCATCGTGGGGTGCACCGGTAATCTTTGTGAAGAAGAAGGATGGTTCCTTGCGTCTTTGCATATATTACCGAGATTTGAATAGAGCCACCGTGAAGAATAGGTACCCGATACCTCGAATTGATGACCTCTTTGATCAAATGAAGGGGGCGACAGTCTTCTGAAAGATCGACTTACGATCAGGTTACCACCAGCTATGGATTAAGGAAGGTGATATACCTAAGACTGCTTTTCAAACAAGGTTTGGGCACTATGAGTTTGTGGTGGTACCCTTCGGTTTGACCAATGCCCCAGCTGTATTCATGAGTCTCATGAATAGCGTGTTTCGAAAATACTTAGATCAGTTTGTGCAAGTCTTCTTGGACGACATCCTCATCTACTCCAAGAATGAACAGGAGCACGAGGAACACTTGCGAATAGTGTTGTTATGCTTAAGGGAGCATCAGTTGTATGGTAAGTTGTCCAAATGTTCGTTCTATCAGAAGGAGATCCATTACCTAGGGCATATAATTTCATGTGAGGGAATTTCTGTTGACCCTAAAAAGGTGAAGGCCATAATGGATTGGCCCATGCCAAAGAATGCGCATGAAGTAAGGAGCTTCATGGGGTTAGCCGGGTATTATAGAAGGTTTGTTGAGGGTTTCTCAAAAATCGCAAAACCCATAACTACCCTACAGCGTAAAGGCACTAGGTATGAATGGACAGATGAATGCGATGCCGCATTCGCCGAGCTGAAAAGACTATTGACGAGTGCACCAATTCTATGAGTTCCAGATATGGAGAAGGAATTCACGGTTTGCACCGATGCTTCAAGGCAAGGTTTGGGTGCAGTATTGATGCAAGAAGGTGGGGTAATAGCTTATGTGTCGAGAAAGCTAAAAACACATGAAGAGAATTACCCTACTCATGACCTAGAGTTGGCTGCAGTAATGTTAGCTTTGAAGCTATGGAGACATTACCTTGTTGGACGAAGCTTTGAACTCAAGTCTGATCGCCAAAGCTTAAGGTATATCTTCACTCAGAGAGACCTAAATGCTAGGCAAAGGCGATGGAGTGAATTCATGAGCGAGTATGATTTTGGGATTTCCTACATCAAGGGGAAAGAGAATGTGGTAGCGGATGTCTTAAACAGAAAACCAAGACTTTTCTCTCTTATACCTTTGAAGGTGGATTTGAGGGAAAAAAATTTAGGGCAGCTACTCGGGGATAGTTGGTACCTAAAGGTCACAGCGGCACTCCAGAATGGGAAACCGGTGGGACCAAAGTTTGAAGGCTAGGAGTTGGAAGCCGATGGTTTGTTACGGTATCAAGGGAGGATGTATATCCTAAGGAGGGAGATATTAGAGAGACTATCCTTAAGGAAGCCCACAGAGCAGTGTATTGTGCACACCCAGGTGTAAAGAAGATGTATGCAAACATGAAGCAACTCTTCTTTTGGGTAGGGATGAAAAGCGACATGGTCAAATTTGTCGCTAAATGCCTTGAGTGTCAGTAGGTAAAAGCTGATCATCACCACCCGGAAGGACTGTTATAGCCACATGACATTCCTATGTCGAAGTGGGAGGTTATCTCCATGGACTTCGTGGTAGGATTGCCTCTTACCTCTCATAGGCATGATGCCATTATGGTCATCGTTGAAAAACTGACCAAAACTGCTCATTTCATTCCAGTTAAGGAGACCTATGATGTCACGGATGTAACACGTGTGTTCATAAATGAAGTTGTTCGTCTCCATGGGTTTCCCAAGAAGATTATATCGGATAGAGATTCCAGGTTTTGGACGAGTTTGCAGTCAGCGTTGGGTACTCAATTGAACCTAATCACTGCTTACCATCCAGAGACAGATGGGAAAACAGAAAGAGTGAATCAGGTGGTGGAGGACATGCTTAGAATGTATGTCATGGATCAACAAAATCATTGGGAAAAGCACCTACCTTTGGTAGAGTTTGCTTACAACAACAGTTACCATAGCTCAATTGGGATGCCTCCATATGAAGCTTTATATGGAAGGCCATGCAGGACACCATTGAGTTGGGAAAGGTTAGAGGATCGAGTAATTATAGGACCTGAGTTGATTCAGGAAATGGAAGAGTAGGTTGTTCAGATTAGACAGCAGTTAAAGGAAGCATAGGATAGACAGAAGAGTTATGCCGATGCACATAGGGTTGACCGAAGCTATAAGGTTGGTGATGCAGTGTTCGTCCGCATCAGGCCTAGCAAAAGTACCATCAGGTTTGGGAAAGGGACAAAGTTGTCACCACGATTTATAGGACCCTTTGAAATTTTAGAAAAGGTTGGACCCGTTGCGTATCGTCTTGCGCTGCCACCCCATTTGCACAAAACTCATAATGTTTTTCATGTATCTGTTTTACGACATTATGTAGCTGATAAGTCACATAAAATAAATTGGAAGGAACTGCAGGTTTCGGACGAGGGAACCATCAGGGTCGAACCATTACTTATATTGGACCGCAAGGTTAAACAATTGAGGCACCATTTGGTGGACCAAGTTAAGGTCCAGTGGGACCGATATAGCCCAGGGTCTGCTACCTGGGAGGACGCAGAGACTATGCGTCGTGATTATCCCACATTATTTTGATCATAACTTCGGGACGAAGTTTCCTGAAGGGTGGGTGTCTGTAACACCCCGTTTTGACATTACTACCTGAACTACTATTATATGTTGTATTTGTTGACTGTGAGACCTCGTCGGTTTGACGACACTGTGGACATATGGTTCTATTATTTTTTCGATATATATATATGTGTGTGTGTGATTATAGTATTATGATCGATAGTCATGTTTAGATATGTATCATGTGTTAATTATGTCAAATATATGGAAATTATTGAATGATGGGTACATGGATACCGTTACAGTTATATGTTGAAATAATGAATGTTATGCCAGGTGCATGGCGAATGAATGAGTTTATTGTTGTTATGTTATGATGAAATATATGTGTACATATCGAGGATTTATGCACGATATTCTATATTGTATGTCGAGGACTGACTTATAGGTTGAAACGACTAAGTGATAGCTGGATCCTACGAGGTGGGAAGGCCTCGGGGACATGAAATTCGAAAGATAAAATGGTATGCGAGTGATGCATTATTTACCTTCGTGTGGTTATTATGCTGTTTATTATGATGTATGTTATGACATGGGTGGGGTAGGGTTTCAGGAAACTCAACCGCCCATATTGGTTATACAATGACAGACTGAGTACAAGTGCAACGCTGTTGTTATGTCGAGTAGACATAGTCCCTTGTTCCATTAGGGGGGTGGAGGCTTTACCCACCGTTTATCCCCGAAACCCAGAGTCATGGGAGGGCTGTGCTACGGTGCGCTCCCCAAGGTGTGTGATGATGACTGGTGGATGCCTGCTGGGGAAGCTTGGTCGATGTAGCCGACACTTCCGCTTACGGGTTCTAGCTGGAACCGGTCATGACTTGACATTTCAGGGTAGTCCAGCAGAGGACAGGGTAGGATGTGGAAGTTAGTGATGATGTAGGTAGATAGGTGTAGCGTGAAGTAGGGGTGAAAACAAGATCTAATTGTAGGTGTGTAAAACCCTTGATTAGTATGTGTCAAAATCAGTGATGTATGAATTGTCGTAACTTGGATTTCAGTAAGCTAATGGATCGTACCTTGTAAACTATGTTAAAACATGTGTCGGTAAATAATAAGTTTCTTGATTATGATTGATGTATGTGAATTATTACTTTTAGTGTACTTACGTGAGGAATGTAAGCAGTAGCTACGCTTACATAACTCGCCTACATATTATGAATTACATGAAATATTGTTGAGTAATAATGTCAATTAGTGTCGCTTAATATTAATTACTATCGTTTAGTAATTAACTATTGTTGATCAATGTTAATAATGTCGATTAAAGTTAATAATGATGATTAGGGTTAATAATGTTGATTAATGGTTTTTTTTAACTGTTTTCAAATTATGATGAAGACGCCCGGCGGATCTCTGCGGCTAGGGCTCAAACCCTAGCCGCCTCACTCTGGTTTTCATTTGCAGGGACGAGGTCTTCGTAGCAGTTTAGGGATCGCTCGTCTCCTTTGCTTGGAGGGCCACGGATCGAAGTTTGCCTGCGTTTTTTATTGCTTGCGTTGCTCGCTCTGCTGCGTCCTTGATTGATGGTGGTCGCCGCCTTCCACGATGGCCCCAGATCCGTTTGCAGAGATGGAAAAAGACCCTTTGGAAGCTTTCAAAGCATTAGTCCGTTCGGCAGGACCTAAAGCCAAGCCTTCTCTCTCGTCTAAGTTTGTTAAGAAGATGGAGGAGATCCCCTCTCTGGAGCTATCTCCAGAAGAGCCATGCAATCTTGCCCTCCTTCTAGCAGAAAAGGCCCTCATCGGAAAGTTCACGGGGTTATGGCCTAGCCCCAAATCGGTGGAGGCTTGGATGGAAGAACGCTGGAAATCGTTGATACATGGAAACGTTTCTCTGTGTGCAGTAGGCAGGGGCTTTTTTGTTTTCAGCTTCTCTAGCAAAGAGGATCGAGATCTAGTTTTCAGATCTGGTCCCTATTTCATGGGGTCGAGGGGGCTGTTCTTAGCCCCTTGGACTCTTGATTTTAATCCCGGAGCTGAGATCACTGCAGCCCCTGTTTGGGTTAGGCTGCCTCATCTCCTCTTGCATCTATGGGGGAAAAGTTCTCTGGAGGACATTGGAAATAAGCTTGGGCGTTTCCTGGATAGTGTGGAGCCGAAAGGGGATCAATTTACCTGTGCTCGTGTTTGTGTTGAGGTTAACCTCGAGAAAGGACTCCCGGAAGCCATTCAGCTCTCCCTGGGGGAATGGCGCCATATCCAAGAGCTGGACTACGAGCAGATTCCTTTTAAGTGCCTTCGGTGCCATACTTATGGTCATTTCGCAAAATGCTGCCCCAAAGCCTCAGAAGTGGCGGAAGTTAAAGGAGATGATTTTCAGCCAGTAACTAACCGGCGAAGGCAGCCAAGGCGAAAGGAATCACTAGCCTAGGTTCCGAAGGCCACTCCTTCAGCGAAGGCAACTCTTGAAATTAAAAACAGCTTTGAAGAACTGCAAGAAGAAGAATCCCTAGACCCTGAAGCAACAACAGTTATGGAAGACCCTCCGGTAGACGAAAGACTTCCGGATCCTGCCCTACCTGGCTCAGTAGATGCGAAGGAAGCCAGGGCTTCAGATCCTGAACCCCTTGCCCCTGCAGGTCCGGCTGTTTCAGTCCCCTCCAGCGGCTCTGTGGGAACTATTGAACCTGAAGACATTTCAGTCCCGTCTCCACCCCTTACCAGAGGGCGAAGGACCAACAAGGCACGTAGAGAAAAGGAGACGGCTTCCAACATCTCTTTTGGATCTCAGAAAAAGCTGGATCCCTACTTTAAGGGGCAAATTTCATCCCCCTGAGTCTAAATGCTTTGCTTTTGTCTTCTACTTTGCTCACAGTTTGTGAGAATTTACCCTTGTAAGCTCCTTTTGTCATTATCTCGAATTAGCTCAAGAAACAGATGGGATTTGTCTCCCAAGACTTTCACAAGAAGGTTGGCAGCACTGTTAGAGGTCACCAACCTTCTTCAGATTTGTAACCTTTTGGTTCTGGCTTGCCAGAACGCCGATTAATGCAACCTAACGCCGATTAATGCAACCTAACCGTTCTTGTCAAAAAAAAAAAATGTTGATTAATGGTTAATTATTGTCCATTAATAATTAATTATTGTTGATTAATAAACAAAGCTATGGTTAACCTAGGTAGTGACTAATGCAATTGATTAGAATGCTTGATTGATTGTTAATGAGTTTAATTAGCCAGGACTAAGGGTTGAAATGTTGAAAATGTAATTATAATGTTAAATATGTTAATAGTAACTTGATCCCTTAAATTAATTATGTGTTAATGATGTTAATTAATTTTAACAAGACTATGCTTATCTTTAGTAATGATTGTTAATTAGGTAATTACAAACTAAGGTGTAATTAAAATGGAACTAGGTAAATGAGTCGATTAAATCTTAGTAAATTTTATTTAATTAATATAATTACACATTGATAATGTTATGAATTACATTGATAGGATTATGGTTCATAATTGATAAATTGAATTAGTTGAATTTATAATTAGAGGGAATTAACATATTATAAACATTAGAAACCATTAATTAAATGATTAGGTTAATAGTAGTTAATCAATTGACCATTATTGTTAATTAATTGAAATATAGGGATAAGGTTTAAGTTATATATATTACTAATTTCTTATAAGTATGTCGTAGTTGTTTATAACCAGGATGTAAATTACGAACAATGCCATATACCATTATTTAACAAGTTATAAAAATGTGCTTGGATTAATTAATTAAAATATTAATTAAATGGTTAAATATTGAAATATGAGTAAGGAAATGTTTAAAATTATTATATGAAATAAAAGGATTAAATTTAATTAAATTATTCCAACACCTTTTAATATTAATTTAAATTATTAATAAAAGTCCAAGTTGAGGGCTCGAGGACTTACATGGTAGATGGAAGGGGGTGGAAACATTTATGTTAGTGATAGGGGTAGTAATGAGGGAAAGAGTCGGCAGATAGGAGGATAATATGGAGAAGGGAGGAAGGAAAGGGGATCTTTTTAATTTAGGATTTTGGAGAAGTTTGAGAGAGCAGAATTGGGAGGGCAGAAAAGGAGAGTTCTTGTTGGAGTTTTTGGAAGGGATACAACAGCTTGGGCTTGTACTCGGTTTGGGCTCGGGGGTCCAAAGGGGTACTTTGGAGCTGGGTGGTCGGTGAGACCTCGCCAGTTGGTAGGGTGGCAAAACTATTTTGGCTGGTTGAGTTTCAGAACTGTGGGGAAGGCTTTTGGTTGCAGGGAAAATCAAAGGGAATCAGCAAGGCATTCAACAAACGGGGGCAACAACCAGGGTGGATCTACTAGCTTTCTATAGGTATTTTCCAGCAGGTATGTTGGTCATTTCTACCTTGTCAAATTCGGATTTATGTTGGGTATTTTCTAGTTATATGCTATATGTTGTTGCACCTACACATGAGAAGTAGATGTTAGAATTTAAATGTAAACTTGATATAATTTACATGCATAGAAATAGATGTAAGTAGAAAATCAAAACAAAAATTTTGAACAGAAATAGAAATAGACGTAAGTAGAAAATCAAAACAGAAATTTTGAACAGAATTGAAATATCTGACTGTATATAAAAGTTAAAGGAGACCCAAGTTGGGGTCTCACATCCTAAATGAAGTAGGTTACTTTACATTTCTTGAATTTTTCTATTACCTATCCCTTATGCGGATTTGAAATCATCTTTTTTATTATCGTTTGTAGTGTTCTCATATAAGTTGTTGTAGTCATGGAAATAGGGAATTATGATTCTCAAAAAAGGAGGACATGAAGGTGAGTGACTAGGGGTGCACAACTACAACCTACTTCATCTAACGAGGAGATACATTAAATTGTTGCCGACGAAAAATGAAAATGAAAATGATGAAGACTAAAGCATGGTAGAGGCTGGTAATACTTCTCACTTGAACTTACAATGCACATAGATAGTTTAAGTAGAAGATCAATGAGAGCACATGATGAATGAAATTGACATTGTCGAATTCAATGGGTATTCTATGAGAGCAGTTGCAAAAAATTATGGGATTGCACCAACATTATTACATTATTGGATAAATGGGATCATTCATACCAAGAGGAAAGGGCCTCTTACAATGTTAACTGAACATGAGGAGGAATAAGTGGTTAGTTGGTGTAAGGAAATGGTTTATATGGGGCGTGGGATGGAGTTGATACAACTGAAGTCAAATGTTGCACAAATATTCCAATCAAGGCCAAATCCATTTAGAGATGGATTTCTTGGGAAATCATGGAGGGTAGTGTTTAAGAAAAGACATATAGAACTTGTTTTACAAACACTAGAAGGCCTAGATAGATATAGATATTTCAAATTGTGCCTTGAGGTTGTGTCCAAGTTCTATGACACTCTGTCTAATGCATATCAGAAACATTCAGATAGTCCAGATTATATATGGAACTATGATGAAACTGGTTTACAAGCACGAAGGAACTGTGGCATGTGGGTAATCACTAGGAGTGGGATCAGGACTGTGCCAAAAATACTGTCTAAGAGTAGGGAGTGGATAACTATTTTGTGTTGTGTAAATGCAATCAATGCTTCGTTCCCTGGGTTTTATTTGTTCTAGGGAAAGTGTCGTCTAAAAAAAATCAAGAACTGTGAGGTGGGAGCATGCATGGCTGCACAATATCCCAATACATGGATGACTAAAGAATTGTTTATGAATTGGTTGTGCCACTTTGTTGCATTTGGATCTGTGTATCACATGAAAATAGACACTTATTGATTTTTGATGGCCATGGAAGCCACATACCTCTACAAACCGTTGAAGTGACAAAAACGATGGGCATTGACTTTCTAACTTTTCCTGCACATACCACCCATAAGTTGTAGCCCCTTGATGTGAGTGTGTTTGTGCCTTTTAAAATTATTTCAGGTATGAGAGAATAGCTTGGATGGAAAAGAAATATGAGGTAGAGGTAAAAAGGTTTGAATTAGATGAACTTGCGAGTATCTAGATTTAGGCGGAATAGAATCTGGCCACTATATTATGATACTCTCTTCCATGGTATGGCTTGTAGCCAAGCCTTTGAGGTACAGGGACAAGAAGATGTAGATTGTGCAGAAAACATGTTGTCCCTCTCTCAAGGACACTACCAACCATTGGGTGACGGTGATGAACATGTCATTGCTACTCTATATGGAGATGAAGCAACTTGAGAGGACATAGAAGTTTTTCAATCACATGAAACATGTACATATTCTACCAATCAAGAGTTCATACTGCCAATCTTGAAATGAATGTGATTGAAGTTTCCCAAGAATTGTGAAGCAACAAAGAGCAGTTGACATTGCCAAGTAAAGTGGAGCAGCTTGAATAGTTAATGGAATCCATGATGAACATGAACAAACATATTGTTACTAACAACAACGACAAAATATTGAACATGCCTTCACAACCATCATTATTGAACAATGAAGTTGTTCATTATTATGTGGATGTTGGGGGTTTAGAAGAAGATGTTTTCGGTGGTGAAGAACTACAGTGAACGAGACAATGCAGATGGATCACAACTCCCAGTTGATCCTCATAGTTAGCAAAGTACCACACCACTCAAGTCATACTTAAGGATTCCAGTGGAAAAAAAAAGCAATGAAAGGATTATGCTATGTTCTTCGCTTGTGTAGGAGTTCATAGTTACTCATTTCAAATGTGTACATTGCACTATTGGCTAAGGAAGAAAAAAAGAAAAATGATATGCAAGAACTTAGAAAAAAGATGAAGGACCTTGCAAATGAGAAGAGGGATGCCAAGGATTGTTCAAGCCGGACAATGAAGGCATGCAAGGCTTCAAAGAGAGAAAGAAAGGAAAGAAAAATAACACCATAAACAACTGGACATGTAGGAAAAAAGAACAAAGAAAGGTACAATAGAGACTTTAAGAGGAATGGAGTAGGAAGGAGGAGGAGATTCTGTCCAAATTAGTTGATCAAATTGTATAAAATACACGTTTAATCCAAGAACTTATAAGCATCGAGATCCCCCACTATCACCTGGTTGGTCCTATGCCCCACTTTCTTCCTACCAATGCGAGGGTCAATCCGATATATGATTTTCCAGCGCCTCTAATTAATAAGGGATGTGTGATATTTTAGGATTGGCATCACTCAGCAGTAGCATACCTCACTAGAATTCACTCAAGAAGTGCAGAAAGAAGAAGAAGAAATGTTGAATCAATAATCACTCATTACACAGAAAATGGAGAAAAACTGTTGTAGCATACATCCACTGTAAGATGGCACTCTGTAAAATGAATAATAACTGAATAAAATAAAATGGATTCAAATGCCTCTAAGGTCATTCGAATTATCCTCAATGTGTGGCTTGGATAACATTGGAGACATCATCCAAACCAGTGGCAGTAGTCACAAAAGTCAAATAGTCAGTAAAATGAGTATAACCGAGTCTAACTGAGTGCATGGGAACTGGTGTAGAGAAGGAGAATCCAATGTCTGTGCATGAGGAGCTGTTAGTAGTCAGAATAGATGATTTAGTCTCTCTGGAGGTCTATCTAAGTGGTTCAGTCAGTTAAACTAGCAATCAATCCCTAAAACAAGGAACATATCCACTAATCATGGAACGAACTGAAGTAACTCCTAAATAGGTGGAATAAGGTGCACTTGTTCTCCAGTGATGAAAACAAGGGTGCATAAGTGGCTAGGAGGGATAAAAATGAGCAGAAATAGGCTCCTAGGGGCTGCAAAATAAGGACTAGGTGCTGGGAGACTGCCACACTAATGACTGGATGCATGCAGAATTGCATGCAGGCATGCAAAATACAAAAATGATGGTGAGAATATCCAACACCCCCCACAAGCTATACTATGAGGAACAACTGAAATGGTAGGGCCCTGGTAACTGAGACCAAAGGTCACCCCATACAACAATATAAATAAACAAACTGAGGAAAGAGGGAAAAACCTAGTGGGAAGAAATCCCCCCCCCAAAAAAATAGACTGTGGTAGGATGATCAATCATGTACATCACTCACCCCAAATGGTAGGTGGACTTCTCCACCGAAGAATGATCTATCGGCAAGAAATGGATCAGTAATGTGAGAAGGATGAAACCTTCCATTCTGAAAATCAGATCTGGTCCTCCTCGGATCAAGTGGATCTCCAACAAGATCTCCGACAGATCTAAGTGTAGTGGTTGCCCATCTAGGAAGATGAGGATCATCAAGTGTAAGATCATCAGGTTCTTATGGATTTGGATCTTCCATTCGCTCATCTTCACTGATAGGTTCTAGATCTTCAGGTTCTTGTGGACCTGGATCTAACATTTGCTCTTCATCATCTTCACTCTCATACTTTGAATATGAACTGTTATGTGATGAAGATTCGCTCTCTTGGACATCATCACTTCCAAACTCTGAATCTGAAATCTCATGTAATGAAGCTTTGCTCTCTTGCTCATCATCACTTCCAAACTCTGAATCTGAAGGTGAATCATGTTCCAAGAACATGTGCTTGTCTTCTCCTTCAGTGGAAGCAAGTGAATTTGGAGACTTCCTGAACTTTCTCTTTTGACCAAACATGGTGGGAACAAATCCAAAAATGTGAATATCATTATGAAACATGTGATCCACACCAACTGAGGTAGGATCAACTCCATGAATGTGCATGTAGTTCTTTGATATCTCCTTTGAACCAACATGGGTGATATTTTTACCAAATGAACTATGATATGATAATGGTGGATCTTCAACAAGATCACTGGTGGATGCAACAGTGGTGGTGGCCCATTCTGCAATAGAAGTTGAACCAATATATGCTATATTTCTAGGTTCTTCTGGATCTGGATCCAGCTTTCGCTCTACTCTCCGAGTCTTCATTTTCTGAACCTTCCTTGTTGGATTTTTTCCATTCAAGCAACCTTTACAGGTGCTTTGGGAAGATATGATATTGGATAGATATTCAACTAACTTTTGAGTTTGCATGCTCTGCAAATGTTTATAGCTGAGATGACATAGCCTACTCTCTTCATTTGCATGAGTGTGAAGAGCAGACTGCTTCGAGAGAGGTAGAAAGTGTAGGAAATCATAGAGTTTTGTCTAATTATTTGCAACACCTTTTGCAATGGTAGAACTTGATACCATGTCTTGAATTTCGACCTCATTTGGAGAGAAGATCACCCTCTTGGGATCTCCAGTATTGGTCATCTAATATACTGAAAATAGATTAGGAGTGAGAGTGGGGACATAGAGTACATCCAAGAAGTATCCATGATCTAGTTTGATTCTTCCAATCCCTTCATAAGAGACCTTAGAATCATTCCCCAACATAATGGTCCAATAGTAGCTTCGAATCCAGTGAAGAGATTCTTGGAGGAAGGCATGTGTCTTGATGCTCCATAATCTATGATGAAGGAGGATTGAGTTGATGCACCTTCCATGAGGGCATGGCATCTCTCTTTGTTCTCAGATCCATATGGTTCAATCTCTTTCTTTGTAGCACATGCAGGTATTGGAAGATGATTTTTTTCAAGAAGTGAAGCCATGATATCTATGGTCTTCTTCATACATGAGCTCTCAGGGTGATATCCTCTATTACAGTATGTGCACTTGGATTTTCCCTTCTAAGCTTGCTTGTCCTTCCTAGGATTTGCAGATCCCTCTGAATGTATGGGATCCTCCTTCTGCTTTGGGTCATTTGACTTTCTATCATAAATTTTTTCTTTTCCTTTTCCATTCGCTCTCCTTGACTCAGTAGCTGCAATAGCTAAATCCAATTTGTCTTTTATCACTCCCATGTGCAATAGATTCTCCTCCTCAAGAGTTAGACATTGGATGAAGTCTTCAAGCGAAGGGAATTTCCATTTTGGAATGGACAACTTTGCTGACTGGAAGGTCGAAACAAACACTGAATAATCAGGGCCTAGCTTCGACATGATGGCAAGAATCAATTGTTTTTCTTCCTTCTCAATCCCATACCTCTTCAAATATGAAATCAAGTTCTTGAATATGTTGAGAAGCTCAGTGATAATTTTGAAACTGCTTGGTATCAAGGATATGAGCTCATTTTCTAGTTTATTCCCCCTTCAAATCATATTTCTGGCCAAGGAGGGATTCGAGATTGTCCCAAACCTCCTTTGGAGTCTTCAAGTCGATAACATGAATTTGAAAATCTTTAGAAATGCTAAGTAGCAGCAGTCCTACTGCTTCATCAAGCTTGTCTAAGTACTTGGATTTCTCTACTACACTAGTGGGCTCAACTGCAGAGCCATTCACTACTTTGGAAAGACTCTTCGACTTCAAGAAGATGTCCATTTTTTCCTTGCATTCGAAGTAGTTGAATGAATTCAACTTGAGATCCATGATACTAAAGAATTAGAAGCTAAAAGAGGGGGATTCCTACAAAACAAATGAGAATTATGAAAAGAAGATCTGCTACAATTTGAATTGAACACTGCCTTAGGAAAATGGGCACATGTGACTGGGTCCTTCACACCTGGCTAGACCTCACTGGATTGCTCTAGTGAATTCAAGGAAATAGTACCAGGATTTGCTGTGGAAATCCAGAGGCTTCTGATGCTCAATGAAAGATAGCTGCTCAAGGAATTGCTACAACTGCTGCTACTACAATTCGAATAGAAGTTGTCATCTCTGATGCCATGCGATATTTTAGTATTAGGATCACTCAGCAGTAGAAGACCTCACTAGAATTCACTCAAGAAGTGAAGAAAGAAGAAGAAGAAATGTTGAATCAATAATCACTCATTACACAGAAAATGGATAAAAACTGTTGTTTCATACATCAGCTATAAGCTGGCACTCTGTTAAAAGAATAATAACTAAATAAAATAAAATGGATTCGAATTCCTCTAAGGTCATTCGAATTCTCCTCAATGTGCGTCTTGGATAACATTGGAGACATCATCCAAACTAGTGGCAGTAGTCACAAAAGTCAAATAGTCAGTCAAATGAGTCTAACTGAGTCTAACTGAGTGCATGGGAACTGATGTAGGGAAGGAGACTCCAATGTGGGTGCATGAGGAGCTGTCAGTAGCCAGAATAGCTGATCTAGTCTCTCTGGAGGTCTATCTAAGTGGTTTAGTAAGTTAAACTAGCAATCAATCCCCAAAACAAGGAATAGATCCACTAATCATGGAACTAATTGAAGTAACTCCTACATAGGTGGAATAAGGCACACTTGTTCTCCAGTGATGAAAACAAGGGTGCATCAGTGGCTAGGAGGGCTAAAAATGAGCAGAAATAGGCTCCCGGGGGATGCAAAATAAGGACTAGGTGCTAGGAGACTGCCATACTAATGAATGGATGCATGCAATTGCATGCAGATGATTGGATGCATGCAAAATACAAAAATGATGGTGAGAATATTCCAACAGGATGTTGGGGACAAGTTAGAACTATGCATTTTCAATCCCTCCTTGGTTGCACGGAGGAAACTAGCCTTAAGAAAATACATACAACTCAACCCATCCAGATCAAGCAAATGTAGGAAATTCAACCTACTTGGGTGAAGCAAATGCAAGGAACCCTATAAGATTGGGAAACGAATATAGTCGGCCTACTCATGCATGAATGCATTTTATGCTTATGCCTAACCACATCCAATGTGGATTTTGTTAAATCATCAATTTTTTGGTTGTATTCAGACCCAAGCCATGAGGGATTTGGTACCTACTAAATCCTAGATCCTATTCTTCCCTGGAACACGAGGCATTGTATTCATATATTGTTAATATAAAATAAATTTTTGTTACCCATAATTGGTTTTCTATATCAAATAGGTAGTGCAACCCTCAATGAACATTAAGTTCTAAGTTGATATTGTTTTCCCCAGGATCCATTGGCTTACAACCTTTGATACAACTGTAAAAGGAACCTAAGAATTTGAATCTTGATTTGTTTTCAATTTTATAAACATGGTCTGATTACTAGTTATATAATTAGCATGAAAATATATGACATGTAGGAAGAGCCATGCTTGGATTGTTTGGACAGTTGGAAGCCAAACAATATCTTTCCTAGTAGTCTAATATTTATACTTGGTCATGAACATAGATATTCATTTTGAATATTTCATCAAATTGTATGACATGCATAACATGATTCCAACCTCTACATAACCAATTATAGTGGGAACTGACTCTCATAAATACTCTTTCTATTATTCTACAATCCCATAGATATTATCATACAATGCTCTTTCTATTATCATACATGCACTCACAAATAGAAATATCGGTAGGATAATTACTCACAAATAGAATTACTTGTATGAATTTGCTTAAAGAAACTATTACAATAACAAATTACAAAAGTTAGTTTAACATGATTTCATAACAAATTATAATTACAAACACAAACTAAATCATCCCACGTATACATCATCCCACCAATTGAAATAATTTCACAACTGTCTTCACTAGTCTCTTTCCTATAAAATAAGGCAATTTTATATAACGAATGTTGGATATGCTCTTGATCTAAACTATGGCAACCAAGTATCAATTTTGTCTCTAAAAAATATTTATAAAACACTTGATTCCATGATACTCCAACGCTTGAAGAATTGTGTACACCAATAACGACAAAGAAGGTCACTTTGCTCAATAGCAACATTATTCAAACAATGACATATAAATATGTCCAAGTGGATACCAACAATATATATATAGCATTCACAAAGTAATGAAAAACCCTCTATTATTCTCCAACATTATGGTTGGCCAATGTTATAAACCCAGTGTAAACCCATCTACGCATCCGATCAAATATTAATTGGAATAATTCATGACATGAGTTTAATTGCAGAGGCAATAACATCTAGAGGTGTTTGGAGTAAATGAATAAGCAAATATTGAAAAGGCAAGCTATAAATCTAAGCAATTGACTAACATAGTCATGTAAATGTGCTCCTTGGCCAACTTGAGGATAGGGAGGGATTGAGGTAATATTTCTGGGCCATCTCCTGAATATCAATTGGTGTTGGGCCTATTTTAAATATTTCATTCCCATTACAAATAAATAATTTTCTCCAGGAATGAATAAGAACATGAACACTTTGCACACATGCAAAATTCTCCAATGTTGATTTCTTCCCATCCAAAATGTAGAGCAAAAATAATAAATGTTTCATTGTTGTCCAAGCTTCAATTTTACTAAGAGAGGAATGTTTCCATGCTTCCAATTGTATTATTGTTCTTTTTCCATTCAATGTTGATATGGATTCAAGAAATGTGTATTGGGAGGTGGTTCAACAAGATACTTTTGGGAGTTAGAAAATGAACCTCCCAAGGGTTCAACAAAAGAATTTCAGGAGCTAGAAAAGGAATTAGGGATATTTTTTTATCATCCCCTGAATGAATGTACTATGCCATATATGTATTGAGTTAACACCACTATGTGTGAATGTTGGATGGAAGTAGGGAATCATTCGGAAAGTGATTATTATTCACCCTTTCCCATAGAATTGAAATTACTATAATATGACTCTATATTCTTACAAATTCAGAAAGGTAACCCAAATCATATGCAAGAACATGAATATATGGTGTGGATTGCAAAGAAAAAATATAGGGGCAAATACAATTACAAAGACAAATTACAATTACAAACAAAAACTATGTCCCAGTTTTTTAATTACAAAGACAAAATATAGAAGCAAATTATAACTACGATTACAAAGACAAATTATAATTACAATTGAATCCCACATATTGACGAATTATATAGTAGGATCTATAGCAAACTAGCCATATACCAACATCAAGTAAATTCAAGCCCTAGACCGGTGAGCTGCATATTATCGCTAAATAGTTCATTACCCACCGTGAAGTCCATAATTTATTTAATGATATGGAAGTATATGAAACAAAATAGCCATAGACCAAAAATTCTTCCAAGCATGAATCCAAATCATTACGGTCATTACGATATTTATGGTGGGGAGATGAAACCTTTAATCTATCTTGGTGTAACAGTGCAAAGCCCTAATATTCCCAAAGATGCATTCATTGTACAAAGCTTGAGTAAACCCAAATTTAACACCCATAGGGACAACCATGGAAACTCTCGATAGTCCAACTAGGGTCACTGCAAACATGGAAGATACTCTATCATAAAAAACCAAGCCCTAATATGCCCAATGATTCCATATCATATGCCAAATTTAAACAATTAAAGACCTTATAAAACCAAAATATAGAGAAACAAATTACAAGTATAGAGAAACAATTAAAGACCTAATAAAACCAAATTACTAGCACTGCACAAGTCAAAGAAATACCCAATATTCCCAAATATGAATTCATTGAGCAAAACGCAAGTATGGAAACTAGAATTAGGGTCATTAGGGTAAAATTATGAACCAAAACTAGGGTCAAATTATTTCAAAACTAAGTATCATTACTTAAAAATATTAGAAGTTTCCAACCAAAAATGATGTGTTGATAAAAATAGAGGATCATCACCCAACAAAACTCACATTAATGAAAAAATCACACAACTTTCTGTTTGTTCTAATACCAATTACAATAGGTCTGCAAATTGATCCAGAAAATTAAACATAATTAAACTTAGACAATGGCACACAAAAAAATCAACACATTACACATAAATTACCTTGGAAACCTGTCTCCTACAAGAAAACTAGCAAACCAGTGAGCTTTCACTCATCTATTAATCAAACACTCAAAACATGTGTTTACAACTGTGACTTGCTAGACCAAAAATCACACTTCATTACATGATTATGATACACACTACTACTGTACATCATGCATAGCCATTACATATTATATATAGATGCAATACAACCAAATTATCATTAATGAAAATCCATAAATTTCTAACCACTTTCAGTTACTCTGTTATAGTTGAAATGAATGGGTCAACTTTGGTTGATTTCCTGTTGAGATTCTAGTCATTCTAGTGGCTAGTCATTTTCCTTCGACCAAACATCTAATTCTGGTCAGTCGATCAACTAGAATTCCACAATCTATTTCCACTGACTCCAATCGACTTATACCAATTGACTATTGATTTTTCTAGTCAATTACATGCAAAGAATATAGCATTCCCAACACTTTCCAACCAAGAGTTGATGTGTTGATAAACATAGAGGCTCATCAGCTAGTAGGATAGGGATCCTACCAAGAAATGCCACAACCTCCATGTAGCAAACTTCTCTTCCAAAAGCACAACAAGATTCATGGCCAATATCCACTTGCAAGAACCAACCAAGATCCACTTACAAGAACAACCCACAGTAAGAAACCCCCCCCCAAAAAAAACTTGCTAGTATCCCACATGTTTACCGTATTATTTGTCTGAAATTTTACACAACAAATCTAGAGACAAAAATAATCCTCACTTAATTTCATAGATATGCATAAGAAAATTGAGAAGAAAACATGTGCTAGAAAACAAGAGGTTTGGAACTCAATTGGAATACTTTCCATGCATATATTATTCACCAATGTGTGTACATTTATAATACATTCTCAAGAAAGAAATTCATGATCCTTAGGAGGCATTAGAAATCCATACATGTGGCATGCCTATTTTGGTAGATTCTTATCACTAAACACGAGTGTCAGTTGTAACTCCTGAGATGTGGCCATTTTAACTAATGGTAGGTGGGCTTGGAGGGTGCATAAGGAATTTACAGGCTAAAAATAGCATAGAGAATCTCAAGAAGGCACACTTTGTGATTTTACTTGACTATCAGTGGTCATCGGTGATGAAATCAAGGAGTGCTCCAGATCCCTAAATTTAAGGAGGCTCCTAAAATTTAGGAGACTGACTCAACATGTCCTAAAATAATGGAAGAGGGTGCATCTATGGGTAATGAGGCCAAAAATGACAAATAAATAGTCCAATGATAATCACAATGACGAGGACTATGCACTAGGAAGTCAACAACATGATCTGTGCACTAAGGAAAACAAATAATGTTCTATACCTAATGTCTAGATGGGTAATATATCCCAACACCCCCCCTTAAGCCTAACTTATGTGAGGAAAATAAAAAATAGGACATTGGTAACAAAGACCAAAGGTCACCCTTTACAAAAAATATTTTATTTTTCCATATCAACCGAGGAAAGAAAGAAAACCTAGTGGGAAGAACCCCCCCCCAAAAAAAGGGACATGGAAATTTTTTTAGAAAAAAGGTCTTCACAATGTCTTCTTCACTTGAATGAGCTGAATTTACTGCTTCTTGGTAAGATACTTGATGAATATGTTGTACATGCCTTGATCATGTACCAATTTTTCAATGCGGTGTAGCCAAAAAACATGTGTATGAGCCCCTTTGAACTCAACTTCTACTGATGGAGGAGAAATGTATGAATGCTTCTTGATGTGAAAACATACATAATATCATTTGAACACATAATCAAATATTGAAAATATATTTGTGCTATCTCCTATCCAAAAAACATCAATGAACTCAATAGGATCAGGAATATGAACAACTGGATAATGGAGAATGAAACTATGAATCTCCTTTCCAAATTGGAGTATCACCTTCCTAATTTCACAATGAAGCTCATGAGGCTCTGTAATAGAAAAACAAGAATCATATGGATCAACAAAAATCAATGGTGAAATATCTCCATGAGAGAATAGGATCCCAGAAAGAAAAGGTTGTGCAACTAAATTATACTGATAGTTGAGCGAACCTAGAGGGTCTTTAGACTATGCAAACTTGAATTTCGAACCAAACACAGTGAAATCAGGTCCAAATATATGGAACAATAGTCCAAATAGGGCCAATGTGATGGTAATCCAGCCAATGAAAGATATGGAATATTGGAATGCAATTAAAACAAGCACTCGCACAAAATGAGAGATAAGTGACAAAAAAATGACCAAAATCTGCATATAAATGACCACTTTTGATTTGGCGATCACTAGTGGCTAATTTACGGTCTCTTATAACGTGACAAAAAATGTGGTCATATTTAGTTTGGTTATTTGCAGCTTGTCTTGTGGTCATTAATTTGGTCGTATATTTGGTCATTAATTTGGTCATATATTTGGTTATTAATTGTCACAATTAATGACCAAATATACAACCAAATTAGTGACCAAGAATATGACCAAGTTAATGACCACAAGACAAACTATAAATTACCAAACTAAATATGACCACATTTTTGTTCTCGTGATAAGAGACGGGAAATTAGCCATTAAAACTATCATTTGGTTGTTTATATGCAAATTTTGATCATTTTTCTGGTCACTTATCTCTTAGTTTTTGGTCACTTATCTCTCATTTTTTGGTCACTAATTTAGTTATTTTTAGTAATTTTATATGTGAATATTCATTGATTTTTGTATATAGGGTATGGAGGAATCAAACCACTAACTCATTCCTATAAGGCATGTGCTCTTCCATTGAGATAGTACCCTTGAAGTCTCATTAATGATTAAACTATTTGTGATCCATTCCTTATATATTAATAACATAATCTTATCTTATCTTATTATCTCATATTACAAGATTTCCTAAACACAAAGGAAAATATGCCATTTTTTGGATGAGCAAGACATGGCCATATCTAAACTTACAATGTTGAATATCTTCTTGGAAAGTATTTCTAGCAAGTTGCCCACCCACCCTCAACCCACATATTCACACTATTGGAAGACAAAAACATTATGATTATACTAATAAAAAAATGGTATAATATTAAATAATATCAATGGGAAAATGTAAATTTGCATGTAGAATAGTTGGTGGTGCCCAAATTCTATTCATACAATTAATATCAAGGTAAATACTACTGAAAAATATTTGTTTGGTCCATATAAGCCTTAGGTATGTACATCAATATATTTGTGATTGCAAAAGATTCTAATTACTAACTATTATAAGCCTAAGGATTCAAGTGGAAATTTTTTAATGAAATTAATGCTTACTTATGAAGGGAAGAGTTTTTTAATGCTCTGCAAAGTCTAACCCCAAACGATGTTCAACATCAATAGAGATAACGTCCAACATCCATGTAGATGGGTTGTATTTATCTTTGATATTTGGTACTCCTGGAACATCCTTCAGTTTTTCATGATGAAAGTAAGAAAATTAATTCACATTTTGGAAATAAATTAGTAATGCTCTGTTTAGACTGTTCCTTTTCTAATGATTATAAGAGTCTTCCAAGTGGTTACCTCAAAGTATTCAACAATAGTGTGAGAATTCCGGCCAAATGGCCTGCAGTAAATGACTTTCCGTCCTCTTTTAATCAACAATAGCTGAACACATTATGGTATGTTAGAAATACAATAGATAATTTTTGGAGTTGAATTTTCCATTGTGCAGCAAGGGAAAATAGTTGGAAAGTTCATATATCAGTGCTTCATCTTGGCATTGGAAACTCTATCTGGTCAAAAGGTTTTGTGCTAATTAATCAAAGTTCAAATTTTTCCTGTAAATTCTAAGATTCTTTACAATTTCGTAATAGAAATGTATCAATAGATTACTGAACTGTTTTCAATAAAAAATAAAATGACAAACATTCGACTCAGGTCAGCTAACCATGAAAAAAATTCACAATTTTCCTACATCTTTCTCTTCAAATATATGCATTATGTGGACATCTATCCGCATACATAAGGAGCAATCAACAAACACGTGCATTTTGAAGAAATAACATGTTCTAAAATGAATCTTTTCAACTTTCAAGGAGTTAACAATAAATGGATATAGGGGAGACAATATTTGGGTGTGGATGAAGCAAAAGCAAGAATGTCAGCTTCAGTTGACATGATTCCAACACAAGGAAAAAAAAAACATTAAATTTATTAATTTAAAGTACATTTAGAAGTCTTCCCTAAGAATGTTGGTGAATTTGCACAATTTAACAGGTGCAACCCTTATTTATCTTGAAATGCCTTTCACCTCAGAAAATCATTACTATTGATTGAATACGCTTTCTTGAGTTCCATTCTCCTTTGTCACGTTTGTCCTCCTCTTCTTCCATAATCGCTCTTTGCATCACATGGACATGATCCTCCATGTGTAATCGTTGGCTATCTCATAGAAGAAGTTTAGTTTTGGCTAAGCCAGTTTTGGAGAGCATCCCTATTTACTGGCTAATAATTGCAAATATTACTAAAGGAATTCTCAATAAAATCAGAAAGAAGTGTGTTGATTCCTAGAAAATATCAGCATCGACACAGTAGGGATTCTCCCCGGTAAATAATCCCAATTAGACTACTCACCATTTGGTGTGGGGAATCCATCCGCTTAACGGTCTGGATACTGTAAGTGTGATTTATTTTTTGTTTTGTTTACCAGTTGCGGCCTGGTCCACCATTTATGTATTTTAGTTTTAAAATATGAGATGTAAGTGCTTTTTAACTACATGCATATAATTGATAGGTATAAACCACACTAGCGATGTGTAGGTTCTTACCTCCCATCTTACCGCTCCTACATTATCAATTATCTACTCCTATTCTAATTTAATCTAGCCTATCCTTATAGGGAGCAAGTTTTAAGTGAGAGTAATAAGCTGAAATGTTCAAGTAAAATTTAACAGATAGCCATTAAAAGAGACATTCAAATTTATGGCAAAAATAATCAAAGATAGCTTTGATATTAATTAAAGCGATTTATTATTCTATTACATGTAAACATTTGCATGAAATAAAGAAACATTCATCATCATTGAAATAGTTCGACAGAATCAAAAAGATCTCACATCATGATAGAAGCAGAAAAAAGAAATAGTTCTATTCTAGCAATCACACCTTCCAGGCAAACATCAATGCAAGCTTTTCCCCAGCGAATAAGTCCTTTTTCATTAGAAAAGAAGTAGTTCTTTTACAAAATTCCTCCATCATATCATTCACCAACAAAAAGTCCTCTCTAAGTATTCTCACCATCTATTTATATTACAAATTTTTTGTCTCCACATGGCTATTCGTTTCACCTACCCTAACCTTTGGACTCCCAAAATCCGTCCTTTAGTGTTTGCACAAATAATATTACAATAAATTACAAAAAATTAATTTCCAGCTGGCTTTGTTAGACTAGAGATGTAATTGTCCCACATGTCATCCTCTTCAAAAATAATGTTACATTGGGTAGGTTCTAACACTTTCAAAGTTATCTCATGATAATGTTTCCACGCTTTTCACTCCTTCAGTTGCTGCCATGTAGCTGTCCTCCAAAAAATAAGCATTTATAGATGCTTTCCCAATGTATTGATGAATATCTTCTTCAGTCATCACATACAGCTTTCTAATGTAGTCCAAGTCCTCCCTCAACGTATTTTGCAGCACCATCAAATGTTTATCTTTAGCGAGAAGCTCATCCATATTTGGGGGCATAGCGAGTTGACACTTCTCGTGGATTTGATGAATCTTGTTGTAGAACCCTACACACTTCTCAATAGACTTAGGGATTTCATTATTTATCCTCCTGTCAGATTTTCTGCAAAACTCAAGAAGAGCTATGTCTAAATTAGAGTATGCAACCATCTTATGGGGAAAGTGGTCAGGGAACTCTGCTTTTCCTTCTCTCCAAGCCATATGCTTCTTGATATTATTTCCAGTATTGACCATTTTTTTCTTTGACGTTCCTCTTCTATTCTTTGCAACTTTTGAGCCTCCTCTATTTGCTTCTTTTCTGTTTCTTCTTTTAGCTTCCGCTCTGCTTCTTCCTACAGCTTCTGCCACTTGTATCCTTATGGCTTCTTCTCTCTTCTTTCAATGCCTTTCTATTTCTGCTGCAGTAGTGGAACCATGACTGGGGCCGACACTGCTCTTCCAAACAAAGCATTTGTTCAGCTCAATCATGTTGCTTTCTCCTATGTATACTTCCTCATCCTTGTTGAATTAATATGTATATTCATAATGTATCTTAATTGATGCACAATGTTCGGTGAACTTATTGCTATCATTTCTTGAGAAAATATTCTCTCCGAAATGGAATGATTACAAGTCTTGTACGAAAGCTTCAACGCATTTAACCTTGGTAAATTTGTAGGCCTCGATACAAAAAGGTAATAGCCGGAAGGAGGCTTTTTTATTATCATGTAAGAAACTGTCAATTCCATTGATGAATACTTGCCTAATAGCTTCTTTGCGGACCACAAAGTCTGTTACATATTTGGGAAGTAGGGAGGGAGCTATGGAACCTCCATACATTTTGATATAAGTTCCTTCTTGCGAAAAGTAATAGTCTCCATACTCATTTATGACAACCATTGCGTTGTCAGACAAGCAGTTCGGTTCCTTGTTGAAAATCAACCAACACAGAGGAATAATCATTTCCTCACAGATGAGCTTGTAATAGCTCATGTATCTATGGTTCCACATAATTTGATAGGCCACATAGATTGGAGACTAATCTTGATTCCAGATACATCCCAATTTAGGGAATGGGTATCTGATCAATATGCAGTCTATAAGATACGAATACATGAAAAATTCTGCTTCTCCCTCTGTCAGTCCTCCTTGGGCTGCTACTATGGTTGATGCCATGCTTTCTGAAATGATATCAACCCAGTTGAAAATGGTACCATGTGTGGAAATGTGATACATCAGGGCCTTATCCCAAAATAAAGGGGTGGAACACTTGCTCGAGATAGGATGGCACAAGGACGAACTGCGGTGCTTAAAAATGCTAATTACAGAATGCTTCACGGTGACTTTCTTTTTATAAGGGTACACACACCCTAGCATATGGAGTGGAAGGAGGGCTGTCCAAACCATTCGGTACACCAGAAACAGAAGTCATACAGTATGGATGGGATGAATGAGGCAGAGATATTGCTAGAGACTTGACATGGCATTATACAACATTCTTACCCCCTTCTGTGTTTATAAGGGACCTGTCAAGTATGCCTCTTCCTCCAAAATTGTATCCATTCGCATTTCATCCAGCGCATAAACCCAACTGAGTTTGTATATGTTTCCATTTTCTCGGCCAAACAACCGGCTTAACATCAAGGCTATGATTTTGTACGGAGTTCTTAAATTCTGGCTGTCATACTCTCCACTTGACTTATGTCTCAACTGCCTTCCAGGAATCATCATCTTTTTTGTGCATTCAAAGTGATCAATATTTACCCCCTTGATCCAGTCATCAGTCATCAAGACTTTAGGGGACAACATTTTATATGCTGTAGCTATGTGGGCTGGTTGGAAGGATGTAAGCCCTTCTCCCTTTTCATTTGATATGATCCTTGTACTGACATTTAGATATGGAAAAATCCATCTGATAACCTCAGATCAAGGAAAACGCTTTGGGCGTGTGGCCTATTTATGGATGTCATATTTCTTGATATTCTGGTATACCATCATCTCCTCGATGGATGCCTCAGGTACATTTCCATCTTTGATAACCTTGTATAGTTTCTCCCCATTTGTATTCAGGGACAACTCCTGTTACTGCTCTAGTACCCTCGAAAATGGTTTTTACTGGGGCGTCGTTGATTAATTCCACTTCATATTCTGATTCAACTTCTTTAATCTTTCGTTTGGCACCCTTTTTTGGCATGTTGGAATTCTGATGAGGCAGTGGAAACAATGTGTAATCAAAACTCAACCAAAAGTTTGTAAAGCATTTTTCTTTCATACTACTGACAATAAGTTGAGTTGAGAGAACAATTACTTCCATGCTATTGGGTAAATGCTGTCAATGTTTGTTTAGCTTTAAACCACAATGTCGTGTGAAAGTATCAAATTCAACTGTGAGAACAAACCAAGGATGCTTATATTAAAGGTTTTTCTTTTATAAATTTCGGTTGACTCTAAATCCCTTATTCCTTGTATGAATGATGAGATTTATTTTTTGGAATATATGTTTTCGGGGTTAGTTGACAAATGCTTTAAGTTTCAATCCTACTCGAACAGCGTGCGTGTAACCCCATCTCTTTATGCATCAAATTTATTGTCGTCAGGTGGTAAGGATATAGGCAGGTAAAGGGAGAGGTTGAGACCAATAGTCGAGGAAAACGAATGCTCGAAGGCAGAAAAAAACTCAAAACTGGACTCTTTAATCAGTACGGGGAGTTCAAAAGGAAAGCCCTTTGTTTGAGTCTGGCTCGTAGTAGGTCGAGAAACTGTGCTCTTGCTGTGTGCTTGACAATACCGACAAGAAAAAAAAAACTGGAAGGAGCTATCCTGAGAGGTTTGAACTGCGACAAATGACCAAATATACTACAAGAAAAAGCAGTAACTACATAATAAAATACGTAAGGTTTTGTATTTAAAATAGAAAAATGGATTAGGGAGAATTGGACGAGGTAAAATCAAAAGCCCTAGGTTGAGACCACTATCTAACAAATGGGGTGCAACTGATGAAAGCACCCAACTAGAAAGGACTAGGGTTTATCCACGAAATATAAATAGCGCAAACACCTAAACCCAGGGAAAAAAACCGAATGATATTACCAACAATAAAAAGAAATGACCAAAAAGGAAGGAAAATGGCCTACCTAGAAGTCTCGAAATGGCCGCGATAGTGAGCCAAAACGGTGTCGGTGCTTGGATTCTGGTGATTGGTCGAGGATGAACTTGCAATACGACGTTTTTGAAAATGTCAAACAAAATGGACCTTACCCTATATATATCAAAATGAAAACCTAGTCATTAATGCGAACGATATAGGTTTGGTGAGGTCATAAATGATAGACCCTTTGGCATGAAACTCTTTTCCCCCCGCGTCGCTACTATGAAAAGGACAAATACCGTCGGCCGTTTCAGCATAAATCACCTAGTCACAGCGATATGGTCGGCACTATTTTTGAAGTCACAGCGACTGGTCAGTTTGGTTGCCGTCGTATGCCAATATTTTGTCCTTCTCTTCACCGAAGGTGTCAGTTTTGTTTCATGAGTATACCAACCAATCTCGGTGCGAATAGCATGTTAACGATGATATGGTGTCTCTTCCACCATTGCGTTAGAATTTAAAATAATCATCTATCTCGCTTTGCCACCGATCGGTCGACATTGTTCGCTTAGTCGCAGCGAAATGATCAGTGACATTGGCTCAGTTTCCGCAAAACGATCGGCGACGTTGACTCAGTTGTTGCAAAAAGGTCGGCGTTATTAACTTTGTTAAATTCCCAAACTTTGTGTCGTCTTCACTTTTTCCTCCAACCGATCGACGTGAGTTGGCCATTCGTCACGAATCGGTCGATGGAACTTGTCCAGTTGTAGCAACCATGTTGGTGGAAACTCACCAAACGGCTCCGACACTATTCGACAGAAACTCACCAAACTACTCTGACACTATTCAGCGGAAACTCACCCAATTTCTCCGACGATTTTTCGTTAAAAAACTTAAGTGTTTTGCCACGAATTTAGAAAAAATACTTCGACTGTTTTGGGGTGAATGGCCAAGTTGCTTCCAAACAGAGACAAGACTGGATCTTTTGCTCCGACCATTTTGGAGTAACTCACCAAGTTGCTCCGACCGTTTCGACGGCAAAAAATGAGTTAAACTTAACCAAAAACCTGCTTTCTTCAATTAAAAAACCATGAAAACTTCTAAGTGACGAAGCTGAGCTTCTCTGGGATGAGCTAGATTCTAGGTAAACTCTAAAAAAGAAGGAGGGGCCCTACAATTTTTTAAGAAAAATTTGGGGATTAGGTTGCAGCAACAACAATTGGCGATTTACCGGTGAACACAGATCTCTAAATAATCCCTTTTGAAGATTAGAAATATTTCACGTTATCGATCCTGAAATGTAAAACAATGTCTTAATCAATTTTCCAAGATTTTTAAAAGGCTAAATTTTATACAGGGAGATAGCCGTCCCTTTTTCATGATATTGGTCATTGATTTCAGGAAAAGGGTAACTTAAACAAGATTTCTTGACCACTCTCCTGAGGCCAAAATATGGATTTCATTTTAGTTTCATCTTTTGGTTGCCACTAAATAAGACTCCACAAGATCGTAACAAAATCAAACAGATGTATTCGTTTGTTCCTCATTCCCATGTTGTAAGCATTTCCTTAGATGCTTTCTTTCTTTATGAATTTTGTCATCGAAGTCTTCTTTGATAGTTTTCTTCAATCTTTAGAATTTGACATGGGTTCTTCCATCCATAATGTCCTTTTGTGTGAGTGATATGTTTATTTGTTTGTCATGCTCACGGACGGAGAAGAACCTTTTTGGGGTTATCATTCAAGAAACCTTCTTGATTGTATCTCTTTGTTTTCAAGACCATTTCTTTGATGGAGATTATTTTTTTTAGAACTTTGACTCTTCTATATAAGCCTTTTGTCCTTTGAATTCAGAGCATGGGATCATTTTAATTGCCATACATCTGTAAGACCCGCTTCCTTTCTGTGGGTCTATTATAGTAGGCTGCCTAAGATGGTTATTAATGTGAGAGTGAATGGAGCCCCGAGATAGTAATTTAGAATTCATGAGTCTTAGTTATTTAACAGGGTTTATCGTCACTCAATTATGACCCTGAAGCGGGTTATCCCTTTCTAAAAATGAGTAGCAATTAAAAAATCCCACATGACAATGTCATACACATAATTCTTTCTCTATAAATAGATTCTGATCATTCACGTGATGGCCTTGAGATTGTTCAGATTCCTATATTTCCACACATCAAAATGTTGTGCTGGGGATTATTTAAAACAAAATAAATCAAATCAATAAAAAATCCAAACAAAGATAAAGCTAATCAAAAGGAAAAACAAAACAAACTAAAATTGATCAATTCAGAAAATAACGAACTAGAAAAGCTAAAGAAAGGCAAAATTTTACTATGTACAATAGGTGTTCCTAAACCTATGTGAAGTATTGTTTAAGAGCAAGGCCGTTGAGAGGGAGATTCTCCTCCTCCCCTTGTAAATCTTGCAGTTTATATGTCGACGAGCCAAGCTTTTCGACAATCTGATAGGTGCCAAGCCATAATTGTTGAAATTTCGTATGTTTCGCTTTTTCTTCATGCGGGTGATCCCATTTCAGAACTAAGTCTCCTACCTCAAAAATTCTCTTACCGTACTTCTGTTTATCAAACCATATTTTGACAATATCTTGGTGCTGATTGAATCTATCCTTGACCTTTTGCCATGATTCTTCAAGTTTCAGCAGGGTATTGATTCGTGGTTGTAGGATTTCACTACCAGACCCTCTAGAGGCTTGGGCTAATTCCAAGGACGGGAGTAGTATGTTAGGTGGGAGCATAGCTTTTTTTCCATAGACCAATGTGTAAGGAGAATTTAATAAAGAATTTTTTGGTGTGACTCTATCTGCCCATAAAGCATTTGGAAGGGCAACATGCCAATTTATCTGACTCTTAATAACTATTTTCTTTAAAATTCGGATGAGGTTTTTATTTGTAGATTCTGCTAGCTTATTTCCTTGTGGATAGTAATTGGCTGAATAATGCAGTTTGATTCCTCTTTCATAAGCAAATGTAGTTAACTTAACATATGAGAAATAAGTTGCATTATAAAAAACTAGGGAAATTGGAACCCCAAACCTAGTTATGATGTTTTCCTGCAGGAATACAATGACTGCGTCTTCGTTCACTTTACGCAAAGAAGAAACTTCTATCCATCGTGTGAAATAATCTGTAGCTATGAGGATATACCGGTGTTGTAGAAAATATTTTGGATTGATCTCTCCAATAATGTCTATGCCCCATTGCTCAAATGGTTCCGAGATAATAACTGGCTGCAATGGTCCTGTTGCTTTTGGTAATCTACCATCACTCCTCTGACACACATCACATTTTATGGCATAAGGATGAGCGTATTTAAAAAGGGTAGGCCAGTAGTATCCATCTCTTAGTATTTTGTGAGAATTAGTATCCCCAGAACAATGTCCCCCTGCAGGGCCATCATGTAACTCTTTGAACACCTCATCTACATCTTCTTTCTCAAGGCATATAAGAAAAATTCCATCATAATTTTTTTTGAAGAATATTCCATCAATTATTTGGTAAGATGATGATTTGAAATGGAGCACCCTTCTCTGCTTATGAATCCAGTGTTCTGGAAGGTATCCTCACTGTAAATAGTGTACCAAATCTCTGTATCAGGATTCAGGAGTAGTAAAAATGGAACATACTTCAACTGAATTTAATTCAACTTCATTTTCCCAATCACGATCCCCTTCAGTTGGGTTTTCAGTGAGAAACTTACACAATCCTTGACCCTTAATCATAGAGGCTGGTTTGAATTCTAGATCATACTCTTGTAGTGCGGTTACCCAATTTACTCTTCTTTCCCCCAACTCCTTTGCACAAATAAGGATCTAACACCGGTATGAGGTATTATCACTTTCATTTTGTTTTTCAAAATATAAGGTCTAAACTGCTTTACTTCCTTGAATACAACGTATGCTTGTTTATCCACAACTGGATAGTTCAGTTCAGCTCCTTGTAACCCAGTGCTCATGAAAGATATTGGGTACTTGTCAAATAGTTCTCCTTTCTGTGTGAGCACTGTCGCGAGAGAATTATCTGAAGCAAATGTATACATGATAAAATCCTTCTCAAATTCTGGACTCCTTAAGGAAGGTGAATGAGCTATAGCATTCTTTATATCCCTTATTGCATCCTTCTCCACATCACTCCACTTGAACTGTACACTTTTCTTAACCATTTGTTGCAAAGGCTTTACAATCTGTGCAAAATATGGTACAAACCTTCGAACAAAATTAATCGTGCCCATAAACGATTGCATAGTATTTTTGTTGTGGGGCATGGGAATATGAGTTATGGCCTGGATTCTCTCTGGATCTATCGAGATTCCTTTTTTGGAGATGATGTGTCCCAATAGTTTCCCTTCGAGTACTGCAAAAATACTCTACTTTGGATTCAAAGATATACCATATTTTCTGCACCGATCAAAGATCTGCTTCAGATGGAAAACATGGTCTTCTCGTTTTTTGGAAAACATTGTACCATCATCTAAATATATGACAACAATGTTTATTCAGATACTGTGTTGTCATATGTAATCTAGGAATGGAGTTTATGTCAAAAGTATCAAATTATGAAATCAAATTCCAAACGTCAGATTGATATCCTTTTAAGTGCGGGGACAGATAATGAATTGTATTTCTTATATGTCTAACAACTATTTCTGAGTCACCAAAGACTTTTAAATTATTAAATTTTAAATCAATGACTCTTTTTAGTCCTTGGACTAGAGCTTCATATTCAACTATGTTGTTTGTACACTCAAAATCTAGTCTACAAGAGAGAAATTTTGCGTTTCCTCCAGGATCAACAAGAACACAGCCGGCTCCTAATCCCTCTTGTATTGTTTTGGAACCATAAAAATATAAATTCCAAAATTTCTTTTCTGATTTTAATATGTTAGTACTATCTTCTAAGTTAGTAACTAATTATACTATGTTACAATCAACATCATCAGTCCGTGAAAATCGAAGGAGATCAGACTATTTGTCTGAATCATGACTAGCATCTTCCGTTTGATAATTTCCTGGCTCAATTTATAAGAAATAATTCCCCAAAACTAAAGATGAGAATTTTATAGGTTCATTCTTTTCTTCTAACTGAGTTACATTTTGTTTCATGTGAGGCTCTCTCAGTACTTTAATTTGATTCTGTCTATTTTGGTATGGAAGCAAAAAATGGGACCAATCTGTTGCAAAATAACCATTTAGTTTCATAGACCAGTCCCTACTCAATATCAAACCATAAGCTTCAGGTATGTCTACCACCATGATATCTATAAATTGACACACCCTCGGATCCGCAGATAATCTGATAAGTACATTTTTCATTTCCCCTATAACCTTAACAATTGATCTCTCTAGTTGTATGATCTGAGACGGGGATGCTGTTGGTTTCCCATTGATTTTCTTACAAATGGATAGTGGCATAACATTAAAAGAAGGTCCAGAATACACCAAGCAATTATGCACATTATGGTTAAAGATTTCAAAAGTTAATAGAAAAGGCAGAGTCTGAGATTTTTATTTTACACCAATGCTTGCTTCGTTGATCTCAGTATGAGACTCAACTACCTTTGTTGAATTACTGGGTTGTGGGTCAAAAGCCTCTAATAATTTCTTTCTCTGTTGAGGGATATTGCATAATTCAAACAAGGATATTTTTTATTTGGTTTTCTTAATATCTTCCACAATGTCACATCCCATACTATGATCTACCATTCCCTTTTCACTACTGTCACATTTGTTTCCTGTGGTTTTCACTTGTTTGTTTATCAATGGGTTTGCTTCTTTTGTGGTTCCAGGATTCACTTTAGGCTGTGACTGATTCACGCCATTGCTCCTTTTAATACTCTCCTTGGTCTTCCTTACCTTAGGAAACATTAAGCTTTAGTCTTCGACTGGCCCTTTGCTCCTAGTAGCATAATTCACAGATGACACTTGAACTTTTTCCACCTCTTCTTCTTCATTCAATCCTAAAGTAGGTTCCCAGTCCCATAATACCATCGTGGTTTCTTCATTCTGATTTTCCTGTTCGTGAGCTTGATCTTCTTCTTGGTCTTCCTATTCTATTAACTGTGTATCTAAGAATTGGTTCATCACTAAAGTCATTGAGTTAATCCATTGTGGGCAACTCTTTTCAGAGTGATGTTCTTGATGGAAAGTGTAGATTCCAACTTCATTCAAATTCAAAACATTAGATCTATTTGATGGTGGTTGGGATTGCGTGTTTTCTTCCCTTTTCTTGTAGAAAGGCTTGAATGGTTTTCTTGACGTACTAGCTCCCTTTTGGTTTTCCAAATCTACTATCTTGTTAGATAAATTTTGTACCATTTTAACCACATTTTCTAATTCGTTCGAGGAATCCTCTTTGGGTCTTGATAGTATTAGAGGTTTTTTACTTGCTGTTGGTTTTACTTCCAGTTCCATTGCATGTCTTGAGATACTGTCCAGTTCAGCTTCTACTTTCTTGGATTCTTTGTCGTTTTCTGCTAAAGTGGCCTTAACTGATCTCTTGAAAAACATGGTTATAGGTGGATAAAGTGTTGTAGTGTAATATTCTACCAAGGCTTTTTTTGCAGGTTTTGCTGCAGCATTGAAACTATTTAATAAGGTAGTGAATCGCTGATTGAATTCTTGTACCTTTTCTTTCTTTTCCATCCTCATAGACAACAGTTCTTTCATAAGTGTGGCCACATTATTTTGATTGCCAAATTTTCTTATAAAAACCTTTTCAAAAATGTCCCGGTCTACTGTCGAATTTGCTTGCAAACTGAAATACCATGAGGATACTCTAGGCTCAAAAGTATAAGGGAAGAGTCTACAGACTACATCTTCATGTTCAACATTTAAAAGATTCAGAGCCAAATAAAAACTTTTAAGGTGGTCCTCTACAAAAATACCCTTTCCGGGATCAAATTTTGGTAACCCTCTTTCTGGGTGCTTAGTAAAATTGTGTAATGGTGCAGCCAGGTTAAGTGGCCCTCTGGCTCTCCACGCAGGTTGGTTAACATTTCCAGCCATGATACATTGTGGGGAATGTGGTGATGAGTGATGTGGGGTATGAGGTGGTGTGTGAGGTACTGTGTGAGCCTGTGGGGTCTCAAGTAACTGATTAAGTGGATCTGGTATTTCTTGTAACAATAAATCAAACAAATCCTCCAAATTTTCTACAAGCACAGAGTCTCTTGTGTACGAGATCTCTTTCTTGGGAGATCGCCTTCTAGGTAAAGAAGGAATTATAGACAATCCTCCAAGATTTCTCACGTAAGATCTTGTATGTCTTCGAAGATGGTCTATTTCCTCAAATGGGACAGTGTATTAGTGTTCAGAATCTAACTTTTCAGTTTCAAGAATCACTTCTTCTGACGTAGTCATATTTAATGGGGACCCTTAAAAATTTATTGTTGAAGACGGGCTTCCTCTGCCAGCCATGCACTAGCTGCCCTCCTTCTAGCGCCAAAGATGTTGATGCCTAGAAAATCTCAGCATTGATAGTAGGGATTCTCCCCGGTAAAAATCCCAATTAGACTACTCATCTTTTGGTGTGGGGAATCCGCCCGGTTAACGGCCCGACTACCGTAAGTGTGATTTATTTTGTGTTTTGTTTTACCGGTTGCGGCCCGGTCCACCATTTATGTATTTTAGTTTTAAAATATGATATGCAAGTGCTTTCTAACTACATGCATATAATTGACAGGTTGAAACCACACTAGCGATGAGTAGGTTCTTACCTCCCGTCTTACCGCTCCTACCTTATCAATTATCTACTCATATTCTAATTTAATCTAGCCTATCCCTGCAGGGAGCAAGTTTAAAGTGAGAATAATAAGCTAAAATGTTCAAGTAACATTTAACAGATAACCATTAAAAGAGACATTCACATTTATAGTAGAAATAATCAAAGATAGCTCTGATATTAATTAAAGCAATTTATTGCTCTATTACACGTAAACATTTGCATGAAATAAAGAAACATTCATCATCATTGAAATAGTTCGACAGAATCAAAAAGATATCACGGCATGATAGAAGTAGAAAAAAGAAATAGTTCTGTTCCAGCAATCACACTTTCCAGGTAAACATCAGTGCAAGATTTTCCCCAACGAATAAGTCTTTTTTCATTAGCAAAGAAGTAGTTCTTTTACAAAATGCCTCCAGCATATCATTCACCAGCAAAAAGTCCTCTCTAAGTATTCTCACCATCTATTTATATTACAAAAAGTTTGTCTCCACATGGCTATTCGTTTCACCTACCCTAACCTTTGGACTCCCAAAATTCGTCCTTTAGTGTTTGCACAAATAATATTACAATAAATTACAAAAAATTAATTTCTTAATGGCCTTGTCAGACTAGAGATGTAATTGTCCCACATGTCATCCTCTTAAAAAATAATGTTACATTAGGTAGGTTCTAAAACTTTCAAAGTTATCTCATGATAAGACAACTTTGTTTCCACGCTTGTCACTCCTTCACCTGCTGCCATATAGTTGTCCTCCAAAAAATAAGCATTGATAGATGCTTGCCCAATGTACTGATGAATATATTCTTCAGTTAGTACATCCAACCTTCTAATGTAGTCCAGGTCCTCTCTCAACGTATTTTGTAGCACCATCAAACATTGATCTTTGGCGGGAAGCTCATCCATATTTGGGGGCATAGTGAGCTGACGCTTCGCGTGGATTTGACGAATCTTGTTGTAGAACCCTACACACTTCTCGATAGACTTCGAGATTTCATTATTTTCGTCCTGCCAAATTTTCTACAAAACTCAAGAAGAGCTATGTCTAAATTAGAGTATGCAACCGTCTTCTGGGGAAAGTGTTCAGGGAACTCTGCTTTTCCTTCTCTCCAAGCCATCTGCTTCTTGATCTTATTTCCAGTATTGACCATTGTTTTCATTTTTCGTTCCTCTTCTATTCTTTGTAACTTTTGAGCCTCCTCTATTTTCTTCTTTTATGTTTCTTCTTTCTGCTTCTGCTCTGCTTCTTCCTACAGATCTTCTCTGCTTCTACCACTTGTATCCTTAGGGCTTCTTCTCTCTACTTTCATTTCCTTTATGTTTCTGCTGTAGTAGCGGCAACATGAATGGGGTCAGCGCTGCTCTTCTGAACAAAGCGTTTGTTCAGCTCAATCATGTTGCTTGCTCTTCTGTATACTTCCTCATCCTTGTTGAAGTGATATGTATATTCATAATGTATCTTAATTGATGCACAATGGTCGGGGACCTTCTTATCGCTATAATTTCTTGAGAAACTTTTCTCTCCAAAACGGAATGCTTCCAATTCTTGTACGAAAGCTTCAATGCCTTTAACCTTGGTAAATTTGTAGGCCCCGATACAAAGAGGTAACGACAGGAAGCATTAGGGGAATTTTGAGGTCTAAAATGGGCCTCATAAGAGATATAATAAAATATTTTGAATTAGGCATTTTGTGGGGGAGGTATATTTACAACTCACCTTTTACATTACAACCAATGTAACTATGGTTAAGTTAAATTGAAAAGATGTCTAAAATAAAATCAATAAAACAAATCTTCTTTGAGGTGACTAAAAATATAAATACTTTTGAATACATAAATTTTTTGTTAATAATAATATGAAGAATGTAACTATTAAAATAAAATAAAGTATATTAATTTTGAATTTTAAAATATATTTTACTTCAATATTCAAAATATGTTTACAATACCATGTATTTAGAATTTTAAAAACAAAATAAATTTATACAGATAAATTATCTTTTATAAAGTATATACTTAGTATATAAATGTAACTTACATTTATTAAAAATAAAAATAATTAATATACTCATAATTAATAAAATTTATATTTCAATATTTTATATCAATATTTATAAATATTCATTAAACCTATTATATAAACATATAATGTTATAAATCTATAATATTATAAATCTAAATCATAAAATCTAAACATGTATTATTATAAATATATATTTGTAAAATATTTTGATTAACTATTATATAAATATAATTTAATATATTCATTAAAACTAAAATATAATTATAAAATAAGTTGTTTATAAAATATTATATATATATAATAAAATTGGATAATTATTTTATATATTCATTTAAAAATTTATATATTTTCTTTTCATTTATTTTATTTCATCTCATATCCTCACACTTATCCCATATATATTACGTAATCATTAATTTAATATTATATATTATATATTATATATTAAAAGAGTTTATTCATGAATTACGTATACCTTTTTTTCAGCAATAATTACGTATACCCTATATAACGTTTCAAGAGTTTAAATTTAAATCCCACGGCTTAAATCAAACTTGTATTCTTTCCAGCGATAAATCAAACTTGTATTCATAACTTAAGGGTTTAAAAAGTTAAATCACGTATTCATAAGATAAAGTTATAAGAGTTTAAACAATAATTTAAAATATTAAAGTTATAAGAGTTTAAATAATAATTTAAAATTATATATATTTTATTTTATTTGAATGTTAATTGGTTTTAAAATTTTTGATAAAGATTTAAAATTATATATTATATATTGTAAATTACTTATTAGATTTTGACTTTGAATAGAATTTTTGTTTTTAGTATTAGTAATTTATTATTTAAAAGAATACATTATAAACTAAAAAATAAATACATAATTTTGATTTTAAATAAAACATTTTTTTTTGTTATTTCTAATTTATTTTATATTGAAATATAAAGAGTATTAGTACTTTAAGGTACTTTAATACATTTATGTTATATTCAAAAGTAATCTATGAATATTTTTTTTAATATGAGTACTTTATTTATAACATTGTTATGGTTAACTATGGGTTTTATTCACCATTTAGAATTTGACAAATAGGCATATTTAACTCGACCAATGCCACCTCAAGCATTATAGAAGATGGCATCCTCTAGAATGTGATTGGTTACTTTAAAGTTGATTTTGATAGTACATTTTTTACCTCAAAATTCCTTTAATGGAGGATTTCTTATTATCATGTAAGAAACTGTTAATTCCATTAATGAATACTTGCCTAATAGCCTCTTTGTGGACCACAAAGTTTGATGCATATTTGGGCATTAGGGAGGGAGATATGGAACCTCCATAAATCTTGATAAAAGTGGCTTCTTGTGAAAAGTAATAGTCTCCATACTCATTTATGACAGCCATTACGTTGTCAGACAAGCAGTTCGGTCCCTTGTTGAAAATCAACCAATATAGAGGAATAATCATTTCCTCACAGATGAGCTTGTAATAGCTCGTGTATTTATGGTTCCACATACTCTGATAGGCCACATAAATTGGAGACTCAACTTGATTCTAGATACATCCCAATTTAGGGCATGTGTATCTGATCAGTATGCAGTCTATAAGATACGAAGACATGAAAAATTTTGCATCTCCCTATATTAGTCCTCCTTGGGCTGTTGCTATGGTTGATGCCATGCTTTCTGAAATGATATCAACCCAGTTGAAAATGGTACCATGTGTGGTAATGTGATACATCAAGGGTACCCAGTTGAGTTTGTATATGTTTCCATTTTCCTGGCCAAACAACCGGCTTAGCATCAAGGCTATGATTCTGTACGAAGTTCTTAAATTATGTCTGTCATACTCTCCACTTAACTTCTGTCTCAACTGCCTTCCAGGGATCATCATACTTTTGCGTATTCAAAGTGATCATTATTTACCCCCTTGATCTAGTCATCAGTCATCAAGACATTAGGGGACATCAGTTTATATGTTGCAGCTATGTGGGTTGGTTTGAAGGACGCAAGCCCTTCTCCCTTTTCATTTGATATGGTCCTCGTACTTACATCTACGTATGTCAAAATCCATTTGATAAACTTAGAGTAAGGAAAAATCTCTGGGCGTGTGGCTGCTTTATGGATTCTGGATTTCTTGATATTCTGGTATACCATCAACTCCTCGATGGATGCCTCAGGTAGTCTCTGATAACCTGGTATCCTCGAAAATGGTTTTTATTGGGACGTCACTGATTACTTCCACTTCATATTTTTTTTTTTAACCATGGGAACAACAACCTCCCAAGGGTATATCCAACAGCCCACAAGCTAGATATACCATAAACTTGTGACTCAGCAGGGGTCGAGACGTCCCGAGACCCTTTATCCCAGGGGAGAGCCTCTATCCCAGGGTCTGCCTACCCTTCGAGCCTTGTCACAATGGGCCAATGAGCAACCCTACTCCCCGCCAGTTTGTTGGGTAAAAATATACACTATCTAATTCAACATTTAATTGTCAACCCGGGAAGGTAGCTTGTGAGATGCAAACACTATACGTGCAGGATTGAAGGTTTGAACTTAGAATTATGATTAAACAATGAAAAACTAATGTGTTGTTGAAAATGAAATTACTTAATAAAAAATGAAGTAAACTAAGCTAAGATTGAAATTAACAAGTTATAGAACAGTAACAAGTTAAGAAATCAGAGATAAAGTATGAACTATGGATCGAAGTACAACTAGACACTAAGGAAAACTAAAAGGATAACTAAAAATGAATATGAAACTTAAGCAAGACATTACGCTATTCAAAACAAGGTTCTAATTACATAAATAGATGTTGGTTAACTACAAAAAATAATATAATTCGAAAACCTGAAAAAAACTGAATTTTAAACAAGCATAAAAACAATGCAGAAAGTATGAAGGTCCATATGACGATTCAGATGATAGTCTGAAAGACGGTCCGAATGATAGTTCGGATGGAGGAGAACGATTTAAACTAAGGAAAGAAGCAGTTTAGATGATCTTAACGCCAGCTGGTTAGTGCATATGAACCTATAGTGCAAAAGAGTCAGTGAGAAGACTGTTAAAAGATAAGATAACAAGAAATAACATATTCTAATCATTGTTTAAAAGATGAACTACTTCTATAACATAATCAAACAAAGCTAAGACATGAATAAAACTTAACCTGCAACTGCATGGGGGAAACTAACAGAACTAATTCTAATTATAAACTAAACCTGAAACAACAACTAGTTAAGCTCTATCTAATTGCAAAAGACTAAAAGAAAACTACAAGAAAAACTATACTTGACTGGTCATTATCAATTATGTAAATGTAAATTACGTGGAAACAAAAGAAAATTGCTTTTTATAAACAACAAAATAATTACAACTATTGAACAACTTAGAATCTATCTATTCTATGATCTAAGTAAGCCAAAGACTTATCATTTTGAGAATTGAAATACAACTATGCTATACAAATTCAAATTGCAAACTAGTTTTGAGCAAAGCGAAGCTTGCTCTACTATGAAAGAAAAACTAATTATGAGCATTCGAAATGAAAGTCTACTTGACTGAATGAAAACTTACTGTTTTATATAAAAGAAATTACTCAATTGCATTCAACCTAAAGACTAGTTCATTTTGTTAATTAACTGAATGAAATAAAAAATGCAATTCTTTCTAATTAGTCAATGCATCTATCTATTGGATCCAATGTGAAAAATAAAAATAAAAATGCATGCAAAAGCATGAGAAATGAACGAAATCCAAATCCTAATTAACCTGAAAGCAAGAATAGGAAACAAGTAAATATATAAACGGACACATTTAGCATTCTTATAAGAACCAAGTCATAAAAACAGAAAACAATTTTCATACAGAGCGCACACAGGGCGCTCCCACAAACAATCTATCAACAATATGCGAATTTACATTAAATCAAGCAATATGCAAATGTATACTGTAAAGGAAAATGTTTCAGAAATAGATTAAGATTATCACAATGAAATAAATATACTGAGATCTCATTCACACATAACAACTATAAAATATGAAGGAAAGGTATTCTAAATAAAGCAAATATGGAAACTAAATCACTACACCATTTACAGTTCGATTCACACGCAGCAGAAATGAAAAACACACTACTTATCTGATTCTAAGAACATAATGGATGATTCACGCTGCCACTGAGGGGCCATCCTAGAGAAAAACAATCTATCCTTACGAAGTATTCAATGGCTGGGCTCATGTAGAGCCAAAAATGCAGAGGAGCAGAACAATGCTTCTATTAATAAATGAAGAGTTTTTACAACAGCAATAACATAACATGCCTTTCTCAGCCTTATGGGGCTCTATTTATACATGAAAATGCCAGTGGGGAAGGATAGAGTCGAATCCCCCAAATTCCTGAGCTGGTACAACTAATTTCTAATTTTAGAAAATGGCTAACCATGTTTTCTGGAAATGTTGGTTTCAGAGAACCCCAAACTACTCCCAAATGGATTTGAATTTTGGCAAAATTCCTCTCAATGACCTAAATGGACCTATTCCGCACAAAACCCATGTTCCAGAATTTCCAATTTCGCCTCCGTTTGCCCGCAAATCTAGCCTGAAATTTTGCTGTCACTCAAAACACGTTTTTAACAGAAAACAAATGAAGGTATGAATGGGCATCCGAATGAGCGTCTGGATGACCTATAATAGAAATTAGTTCATAAATCTGGTTTCTGAGCGGAATTGATGTTGGGTTGTTGCATGAGTTAACTGCCGATTGGGTTTGTTGGCTTCAAACTGGCTAGGTTCTATTGGTTGCATCACATGATTCTCATCTTTCTTCACTTAACTTGATGTGCGAATTCATTTCATGACTTGTTTATAAAAACCGTTCCATTAAATTATGGCCTGCACATAACAAAATGAATGTTTCATTAAATTGAAAGTAAAAGGTAATGTAGTGTTTGTATTAAAGTAATTACATCATAGCATAAGGTGGCTTAATATACATAAAATGTAACTCTATTAAAAAACGTTTTTATTTAATTAAATGAATTTCCCTCTAAGAATTTTAGTATTTAATTTCAAATGGATTTACTTAACATTTTGTTTTTATTAAACAAAGTCTTTAATAATCTTTTAGCATTTAGTTGTTTGTTATTTTCTATCATTAACTCATGCTTTCATTTTCACTTGCAGGTATTTACAGGACTTGAAAGAATCGAAAGATGAATGTATCACGAGATCAACAAGAGCCAAAAGACAAAGGCAAACCAAACCTAATGAACCAATAAGAAACATGTCATTAAACCCAGTGCGAAACTTCTGACCAGAAAAACACTGAATGAAAGGTCATATGGAGTACCGAACATCTATCATTTGCACAATATTGCATTTCATGCATTTAAAAATAACATATTAGGCTCACTTTTCATTTATGAGATTTAATTAATAAAATAAAGTAAAAGATAACCTAATCGAACATAGATTTACTAAATTATGGTAGATAGGATGGGAAATTACTGTAAATAACATCATTATAAAAGGTAATTTCACATAACCATTAGGCCCACTCAGGTGCTCCTTACTTCCACTTTAGATTCTGATTCAACTTCTTTAAGATTTCATTTGGCACCGTTTTTTGGCATGTTGGAATCCTGATGAGGCAGTGGAAACAATGTGTAAGCAAAATTCAAGCAGAAGTTTGTAAAGCATTTTTCTTTCATACTATTGACAATAGGGTGAGTTGAGAGAACAATTACTTCCATGTTGTTGGGTAAATGTTGTCAAAGTTTGTTTAGCTTTAAACCATAATGGCGTGTGAAAGTCTCAAATGCAACTGTGAGAACAAACCAAGGATTCTTATCTTAAAGGTTTTTCTTTTATAAATTTTGGTTGACTCTAAAGCCCTTATTCCTTGTATGAATGATGAGCTTTATTTTTTGGAATATATGTTTTCAGGGTAAATCGACAAATGCTTTAAGTTTCAATCCTGCTCGGATAGTGTGTGTGTAACCCCATCTCTGTATGCATCAAAGTTATCGTCATCAGGTGGTAAGAATACATGCGGGTAAAGGGAGAGGTTGAGACCAATAGTCGAGGAAAACAAACGCTCGAAGGCAGAAAACAACTCAAAACTGGACTCTTTAATCAATATGGGGAGTTCAAAAGGAAAGCCATTTGTTTGAGCCTGGCTCGTAGTAGGTCGAGAAACTATGCTCTTCTTGTGCACTTGACAATTCCGATGGGAAAAAAGAAAACTAGAAGGAGCTATCTTGAGAGGTTTGAACCACAACAAATGACCACATATACTACAAGAAAAATGGATGGGGTAAACTCGACAACCCTAGGTTGAGACCACTATCCAACAAATGGGGTGCGACTAATGAAAGCACCCAACCGGAAAGGACCAGGGTTTATCCATGAAATACAAATAACGCAAAAGCCTAAACCCATGGCAAAAAATTGAATGATAGTACCAACAATAAAAAAAATGACCACAAAGTCAGGAAAATGTACTACCTGGCAGTCTCAGAATGGTTGCAAGAGTGAGTCAAAATGGTGTTGGTTCTTGGCTTCTGGTGATTGGTCGAGGATGAACCCGCAAAACGACGTTTTTTCAAATGTAAAAAAAATTGACCTTTCCCTATATATAACAAAATGAAAACCTAGTCATTAATGCGAACGATGTAGGTTTGGTGGGGTCATAAATGATGGACCCTTTAGCGTGAAACTCTTTTCCTCCCGCGTCACTACCGTGAAAAGGACAAATACTGATGACTGTTTTAGCATAAATCACCCAGTCACAACGATATGGTCGACGCTATTTATGCAGTCGCAATGACCGGTCAGTTTGGTTGCCATCGTATGCCAATCTCTTTTCGTTCTCTTCACCGAAGGCATTGTCATTGTTTCATGAGTTTGTCGACCAATCTCGGTGCGACTCGCATATTAGTGGCGATATGGTGTCTCTTCCACCATTGCATTAGACTTTAAAATAATCGTCGATCCCTCTTTTCTATCCACCGGTCGGCGTTGTTCACTTAGCTGCAGCGAAACGATGAGTGACGTTGGCTCAGTTTCCGCGAAAGGATCGGCGGTGTTGACTCAGCTGTTGCGAAAAGGTTGGCATTATTAACTTTATTAAATCCAAACTTTGCACTGTCTTCACTTTTTCCTCCAACTGATCGGTGTGAGTTGGCCAGTTGTCGTGAATCGATCGGCGGAACTTGTCCAGTTGGAGCGACCATGTCGGCGGAAACTCACCAAACTGCTCCGACATTATTCGGTGGAAACTCACCAAATTGCTCCGACATTATTCGACGGAAACTCACCAAACTTCTCCGACACTATTCAGGGGAAACTCACCTAATTGCTCTGACGATTTTCCCCTAAAAAACTTAAGTGTTTTGCCACGAATTTAGAAAAAATATTTCGACCGTTTCGGTGTGAATGGCCAAGTTTCTCTGAAACAGAGACAAGACTGGCTCTTTTGCTCCAACCGTTTCAGAGTAACTCACCAAGTTTCTCCGACTGTTTTGGTGGAAAAAAATGAGTTAAACTTAACCAAAAACCTACTTTCTTCAATAAAAAAACCATGAAAACTTCTAAGTGACAACGCTGAGCTTCTCTGGGATGAGCTAGATTCTAGGTAAACTGTAAAAAAGAAGGAGGGGGCCTACAATTTTTTAAGAAAAATTTGGGGATTAGGTTGCAGTAGAAACGAAGTGTTTTACCTTTTTATGGACTGGGTAGAAGGCTAAGGAAGGCATCCTTCTAGTTATAGGAAAATAGTGGTCCCGCCAAAGGAATTGGGAAGGTAGGGTTTGAGAAATATTCATATCTTTATTTTAGCACTTGTTGCTAAAAGGATTTGGAGGTTAGTTTATAATGAAGGGTCGCGGGGTCGTGCTATGAAAGTAAAATATCTTAAGGGGAAATCTATGAAAGAGTGGTTCAGGATGGCTAGAAAAAAGTATCCAGGAGCATCCTTGATGTGGAAATATTTGATCAAGGTTTATCCCTTGGTTGGCCATAGGGTTTCTCAGCAAGTTGGGAATGGAAGCAAGATCAAAATTGGGGAGGATACTTCAATAGGTGTTAAAGGTACTTACAGACTTTCCGAGGCCTTATTGGAAGCTTTACATGATCAAGGGGTCTACTTTTTAAGAGAGGCAGTTAACTGGGGCATAAGAGATGATCAGTTTCAAGGATGGAAGACACCCGATTTAATCAATCTTACAAGAGTTCTTTCAGAAGAATGGAGGCAGTATGTAAATTTGTTTTTTCACAAATTTTAAAATTGAATGGAGAAAACTATCTTAAATGGTCCAAGAATATGGGGACTTGGCATTATGCTGTTAATTTTGGTCACGCGACAATGAGAGAAGAGTCAAGTGGAGATAGAGATTGGTGGTGGAGATTTGTTTGGAAACTACCTTGTCTTTTAAGAACTATAATTTAATGTGGCTAGTGTTGTGGAAAAAATTGTACAAGTGCACTCTTCCACTTGCTAAGGGGATAAGCCTTGTAGGTTGCTGCAAGGCCTTAGTCCTTGGAGCCCATTTTGATGATGGTTTGGTATTCCTCCAAGTGATCCTACAAGATATTGTTAGTGTAGTTCACATCCAAACATGAAAATATTGATAAAAACAAAATGAAATATATGGGGGGAGAATGAAAACTTCAACAACAACCAAAGAGATGCTAAACCACTCTTGTATTTCCCAATGGAATATCTGTACAACACTTAGGAGGTGAAGGATTAAAGGGAAGCCAACAATCTCCCTTAGGGAGGCCTTTCTTGTCCAAACTAAATGCTAATTAGGTGGAAGAACAATGGAGAGAAACACATGCCCCTTGATGGTAGGTGGAAAGCAAGCTTGACAATGCTCACAATGGTAGGAAATGGTGGGATACGAGGAAGATCCAACTCAAATCCAGTAGCATAAACTTACTCTAATTTCTCTCGACCAAATGAATGCCAATGGCTTCCTTTTATAGGCCAATAGGTAGCCATCAAACAACTAGATCCAAATGTGAACTCTCCTCCTTCATGAACTAGCTCCAAGGTACACAAGGGGGGCTGATTAATGCCCCCAAGTGTGTGAGGAGACGAATTCTGATCCTTGGGGAGGATTGAGTCTTCAATGCGCCATTGGGAGTGAGTGGTCCCACCATTTTGACAGTAGTGCAGGCATCGAAGGAAAAGCTGCGCGGGTGTAGCGCGACCATTCTTCAGGTAACCTGTGCTATAACGCGGGTTAGTAATACCCGCGCTACCCTTTTTTTGATTGTTTTTTGGAACTTATGGACTCATGTTGTGTTTTGGATTTGTTGAGGATGCCTATGGTGAGATGCATTCTTTATGTTGATGACTCCTTACTGGATGAATTGTCGAAATGTCGCATGTGTGATACTTTTAGGTGTTAACAGATGCCCCTTGATGTATGGGGTTCAAAGGGTACTATAGAGCCGATAATGCATCATTTTTTCTGTTGTTTCTCTCCTATTCTGTAGGACAACGCATATGTGGAAAAAATAAGGTTATCCCATGGGGGAATATTGTTGGTGATGACCGTTGGAGCCGTAATAAATAATAGTTTTTATGCAAACAAGGAGAGCATATCTATGCTCGTGAAATGTTGTCAAAGTGATTACAATGAGAGAGGACACATGTGTCGACTCTACTATACTACTAGGATGTGGATGAAGGCGGCTTCAATCCATGTTAGAGTAAACTCCCCCGGAGCTGCTATGAAATATTGAAGAAGTGGAACTACTGGTGACCATGATGAAGCCACTGTGGTGGGGGAATGAAATTGGTATGTAAATCCGCTTGAGGGATTCACCATACCAAATAGATTGTTATCATGATTTCCAAATGTGAACATTTCTACCTTCAAAAATACGTTTCCCCCTGATGCAATGATGTGTTGATGTTGAGCATAGGGGAAACCACTTAGTTAGGGAGCACTAATGAATCTCCCTACTAAGTTCGAGGTGATCCCTCATAGTGATTGAAAGGTATCCCAAGGTACAACTACAACTGCTGCAACTCTCGGAATATAATGTTTTGACATCGACGAGAGTTGAAGTATATGATAAGACGAGGGTCCTATCCTAAGAACCGAGATCATATTGTAATCAACTAGTGGACGAACATCCTGACACAAGACTGGTTGATAAGCATGGGGCTCATAACTTCCTTTGATCGATGTAAACATGGGGAGTGGGGACGCCAACTTTTCTTTCAGGACGACACAAATTGAAACTGGTGGAAACAAACTGTAAGTGAAAGGGATTTGATGGAGATGCAAAACAAATGGTAATGGTAAGCGAAAAACCAGATACTGCTGAGCATATGGAGACTCAAATACATCGATGAAAGGTGACCATGGGTTACTACAAAAATAATATGGTGTTCCCTCAATGTGAGGTGACGAGGGAACTTTTTTTTTTTCATAAATAATATCGGTGGGGTCCCCACAGTTTTTGGTGTATCAAGGGACCAATTGGATGATGGGCGGAGTCCCCATAGTTTTGAGTGGATCGGGGGACACTTTCCAATGATGAATTGAGGGATAATTTGCAGACGCAAAGATGGGTTCTCAATGAAACGATGCTATGCAGTAAATACCTATGGGATAACTGAATAGAACTTATTGTGTCTTTGCACAGGAGCCCCATAGGTTTCCTTGCGGGGGTGATGATATGAGGGGGATTGCGAATGGTAAAGTGCTCATGGAGGTATGAGGGGGATTTTTGGATCATTCTTGTAACATGTGCCAAGGGATCTGATGATTGTCTACTTGGTGGAGTAAATGCCCAAATGAAAAAAATATACTCGAAGAGGGGTCTTTTCAAGTTGGGTCATATGCCTCTTACTTTTGGGGGGTTGACATCATGGGTTTCAATTGATGATGGGGATGGAAATGGTGTGCACATCCATGGGGGAACATGATATTCATTGGAATGATGTTAAGGGAACATCAAGTCCATGAATGAGGACCCTATGGTAATCAACGAGAATACTAGGATATGCATTATAAACGGAGGGTAAATAGAGTCTATATGCCACTTTCAAAATGATACCTGTGGTAAGGTGTGTGTCCCTTGTTGTTATAGATTTGAAATCTTATTCATATAATGAAAAAAAAAGAGGCTCCATATTGGCTTGATTAAAGTCTTGCACATGCAGCATACATCCCCAAGTACTGTAATAAAAGTCATAACCAATGTATTGACAATGTAGATATCATATAACCAAAATAGTGTGTACATGTGGGGTACTTTGAATGAAAAATAGTGTCCTAGTGAAATTGGTAGAAATATAGATTGGTTGGTTTCATGTCGAAGTGCTCAAATTTCTGGTCGTCATGGTGTGAACGGTTTTGGAAACGGAATTACGGTTTGTCCGTGGCATCAGTTGGAAGTTTGGGTCAAATGAATATAACATAGGGGTGGGGCCCACTTTTCAAAGTCATTTGTACTTTGTGCCACCAATCTCCTAGAGTGCATTTCGAGCATTTCCGAGAGATCCGGTGTACCATTCGTCGAGCCGCGAGTTCCAGGTAGTCCTGAACCATGTACTCTTTAATTTTATCCAGGTAGACTCAGGGTTGGGGTTCCCCTTGGTGGCCAGGGGTCCTTTTTATGTTTTTAGGACTACTACGCGAGATTTTTGGAAAATATCGCATTTTATTAGCATGAGGCTTTTAGAAAATCACGCGCTGCGTAGCACGCTCACTAGTGCAGAAATAATGTACTATACCACGGGTATTGCGGGATAAATATGCCTTGGGCATGGGTTGGTGTTAGCTCGGATGTTCCTTCAACAGTCGCGCGGCCCGTGCGACTGAGCTGTATATCTCCCACGCATTGGTTCCACGTGGATGAATATTTTTTCAATTGCATTACACACATAAATGTTGTATGATATAGTGCTACATGTAGACCTTCTTAGAGAAGGTCGCGCTGATGTTTTTTACAAGGCTAATGGGTGATCATTTGCTTGTGTAGGTGGTTGCTTGTCAATGATGGTGCATATCTGAGATGTTGAGTGGAAAGAGAGAGAGAATGATACCCTACGCGACCTTGTGTTAGCCGACCGAGCGACAACCGAGGCCTTACGCGATGCTGGACTCTTGGAGTTCTTTAAGAGCCTTCTGATGCGGTCGGTCGATTACCTCTTGTTTCTAGACATTTGGGTCCCGGACTGAGGGGTGTTTCTTATAGGAGGAGAGGACTTGAGAATCATGACTCAGGATATTTATTTCTTGATGGGACTGAAACCCCGTAGGATGAGGGAGCCTCTTCCTCCACAACTGGTGGGGGAGACAATCCATACGTTAGTGGATCAGTACTGCGGTGGTGACCAAAGTTCTATGAAGTCTGGTGGAGTCACTTGGGGAGCCACCTGATGGCTCTACCAATGGAGGCTATTGGGACAACCATTGTTCTTGTATTTGGGGCCGCGTCCCCCAACCGGATAATAGGGAGCCAGCTCCAGCTGATAGAGAAGGTGATGGTTGGTCAACCCGTGGCGTGGGGTTAATTGATGCTGCATTCGATGATGTAGCAGATGACAGATTTTTATCAAGGTAGGGGGAAACTCACCTTCTACTATGGCAACGTTTTGTGTTCCTTTCTCTTTGAATGTTACCCTTCATTGCGGCCACAGGTGGTGGTTCCAGTGAGGTGTCTACAAGAGATGCAGATGGTGTTTTGGAGGCGTATTATGCCTCTTGCTAGTGGCGAGACCGTGGGGGCCTATTTTATGCCACAAGTGCTATATGTATGGGAGGACCACATAGGTCAACTACAGAGGTATCCTTGGAGTGGGATGGAATTCTGAGGAGATATGGAGCTCCCATTCCTGCTGGCGGTTTCAATGCGACTGGTATGTTTTTATGGTTTTGTACTTTTCGCATATATATTTGTACATACTTTTTTTTCTACACTTTTATGGTATATATGTTTATCAGGTATTGATGATGGTTTTCTACTTTATGATGTAGATGTTGGTCCTGTGATGCCACCTTGAAGGTCGAGACCGAGGAGGGATTAGACATCTACTGGGATGGGGCCATCCATTGGAGGAGTAAGTGAGGCCGAGGGTGGCGCTGCTAGAGTAGGAGGAGCCGATGCTAGAGGTGCTGTGGAAGGGGGGGGAAGTTGATGGAGACCGACTAGCCATTGTGATAGCTGATTTAGAGTGGAGGTTTAGTGGGATTTCAGATAGGATTGATGAGCGGGATTGGACTGACCTCGAGGATGATGAGGTGGACTTGACGCTTCACCTACCAGTTGAGTGTGGGCTAGCTTGGCGGTGGCTCATGCGACGGGTCATATTTGTGTGTCATGTAGCACGGGAGGTACAGGGAGGAACGGTCCCTCCTCCACGAGAGCGACCACGATAGGGACCAGAGCCGAAGCAAGGGGAGGTTGTGCATCCACTGGATATTTTGGGACCCCAAGATCCACCAGCTGGCTGGGAAGCTTGATTCTTTTTGTATAGGGCTGATGAGCCCCATTTTTGTATGTATACATTTTTTATGAGCCTATGGAAAACATGTTTTTGATGTATCCCCTATAAGGCTACGATGTATATGCCCCAAGAGGGCCATTTTTTGCACATGACGAAATTTTTTGATAGATATATATATTTATATATTATTTTTGTGGAACATGATGTATGCATCTCTGTATGTATGTGATGTATGTGTATTTTGTTTTATGTTGCCTATGTGTTGATGTAATGCATATGTAGTATTTGATACTAGCACATTTTTTTTGGGCATGTGTGATCGACTATAGGACTTGTGATGATCAAATACATGTATGTGTAGTCGTAGGTGAAACACATGGAAATATTTATGTATGTTTCATATGCAGGGTTATGCAGTCGGGTGATGTACTAGGTGCCATATCAATACCTCATTAGTGGTGGTGTTGGAAAATGCATTGGTGTTTCTCGGTACATGTGTGAAAATTATGGTTTCAAACTGTTGAATGAGAAGGAACACACACAGAACATTTCGGAAGAGAAGCGAGTTGCAGACACAAAATACATTATTTAACTGCAATATGACAAGTTGTGAGTCGAGGTGCACTTGTAGATAGTGAATTCCTAGGTGTATGACATCGCTTAATAGACATATTAGAGCATCGTACTATGCTTGGTTGTTTGTTAGTTCCCCCAAGCACACTATGTTGGTGTGGTGGAGTGTCTGTGAGGGGAAAACCCAGGAAATTGATGCTAAATGTTTGGACCGCCGACTAGCACCGTCTGCATATCCTATGTAGATGTTCGTTTGAAGGCCATCTGCATTTGAAGAAGAGGTATTTTACTTTCTAATTCGAGACAGTGTGAAACGAAAGTAAAGTTTTTGACACAAAATAAAAATATCAACGGCTTGAGTTGGATGTATTATTTGTGCCGAGGGGGTACAAACCCACTTTTGTTTTGTTAGTTTTTTGGGAATTCTTGTAGGTGGTCTACATCTCCATCGAAGGACAAGGAATCATTGCAAGTGAGGACACCGTCTAAAGGAGATTCAACTTCGATGTTATTTGGTAAGGTTGGTATTACTTCCTCGGTTGGTGACCTTTGCGGGGTTATATGGAGGGGTTGTAATTGACCTTGCATTCTCATTAGTTCGAGACATGTTTGTTGTTGAACATGGAAAATGGGTCATTGAAAGGAGTAATGGGTGGTCTCTCCACAAGATCATTAAGGTCTTGGTATGCATGGACGGAAGCGTTCTTAGTCCTATTGAGCATTGTTTGGATCCATTATGCATGTGATAGCTCTAGGAGGGAGCATATGGGAAGAGTGCCCACATGATGAGCATTCATTGTGTGATTGCGTCTTCGTAATTTTAGATGGTTCTTGTGGCATTATAGGCTCTACCATATTTTCGGTAGTTGGCACAAATTCTATGGGAGGGGTGACTGATGGTGTCACTGATGTGGTGATCACATTACTAGATGCTACTTCTCATTTTAAGAAGGGGGGTTCCTCAATTATTACTTGAGTGAGATGGACTATTGCCAACGCCTCTCGATATTGAGGGAGTTTGGGGAAATGGTGCATATAGTGCCCATGCTGAGCACATATGGAAGATGCGTGGTTTGTGTGCAATGTTTTTGACTTATATGTGGGTGAGGGAGGTCTTCCCTCTTTCACTATTGGAGGAGTGTGGGTGATGCTCACAGGAGTGTTGAGAAAATCCCTTAGCTCCAGTAGAGTAGGACATAGGTTGGTTGCATGGCATTGCTTCCCGCAAAAAGAACACGGCGGTGTGACTCTTTGAGTGGGATTATTGAACATGAACGAGACTTTCAACTCCTGCTGGTTGATGCCTCCTTCTTTAGGCTTAGCAGTTTCGATTAGACTAGGTAATAGGGGACCTTTCAACTTTGGTTGTTTGGTGCCCCCATTGGTGGTCTTAGTGATGATCGATTGTGGTGTAGTTGCAGATGCCATAGGTTGGGCTATCGTAACTGAATGTGTTATGGCCCTTGCAGCTATACTAGCTGAAACAGGGACAAAATCATAATAGGAGACTCGTTTGGAATCCATCGTTGGGAAGGGTGGTGTAATGTACCACACCAGGATCCCCAAAGTTAGCCTAGGTAGAGTAACTAAGCCATAACCGATGTCCCTTGTACACCCGTGGGAGGATACAAGAATGGGATTTGAAAAATAGGTGGTATTGATGGACTCAACATTTGTTCAATGCCATGACTCAGGGTGATGTTGATGATGATGTTGATGTCGAGGTGGTGCCATTTTCAGCGGTGAAAAGTGTGTACATTAGGCCATAGATTGATGTAGGGATATTAGGTGGTGATCCCGAATATGCTCCTAACAAATTGAATTCCTTGTACATACCGAAGGTAATGTCAACATACGGTTGATGATCGCCCAATATAGTTGGTAGGACATTGTTGGGATTACTTGTGGTATTAGGGTCATAGTAGTTAAGTTGGTCAAAGGTAACTACCTTCCCATTTAAGGGAAACATCATGATACAGAAGGCTGAGGAGGAAACCAACTTCATGGCGTACATGTAACTATGCCCTAAGAGGATCTTGTAGTTGAGCTCAACATCAATTACTTCGATATCGATCATAGACATATTCCCCCCCAACTCTATGGGGACATTTTGGTACAATCCTCTTGGTTGGGATATTATCCCATCATATGCATGAAGATTGATAGATGAGGGGACCAAATCAGGGGACCCCAATCATTTCCATACATTTGTAGACATGACGGAAGTGGATACACCTTCCTCGATGATACAATGATGGATCATGACATTCTTTACTGTAACTGGAACTTGGAATGTGACTGACAATGGTATTTGCAGGTCACCTTTGTCAATATCAAAGGTCATGATGTGCGATTCGGAAGGGTCGACAACACTGAGTGCATTGAGTAATGCATTTCTTTGCATTGGGAAAGACTATATCACTTCTAATGTAGACATGGGCATAGGGTATTGAGCCAAGTCATCCACAATACTATAATTGTGGGAAAAATTCATGCGGGGGTTACTAGGGGTACACCTGAGTGGAGCTTTCAGAATCCGTGGGATTTTTTTGGTATTCAAGGCATGGTATTTGTAGACCCCCCCCGAGGGGCTAATCCTTGTAGGTTTCTACAAGGCCTTAGTCCTTGGAGACCCTTTTGATGATGATTTGGTATTCATCCAAGTGATGCTTCAAGAGATTGTTAGTGTAGTTCACATCCAAACATGAAAAAATTGATAAAAAAATGAAAGAGATGGGGGCAGAATGCAAACTTCAACGAAAACCAAAGATATGCTAAACCACTCTTGTATTTCCCAATGGAATAGTTGTACAACACCTAGGAGGTGAAGGCTTAAAGGGAAGCCAACAATATTCCTCAGGGAGGCCATTCTTGTCCAAATTAATGCTAAGTAGGTGGAAGAAAAATGGAGAGAAACACTTGCCCCTTAATGGTAGGTGGAAATCAATATTGGGAATGCTCACAATGGTAGGAAATGGTGGGCTATGAGGAAGCTCCAACTCAAATCCAACAGCATAACCTTGCTCTAATTTCTCTCTACCAAATGCATGCTAGTGGCTTCCTTTTATAGGCCAAGAGGTGGCCATCAAATAATTAGATCCAAATGTGAACTCTCCTCCTTCATGAACTAGTTCCAAGGTACATAAGCAGGGTTGAATAGTTCCCCCAAGTGTGTGAGGAGTCGAATTCTGATCCTTGGGGAGGATTGAGTCTTCAATGCACCATTGGGATTGAGTGGCACCGTTTTGACAGTAGCGTGGATATTGAAGGAAAATCCACACGAGTGTAGCGTGGACATTGTTTAGGTAACCTGCACTACAGTGCGGGTCAGTTGTGTAATACCCATGCTACCCTTTTTTTGACTGTTTCTTGGCACTTATGGACCCTATGTTGTGTTTTGGATATGTTGAGGATGCCTGTGGTGAGATGAATTCTTTATGTTGATGATGCCTTACTGGATGAATCACCGAAATGTCGCATGTGTGTGACTTTTAGGTGTTAATAGCTGGCCTTGGAAAATAAATTACTTACTTGGGACAATGGACAGGAGGAATTGGGTGGGTCCAAACTGATGTATTCTTTGTAAATGGATGCAAAATCGACAAATCATTTGTTTGTTTCATGTTCTTTCTTCAGAGCTGTTTGAGAAGAGGTGACAAAAGCCTTGGAATTTAAGGTGAAATGGAAAAAAGGGACTGGAGTGGTGAACTGAGAAGACCGTTGCTGCATATAGGGATCAACATTGTTTGTTTGTATACTTATGGGATTTGAATGGCCACGGATAGTATGTTTTTTCAAGATATGGAATTTTCTCCAGTTTAGGTGGAACACAAGACAAGAGTGGGAATAGAGGGAAAATTTAGGCCATTAAAGGAAAAAAAAGAACTTATTCGTGTGCTTTATTGATAGAGAAAATTCATAGGGCTTCTTCGACAAAGCAAATCAAGGAGTACCAAATACTTGTGGATCTGGAGTGGTCCTTTACATTGATTCTTCTCATTACTTTCTGTTAAAGTTTCCTACTGGTCAAAGGTCAAACAACTGTGTATAATTCTATGCTCTTTGGCTTCTTTTAGAAATTTCCCATGACAAAGGTTTAAAATTTAAATTGAATCCAAGTTCTGGGAAATTCAAATCTAGTGATTGAGTGGGCCAAACAACATTACAACATTGCAAATATAGGTATGATCCCTATCTTGAATCATGCTCAAGAGGTAAAAACAAATTTGTTGATATTTCTTTTACTCATGTTTACCAAGAATTCAACAAACAAGCAGATAACTTATCAAAGGGTAGATTACTTTTGCAAGACGGTACCTTTAATAAACATGATTTCAGGTGAGACACCCTCCTTTCAACTTCATAATCAACTATTTATTAATTATGAGATAGTGTGATATTGGTGTATAAGATTTTCGGGATATAATGGAGACCTTTTTTAGGTCTAAATTTTTTGTTTCATTATAACTTTGTTGGTGAAGAAGCAGGTGATGATATGTATATGGAAGACTGTAAATAATTAGAATAGGAGATGGGGCAGATAATGTTGATGACCTTTGAATAGTTTTCATACTAGAGACCTTTGTGGACTATGTATGTATATTTGATTTCAATATCTGAAATACCAATATATGGGTTTTTTCTTTGGAAAGAAAAGATGACAACAAAAGTATTTAGTCATTCATTGTCTTCATTTATTAACAATATTCATAATGCAACATCAAAATTCAGAGGAAAAATAGGCCAAAAATAATATGGACCTAATAGATTGAACGTTTTCTTTGAGCTTTTGGTCCTCCAATATATTTCTTGCACGAAATGGAACACCTACACACAAATATTGCACATAAGGAAAAGGAAACTTATCTAGTAATGCTTAAAAAATCATTAATCCAATAAGGCAACACACATTGTAAGAAGCGAGACCCAATAAATGTGTATACAACAATATAAACATTTGGCTCCGAACCCTATGACACTATGACAACACATTGGAAGTACAAAGTACCCCATACTAAAGGAAAGGAACCTTTCATTGTGCTGGGCATGTAGCAAAATTTAATAGAGACACAAACATGTTGAGCATCATAGGATATTCTACTTAATAAACAAATTTTACTTGGTCTGTGTAAGCCATGCTGTAGTATGAATTTCCAAACAAGTTAGATATATATGGTGGGAATAAGGAGCAAACCATATCAACCCCCCTTGTGTACCTTGGACTATTTTTGCTACTTTATGTATTGTTTTGAAGCCCTCCTACCTTCAAGGTCTGAATCACAGTTCTTGTGGGATGATATGAGAAGGCCGCAACTGTTAGAAGGAGGACGCACCCCCTAAATGTGTCTGTCACCTAAAGAGTGGACTATTTGCTGCCTTGTGATCTGACTGCTGCCTCTTTTATGGGTTCATCTGCTCATCCCTGGTCTGTCTTAGGGGAGGCCACAACCTTTAAGGCTGCTTGCTACCCTTTTTGGTATGTTTCTTTTCTTGTTGGAAGTGGTCATGACTTGTCTAAGTTTGTGTGGGGCTTCCACTTCCCTAAATGAGGAGGACGATGTCCCTTATCTAATGATCTAGGGATTCTTGTTGATGCTACCCCCTCTGGATTATTTGTGGGATGATCTACTGTGTTTTTGCTTAGATCTACTTGTCTAGGGTAAGATATACTATGTTGTTACCTACTTGGGTCAAATCTACTTATTTAGGGCTTCCTTTTGGTCACTTGTGGAAGTCTCTGACTGTTGGGAATTTTTTTGGGTCAGATTATTAAGACTTGAGGTCTAATATTTTGTGTTGGGTGACTGCCTGGGATGCCATTGTGATTTGACTATTGGTGACCACTATTGTTGTGTTTAAAGATGCCTTTATGTCCTTATCTATTTGACTTCCATGGTTATACTACAACCTATTCCATATCTCTCTCTCTCAGGTGCGTACTAACCCTCAGGTAAGGGTCATATTTTTCCTATTGATTGAGTTTCCTCTGAGAGGCACAATTTGTTCTGAAATTTAGTTTTCTGAGTACAAATGAAGGTCTCAACACTCTAGGTAAGTAATCCGACTTGTTTCTTTTTATTGAGAGTTAGATATGTTACTGTTGTTATAACTTTGTTTAAATTAGTTATACTAATGTTGTTGATTACATGTTACTGAAGGTTTCAACTTTAACATAGAGACCTCTCTGGTAGTGTTAATGTTCAAAGAGATGAAAATTATGTTTTAATTTATCTTTCCTTGTTACAATTGTACTATTTTGCTTCCTGTACTAGTTTGTTAAATTTATTTTTTGCATTAAAGTTTAAAAATCTTATTTTTCTACCTCAAACCCTAACCTAACCTTAAATTTAACAATTAGCTCACAAATATGAATTTGATGTTAAAAGTTAGTCTCATTTTATAATATCCTAGGAATATTTTGGTGAAATATTTTATAGTGGATGTTAACACCAAAAATTCGATCACCTAGCTCATCCCCTTAGTCACATAACCCATTTATCCCTCTTTCCTACATATTTGGCCTCCAAAAACCCAAAATATGTAAGTTTGCAAGAAAATGGGCAAACAATCATTATTTCCCTAAAAAATTTAATTAAATTCCTCCAAAAAAAGTCAAAATCCCCCAAAAAGAAAAAGAAAAGAAAAAGAAAAAGGGGGAAAATATTCAAAATAAAATAAAAATGAGGGAAACCATCAAATACCTATGCCAAAATACCTATGCTCTCCAAATAAATAGGAATTTTGGCATAGTTTCAGGAGGAGAGCAAGGGACATTGGAGACTTGGAGCACCACCCTTCATATGGCTACAAGGGCCCTGAACTACTCATCACATTGAGGTAACCCATATTGTAAACTCTTGTTTATAATGTAAATAAAACATTATTTGATTCATGGGTACCTTGATTTACTTTTTACTTTTACTGCAGTAGTCATTAGCAATTTTTATTTTATTTCTATTTGCATGCACACACTCGCATTCACAAACTGTTACTAATAGTTCCTTAGCTCTTAGTAAGTGTCCTTTTGCACTAACTAGTGTGAATAACCTAGCTATAGTGGATTTAATAACAAATCAAATAAAAAAAGCAATGAAATGTACTGAATCAAATGAATAGTGTTAGTGCTCTTTTGGGGTTCTAGGGTTTTATGGACTAAACCATAAATTAAAATAAATCCTAAAAAATGAGTGAAATTTAGCCTTACTATATAAAGAGAGATATGGCAAAAAATTAGACTGAAAAAAGGATGAATATTTCGGCTTCTGCTACATTTTACTGGTAAAAAAAGGATGAATATCCCATACTTCTTCCTAAAGAGTCTGACTAAAATTTCAAAGAGTGTTTAGAGAAACCCTTTGACCCCTTCACATAATATTTATCATTAGGGTTTGATAAAACTCTTGGTAATGATTGATTTAAGTAAGAGACATTGCTCATGGGACCGTTTCCTCTTTTGGGGGGGATTCCAAATAGATATTCAAAATCCCCAAGAATATTAGCAGCCAAAGGAAAAAATTAATACTATTTTAAAGCTTAATCCTATTACTATAGAATCCCTTACCCTTTAGTAGGAAGGCTCCTCAAATGGGTGGATTCATTGTAAAGTGAATCCAAATGCATTGCCATCTCGCAGTTTCCAATGGAAGTAATCAAGATTTATATTAGATCATATACAAGAAAAGCACTAATCTTTGGATTTAATGTCCCATGGCCATCATCTATATGCCTTATAGATTGGAATAAGAAAATATAGACAATGAACTACAATAAGCTTCTGTTCAAGGGGTATTTTTATCGTTTACTTTGAGAATCTTGACGATGTTAGAAAGGTTTTGGAGAAAATATGTTGGATTTGGGGCAGAGTTGACCTCTTCCTCAAACCTTGGTTTTTCAACCCTGATTGAATGTCTATTACAACATCGGGTGAATTTACCAAACATGCCCCTCTTCTTATGGGAAAAAAGATCCAGCGAGATATTGGAAATACTTTTAGTTTTATGAAATAGGCTTCTCGTGAGGATCATAAGGGTATTTTGACCAATGCTAAAATTTGTGTAGAACTATACCTAAGCCAATATCATCTTGGAATGTGACAACTTCAAGTGGTCCCAAGAATTTGATTATGAGAATATTGCATTGAAAATGTAGACTTTGTCTAGAGATAATTGGTCCAAAGGATGGTTTTCCACAAAATATATACAATTAAGTAGAAGATATTCAACCTTCCAAAGCAAATGAAGGTGTAGACTAATTCCAAAAAGTAATTTGAGAGGAATGGACATTCCGTGTACTTCAAGGAATGTTACCTCCATCAAGAAATGCATGTTAATATACATGAAACAACCCTCATTGGGAAAATCCATATCAAAATGGAATGCAACACAGAGTAAGCTATTTCAGGAGGACTATGGATTTTAAGAAACACTGAACTGCTCCTCAAAAGATGGTCGCCACTATTATCATTCACCAATCTAGGTTCATGAGATATCAGCTTGTATCAGACTTCCGTATATCCTCGATGTGTTCCATATTCAAGAACTACATACAATGATAGGATCAATCTTTGGAACATCACCAACACTATAAAAAAAACTAGGGGAGTATCTAGGGTTTTCATTGAGGTCAACATACAAGAGAAGAGCTTAAGATAAACCAGTCCTAAAGGTGGGTAATTGTATCTAGATTCCAGAGAATAGTGGTATACTATTAGATATCCCCCCATTGTGATATTGTATAACTGTTTCCCAAGCATCAAGTTCAAAGAACCTAATTGCATGATCCTAAAGGGACTATGCTACTAGCATTGCTCAACGGTTAACCCTATTTCATAAGTGTAAATGTTGGAATGAACTTGGGATTTAAATTAGGCAGACAAATTGAAAGATCAAACTTGATGCACAAGGAAAAAAATAGAGCATCACCCCAATGAAAGAGGATATAGAACAATGTTGGACCATAGTCCACTCTAGAAGGCCAAATCTGAGAAAGCCAAAGACAACCTTTTAGAGAAATTATGGAACATTAAAATTAGATGGTTTTGGTGAGAGAATATGGAGGAAAAAAATCCAAATTCAAAGAAAAAAAAATACAAGCACATTCCTCCAGAGAGCTATTATACTTAGAGGCCTACATGAGAAAAAAATCAAACTTAAGATCTGGAGCACCCAGACAAAACCTACTTCAACAAGTTGTTTCTGCTATCTATTTGGATTCAATAAGCATGATATTCAATTACATGGATTTTAATCCCCATCTAAATGGAGGTAGAATTCGTTAAAGTACCCTCAATTAACAGGATATGGGTGTGGGGTAAGTTTGTTTTAGCACTCTTATTTATGTTCTAGATAGTAGAAACAAAGAAGATTAATGTGGAAGCTATTGTAACATGTGAAAATGGAAACAAAATATGTTTTAGTGCTAAATTAATGACCTTCCCCAATTGAATGATCAAGATCCACATCAAATATACTGGGCAAGACCCTGGCCTTGGCATTTCAATTTGATACAGTTTCTCCATCAAATATCAAGTATAATATCTATCACATATGAAATTATGTAAATGAAAACCCCACATGGATTGAATTGAAATATGCCGATTAGTAATTAAAGAAAACAAATGATCCTGGGAAACAAAAATGCTCATCACAGAATGATAGCCCATTGACAAAAAGTTAAAAAATAGCCATAGGAAATCCAACTTTCTCTCCAAAAATTCTATAAAGATAAACATTAATTGGGCACAAATCAAACTAATAAATGACCCAGAGTTCACATAAAAAATGAATTTCAATCCTAGTCACTAAGTGGAAGAAAAAATCCAACATTCAATAAGGGGATTAACTATGCAACTGAGCAATCCAATCCGTAAAAATGAAGAAATGTACAAGATCAGGCTGGGAAGAAATGAGGTCCAATTGACAAATGTGCAAAAAATATTTCCTTTCATCGTGCACTGATCAAAACTGCATCACATGTGGCAGGATTATTTTTGTAGATTCCTATCACTAGACACGAGTGCCAGTTGTAACTCCTAAGATGTGTCCAATGTAAATGATGGTAGGTGGGATTGGAGGGATCATAAGGGATTTACAAGCTAAAAATAACAGAGAGAATATCAAGAAGGAACATGAGTGAGTTTAGTTGACTATCAGTGGTCATCGATGATGAAATCAAGGAGAGTGCTCTGGATCCCTAAATTTAAGGAGGATCCTAAAATTTAGGAGACAGACTCAACATGTACTAAAATCATTAAAGAGGGTGGATCTGTGGATAATGAGGCCAAAAGTGACAAATCGATAGTTCGGTGATAGTCGCAATGATGAGGACTATGCACTAGGAAGTCAACAACATGATATGTGCATTAGGGAAAACAAATAATATTCTATGTCTAATGTCTAGATGAATAATATATCAAAAAAACCTAGTCCACACTTGCTCAAAGACTAGGGGCTGCTCAAACAAGAACAATTCCAGGCAAAGATGATACACCAGACCATGCAACCAACCGCACAAAACCAAGCGTCAAACCTAGCTCACAAAACCTTGTGTGAGGTAGCACCACGTAGAAAACAATGGAATATGAGGTATCATCTCATTGCAAACATGCAAAGGGCCCTTGGTGCACCAATTCTAGTGGGAGAAAAAAAACACCCATCAGACCTGTGTTGATGTATTTGTAACTTTGAAAGATATTCACTTGTATATTGTATGTATTACATTTGTATTTTATTGTATCCCCAACGAAGATGTATTATTCCTCCGATTGGAAGTGTCGTCATGTGTACTTGCAAGTGTCGCAAGTTATATTGTAAGTGTCGTAACTTATAGTTGATGGGTTATTAGACCACCTTGTTGGGGTCGGCCCTGTATGAGTCATGTGGGTCAAAGGGTTATTAGACCACCCTATTGGGGGTGGACGCATTCAGAATTATGTTATGTGGTTAAGTTAGGGCTGACCTATTTGAGTAAAGGTCAAGTGATGTAGTGTATAAATAGAGAGTGTGTCTCTCTCATTTTACACATTCTATTGTTCACTCACTTCGCATTAGTGGGAGAAGAGGAGGATGCGCACAAGTGGAGGAGGAGAAAAGAGGAGGATGCGCACAAGTGGAGAAGGCGCATGCTGCTGTAGATATCTATCTCTTGGGTTTGATCATGGTGATCATTGTATTGATGCTTATTCTATCTCTGAGGAAGTTGCGGGGTTTTCACCTTCTTGGTTTTCCCCGGTGAAATGTTTTGTGTCTCTTGTCTCTTATGCTTGATATGTTGTACATGTTTTTCTTTCAATTAATATACTAGATCAGAATGTATTAAATTCTGAAAAAATAACATGGTATCAGAGCTAGCCTGAAAGAAGGCATGGTATGGCATTTATGACACTTGTTGCACTTGTGAAGCTAGGGCTTGATATAGAAAAAACCAGTCATCGTAGCACTTTCGCTATAAATTCATTTTGCCGAAGTTTCAGGATCTGAAAATCTTACAAGTCGAAGAAAAGATCCCCATGTACCTTGTATCCAAAGGAGAGCCTCTAATTTGTTGTACTTTCAGATTTATGATTGTACAATATAGGGTTTCTGCCTCTTCCAGATCTCAGTCATAAACAGGTGACGTAGGAAAAAAGGTCACAACTTGGGATAGGAATCTCCAAAGGAAATTTCATAAAAAGTGGCAGGTAGGGCACGGACTGTACTTTCACAAGTCCTATTTTCAAAGGCCGAAATTGAACCAGTGACATGTGGCACTCCGTACAAGTTCACTCTCCTGTTTTATCCCATAAACAGGTCACGTTGCGACACTTGGCATAACTCTCTCTCAGAGAATCCATTTGAGGTCAGACCCGTGGGGTTGGAAAGTTAACAGGTCAGGATACCATAGGCAGAAGTTTCAGACCCTGTAGATCCAAAATTTCAAAGTTACACCAGAAACAATCAGGTACATATTTCTGTCAAAACATAATTGGATTTTGAGCACCTTCATTCATGGCTATGGGAATTTAGGATTTCGGAGAAAGTTGGAATTTTTGTAATCGGAGACCATGGTTGGATGATCCTCATCAAAATTGAAATTTAGAGACCAAGATCGAAGTTTTTGGTTGGGAAGAAGGCCGGGCTTGATCAAACCCTAGTTTGGGACTTTGATCGGAAAGGTGAAAAATTAGGGCTTCTGCAAAAATGGGAATTTTTGAAATCTATGACCATGGCTGGAAGCTCCTTGGAAAAATCAAAGTTTATAGCTTTGGATCAAACTATTTGGTTGGGTGAAGCTCTGGGAAACTCAAACCCTAATTCAGGGTCCTCCCTAGTGAATCCGGAAGATTGAAAAGCAAATTTGAGGGGTGAAACTTTGCAGTTTTCAAATTCTGAATATATCAGGTTGATCAACTCATCAAGGCGCATCTTTCTATGCTTTCAGAAGTTTGAAATTCAAAGTTTGAATTTTTAGGGTTTCCCTGACAAACCTTAATCCAGCTCTAGATCCAGTTTGTGCAAATCAAGTGGATTGGGTTAATCCTAGAAGAGAATGGATTGGTCACCTGCATAAGTGAAGAAGTTTCCATTTCAGAGGGAGATGAGGCTAAGGCCTTACATAAGAAGATTACAAGCAAACTCTACAGGTATGACTTACGGGTATGTTTTGAAATCTGTTCATGATTATGTTTATAATATGATTGTCTTCATGTTATTGAGTTTAGTAACAATCTTGTTTAATTCTAGACTTGTCTTATCACCCTGGTAAAAGTATGAATGCATGATAGAAGACATTCATTGATTAGGGTTATGACACTTATGATTGTATTATGATTGTACTAATGCACTGTGGTGTTGTATGAGGAGAATGTTATCCACTAACATGAAGGTATAAATCAAGTCCTAGATCAAGACCATAGTGACATGAAGAGAAAGGTTCATCCGTAGTCATGGATCACATAGAGGTATGTATAATTTGGTTCTACAATGGTTAACTTATGAGTTATGCAGGTCATTGAAGAGCACAAGAAAAACATTGCTAAACATAACTATCAAATATGATGACCAGGTATGTTTTTTCCAATATCAAGTTAGAATCCTACCCTATGTAAGGATCTTATACTTTTGTATGATTGATAATGATTACTCATGAAGTTACAAGTTTGAGTAATCTAGGGTTTATGCATATTATGTCTCTTACCTTGATTGATGATATGACTAACCAGAAGAGTTAAATGGTCAAATATGAATATGCATGAGTAAGAGAAGTCTTCCCTGAAACTTTGAATGCTAATGCTTATTATCTGTGTTTGAAATGATCATGACTATACATATTTAAGATTATTATGTTTTGATAGTATTAAGATTACACTAATGAATGTATGATTATGTATGAGATCTCGAGGATAACACAATGGTGATACTAGTAAGCATGCATAGTGATCAAGGATGGATATAAGTTCAAGGATAGGTAATCCAAGAAGCAAAGATCAAGAGGGAGCACACTCCAGTAGCTCTTGCAAGGAAGCAAAGATTGAGAGGGAGTCTACCCAACAACAAACAAAGATAATTATTTGAATTGTCATTTCTTATTGTTTAAATAATATTGTTCAATAATGTATATACCTATGTTCCTAGACTTAGGTTGTGTATTATGCATATTAGAATAATTGCACTAATGAACAATACACTACTAATATGCATGTAATGGATAAGTGACCTATGGCACTATACAACATTCCATTGCTACTTATCTAGAATGAAACCTCTTTGCTGACATGTTGGGAGTTGTGCACACTCTTAACAATGTTCTGGTAGAGATTGGAAGGCATCTAGAAATTTACGAGATATGGATAAATGTTGTATTAAAGCATTGGCTAAAACCAGCCTAGATCCAAATCCTAGGCTCTATCAAGCGTCGGGAGGGATCAAATCTCACGAGGTGCAAACCTCTCATTGAATAGCTCCTAGAGTGCAATACTTGAGCCACCTAATCCTAAGCTCTAAAGCTCTAAAGTCTCTAGTTTAAGTCTCATATTTACTTTTTACTTTGTATTATTATTTTTTGTTTATGTCGACATAATATTTATTACTTTTTACTTTGTATTATTATTTTTTGTTTACTTTGTATTATTTTGTTACCGGACAAACACTCTAAAGTCTCATATTTACTTTTTACTTTGTATTAAAAGTAAAAAGTAAAGTCTCTAGTTTAAGTCTCATATTTACTTTTTACTTTGTATTATTCTTTTTTGTTTATGGCCGACATAATATTTACCACCTAATCCTAAGCTCTAAAGTCTCTAATTTAAGTCTCATATTTACTTTTTACTTTGTATTATTCTTTTTTTGTTTATGGCCGACATAATATTTATTACTTTTTACTTTGTATTATTTTGTTACTCGACAAACAATCGACTAACAAGATCTCCCCATACTGGGCTGTAGAGTGCCTCTCGACGCAATAATTGCATGACTGTATGACATATTTCTTTACATGTAAGAATTTGTTCTGAAAACTATGAGATGTCTCTAATCATGCAATTTAACTTGTCTTGTAGGAAAGATAGTATACCATCACCTACAAAAGAAGGACTACAACATTTGTTCCAGCAACAAAGATATCTATTGAAGATATTGAAGTTCCCAGGATCCGGGATGAAGTAATGGAAGAATACCATGATCCGTCGATCATGAAGAAATGTGTTTGGGATGTGGTTCCAAGACTGGATGGGGAGTCATATGTGTGCAGATTGAAGAAAGCCTTGTATGGCTTGAAGCAAGCTTCTAGGACTTGGTATGGTAGGATGGATAGTTTTCTATCCAGTTTGGGCTTTGCCAAGAGTAAAGCAAATTCCAATCTCTACTGCAAGGTTGAGGAAGGAAATCCTGTGATACTACTCCTATATGTGGATGACATGCTTGTTATAGGAGAGGATATACTGATTGCCGACATGAAGAGGAACCTTGATGCCAAGTTCGAGATGAAGGACTTGGGGATGATGCACTATTTTCTAGGCATGGAGGTGTGGCAGAGTGCAGATAGAATCTTCCTTGGATAAGGGAAGTATGCAGTAGAGATCTTGAAGAGGTTCGTGATGATGGACTGCAAGGCCATGGCCACACCTATGGAATCGAACCTGAAGCTTCTGTGTGATGCTTCATCTGAGCTGGTTGATGTCACGGTGTATCGTCAGATGATTGGGTCCTTGATGTACCTGACGAACACAAGACCAAATATTTGCTTTGTTGTGAACACATTGAGCCAGTTCCTGACGGATCCGAGAAGTGTTCACATGGTTGCTGTAAAGCATATTCTAAGGTACCTGAAGGGTACGGTTGATTATGGGCTCAAGTATGATGCAAATCAAAAGTTTAACCTAGAGGGTTATGTTGATTCAGATTGGGCAGGCAGTGCTGCAGATAGGAAGAGCACTTCGGGGTGCTGCTTCAGTATGGGATCAGGTGTGATCTCTTGGTTTAGCAGGAAGCAGTCCTGCGTAGCACTGAGTACAGCCGAAGCAGAGTATGTTGCAGCTTGTTTGGCTAGTTATGAGGAAGTATGGCCGAGGAAGCTACTGTCTGAGTTATTTGATCTCCCGTTGGATGCTACTAGTATCTTTTGTGACAACCAGAGTTGTGTGAAGCTATCTAAGAACCCTGTGTTCCATGACAGGTCAAAGCAAATTGAGATCAAATATCACTATATCAGGGATATGGTGCAGAGAGGAGCAGTGAAGCTCCTATATGTTGTGACGGACGAGCAGATAACCAATGTGTTGACCAAGCCGTTGGCGAGAGTGAAGTTTGAGTACTTCAGAGAGAGGCTTGGTGTACTTTAGATCGAGATTCCTTCTAAGGGGAAGTGATGAGTGCAGAGACACAGATGCACATGAGCCATTCTCACATGGTGGTAGGTGTGTCCTCCCATGGTGTAGATATAAGGACTGGGGCCATTTCGACATGGTTGAAGTGTGTCTTCCCATGGTCATTTATGTAAGAGCTGTGCCATTCGAGCATGGTTGAAGTGTGTCTTCCCATGGCTGCGATATAAGTGTTGTTCCATTCGAGCATGGTTGAAGTGTGTCTTCCCATGGCTGCGATATAAGTGTTGTTCCATTCGAGAATGGTTTAAGCGTGTCTTCCCATGGCTGCGATATAAGTGTTGTGCCATTCGAGCATGGTTGAAGTGTTTCTTCCCATGGCTGCAATATAAGTGCTGTTCCCGTCGAGCATGGTTGAAGTGTGTCTTCCCATTGCTGCGATATAAGTTTTGTTCCATTCTCGCATGGTTGAAGAGTGTCTTCCCATGGCGTAGATATAAGTGTTGAGCCTTTCATGGATGGTTGAAGTGTGTCTTCCCATGCCGGTGAGTGTAAGTGCTGTGTGATGTGCATTTGGGTTGTGCTCCATGGATGATGAGGTGATCTGAAGATGATGAGGTGACAGTATGGTACACAGGTTTTGCAGAGGCATATAATCAGTCCTGAGATGCCCTTACAGGTTTTGCAGAGGCAGTGTAATCAGTCTTGGGAGATCTTGCAGGTTTTGCAGAGGCAATGTAATCAGTCCTGAGGTGTACCTACTTGATGGCTTGCTCGCTGAGATGACATGATCAGTATGATCATGAGTATCAGGATGATACTCCATGGCAGTGGATAGGTTGTGCAGTTGCATGTAAAAGATCCTAGGATATTTGATAGGTTGACCTATGTGCTCGTAATCAGTCCTAGGATGCTCTTTCAAGGTTTTTCCATGACCACATGTAATATTTCCCTGGGAGATCCGATAGGTTGAGCTGTGTGCTCGTAATCAGTCCTGGGATGCTCTTTCAAGGTTTTGTGGAGGTCACATATAATATTTCCCTGGGATATCCGATAGGTTGAGCAGTGAGCTCGTAAAAGTCCTGGGATGCTCTTTCGAGGTTTTGTTGACGCACGTAATAAGTCCTAAGGATTCCATAGTATGGCCAGTGATGATGAAGACCTACAGGTGGTGGGCCTACATACAGCATGAAAAAGGGCTGGCTCTGTAGAACTTCCTATGACGAGAAGAATTATGAGATAGCACCAGTGATCGAGATGATGAGTATAGCAGCAGTGACGATGATGCTCCGTGATCTAGTGATGATGATCCAACTCCAATATTGAAGACTTGTGCCTATATGTATTGATGACTTGTGTCAAGAGAATACCTTCCTAGTTAAGAGGGAGTGTTGATGTATTTGTAACTTCAAAATATATTCACTTTTATATTGTATGTATTACATTTGTACTTTATTGTATCCCCAATGGAGATGTATTATTCCTCCGATTGGAAGTGTCATCATGTGTACTTGCAAGTGTCGCAAGTTATATTGTAAGTGTCGTAACTTATACTTGATGGGTTATTAGACCACCTTGTTGGGGTCGGACTTATATGGGTCATGTGGGTCAAATGGTTATTAGACCACCCTAGTAGGGGTCGGCCCAGTCAGCATTATGTTAAGTGGTTAAGTTGAGGCCGACCTAGTTGAGTAAAGGTAAAGTCAAGTTAGTGTATAAATAGAGAGTGCATCTCTCTCATTTTACACATTCTATTATTCACTCACTTCGCATTAGTGAGAGAGAGGAGGAGTGGGCACAAGTGGAGGAGGAGCATGCTGCTGTAGATATATATCTCTTGGGTTTGATCATGGTGATCATTGTATTGATCCTTATTCTATCTCTGAGGAAGTTGCGGGGTTTTTCACCTTTTGGTTTTCCCCGATGAAATGCTTTGTGTCTCTTGTCTCTTATGCTTGATATGCTATACATGTTGTTCTTTCAGTTAATATACTAGATCAGAATGTATTAAATTCAGAAAAAAACAACATGGTATCAGAGCTATCCTAGAAGAAGGCATGGTATGCCATTTATGACACTTGTTGCACTTGCGAAGCTAGGGATTGATATAGCAAAAGCCAGTCATCATAGCACTTTCGCTATAAATTCATTTTGGTGAATTTTTAGGATCTGAAAATCTTACAGGTCGAAGATAAGATCCCCATGTACCTTGTATCCGAAGGAGAGCCTCTAATTCGTTGTAGTTTCAGATTTATGATCTGTACAATATAGGGTTTCTGCCTCTTCCATATCTAAGTCTAATAACCAAGTCCTAGGAGCTTGCTTCAATCCTTACAAGGAGCTCCAATAGGTTGAGCTGTGTGCTCGTAATTAGTCCTCGGATGCTCTTTCGAGTTTTGCCATGACCACATGTAATATTGCCCTGGGAGATCCGATAGGTTGAGCTGTGTGCTCGTAATCAGTCTTGGGATGCTCTTTCGAGGTTTTGTGGAGGTCACATATAATATTTCCCTAGGAGATACGATAGGTTGAGTAGTGAGCTCGTAAAAGTCCTGGGATGCTCTTTCAAGGTTTTGTTGACGCACGTAATAAGTCCTGAGGATTCCACAGTATGGCTAGTGATGATGAAGACCTATAGGTGGTGGGCATACATCCAACATGAAAAAGGGCTGGCTCTGTAGAACTTCCTATGACGAGAAGAATTATGAGATGGCACCAGTGATCGAGATGACGAGTACAACAGTAGTGACGATGATGCTTCATGATCCAGTGATGATGATCCAGCTCCAGTATTGAAGACTTGTGCCTATATGTATTGATGACTTGTGTCAAGAGAATACCTTCCTAGTTAAGAGGGAGTGTTGATGTATTTGTAACTTCGAAAGATATTCACTTGTATATTGTATGTATTACATTTGTACTTTATTGTATCCCCATCAGAGATGTATTATTCCTCCGATTGGAAGTGTCGTCATGTGTACTTGCAAGTGTTGCAAGTTATATTGCAAGTGTCGTAACTTATACTTGATGGGTTATTAGACCACCTTGTTGGGGTCGGCCTTATATGGGTCATGTGGGTCAAATGGTTATTAGACCACCCTAGTAGGGGTTGGCCCAGTCGGCATTATGTTAAGTGGTTATGTTAAGGCCGACCTAGTTGAGTAAAGGTCAAGTCAAGTTAGTGTATAAATAGAGAGTGTGTCTCTCTCATTTTACACATTCTATTACACTCACTTCACATTAGTGAGAGAGAGGAGGAGTGCGCACAAGTGGAGGAGGAGCATGCTGCTGTAGATATCTATATCTTGGGTTTGATCATGGTGATCATTGTATTGATGCTTATTCTATCTCTGAGGAAGTTGCGAGTTTTTTCATCTTCTTGGTTTTCCCCAATGAAATGTTTTGTGTTTCTTGTCTCTTATGCTTGATATGTTGTACATGTTTTTCTTTCAGTTAAGATACTAGATCATAATGTATTAAATTCTGAAAAACTAACAACCTATACAAAAATACACTAACCCTAACACCCTAAAAAACCTCCACGTTGACAATTGTTGAAAGATAATGGCTATATGTTAGAGTAAATGCCCAACCATTGGAACATGGAGGGATTTCCAATGATTCCCTAGCATAGCCATGTTGGGATTCAGGTGTACACCACAATGGAATCGAGGAGGGTCCACCACTATTGGCGTCCCTCCTCTATTACAAGGGGTGGACAAAAGTTCTGAATCCTAGTTGAAAACCATAAAGAAACGTAAAGTGGTTCCTAGTAAGGGTGGTGGTGCTTCATTAGTTGTTGGAGAGCATCTGCATCTAGATGATATCATGGATCTTAGCGGTACCCTTCTCCCTAGGAAAATTCTTAAGCAATAAAGTTTTTACAGATATTCTTAACTCTCAGGTTTACCATAACTGGCATTTGGTCCTAGGGTACAGGCTGGTGTTACATGTTCTTGTTTATTTTTAAAACCAAGGAGGATGTTGGGATCATACTAAAAGGAACTCGATTCTTGGATAGTTCCTATCTAGCACTTAAAATTTGGCATCCCTTGTTCGATGCTAGTTTGATATTTTGGACCTTTCACTATTTTAGGTGAATCTCCCCATCCTACCAATGGAGTTTTGGTTAGTTCCAACGATAATGGTGATTGAATATTTGCTAGGGAAGTATATTATTATGGATGGTAGTTTCATGTAGATATTGAAGTGGTCGATGGTCATTAATGAGAGGATATATGCAAACCTATTGGATTATCAACATGTCCCATTTCAATGTGTGTGCTTCTATGATTAATGATATTCCTTGAAAGAAGTCATCCTCTCTTCACTCAATGTACTTAAGTGATATGCATTGCACCGAGAAGAATAATAGAGATTCTGAAATGATGGGTACTAATGATTCCAATCATGAAACCATCCAAATTAGATACTAGTATATTCCCATTATTGACAAATGGGATATCCAACCACCATTTGTCTCAAATTGGGGTGCAATATCCTTAGGCCCACTTTATCTCTGTCATTTCATATGAAGGATTGGAGTCCCAAGTCTTCGATGAGGCATGGCTCGGGATCTTCTGGTAAGAAAATTTCATTCCCCCTTCCTTCTATTAATTTGAATGTTGTGTCTCAAAGTGTGGAGGACATGGGAATTTATGTTTATTACTTCCCCTAATTTTTCTAGGTGGTTTGGATTGGAGGGGTCCTTTCAAGGATCAAAAGGAGGTTTGAAACCCCTCCCACAAGGTTATTTATTTCTCTAGATTTTATGATCATTCTATTTTTTGGGGGGGAAACCAGCAAGGGGGAGGGAATTATTTCATATGTCCTAGAAGGGATCTTCTTCCCATGACCCATTCCTAGTCGGGGGATTGGGATCATATTATTTTAAGGAATTGCGGGGGGATCAATGGGTCAAAAGTCTCATTCGAGGCTAGCTGAGGAAAAAGACATCCCAGAAGTCAACCACGAAAGGAAAAAATATTATTGGGCCTTTAAAGCAAGGCATGCCCCCTCATATGCAATACCATGAATATTTTATCACTAAATATCCAAGCCAAAAATTTGGCCCCTAAAATATTAATTGAAATAGATCGGCCTAATATCTTCAATCTATGGAAAACCATGGGAACAATATTTCTTTTGGTTACAGATTTGAGTAAGGTGTTGAGAGGGTTGAACCTTTTAGATATTGATTCTATGGGGATGTCTGGAGGAATAATTACTCATTGGAATGATAATATTGCTCTCTTGAATCCCTTCTCATTCTCTTATGGAATTTGCACAACTTTTTACGTCAAAAATTTGGGTCTCTCTTTTACAATGCTCAACCTATATGGACCCTATGTGGTTAGGTGGGACTTCTGGGTTCAAATTCTGAATAAGCAGTGTCTTCAAACTAACAATCTAGTAGTTGTGATGAACTTAACTGCGCTCTCCATAGTGGGGAGATCTGGGGCTAGAATGATTGGATGCAAAAGACGGGAGAATATATGTTTCTTGAACTAATTGGAAGCTATGGATTTTATTGTTATTGAACCCATTAAGCTCTAACCGACTTGGACCAACAACCAAACAAGTAAGGATGTGATCTCAATATGTTTGGACACATTCCTGGTTCACATTGATTTGTTTCATCTGGTTTAGAGATATATATCTTGTGTTGGATTGGATAGGATCTCATATCATTTCCTCATTATTCTAAATTGGATCATGATGGGCCTAAGATAGGGGTACCTTTGAAATACAATTCAGGATGAACCTTGGAAGAAGAGTTCCAAATACTAGAAAAGGAGAATTGGAAGTTTTATGATCCCAATTTAGGCTCCTTGGATTGTGATCAATTTGTCTAAGCTCTCAATGCAATTAAAGAGAAATAATGAGAATGGGCATAGAAAAGGTTCAAGGAAAGGGACTCACAGATAAGGGATATGGAGGTAGATTTAGAGAGGATGTATGATGGCATTGATGGAGGTATTCTAAGTGAAACCAGGTAAGATAACTTGAATCTCATGGATACAAAAAAAAATAGTTATTAATTGTTAGGGAGAGGGATTCAAGGTTAATAAGTCAAGGAACCTGGCTGGAGCTAGGGGATGTCAATACCAAGTATTTCACCAATTTGCAGCATTCTGAAATAATAAGAACACCATTTGGGAATTGTCCAATTAGGATGGGGGAAAAGTTTGATATTTTAAGACTTTGGAATCTATGGGTGTATCAAATTTTGCTGAGATTTTAAAGGCTTCGAACAAAGTTACTATTTCCAAGATCCTTAAATTGGATTATTATTTCCAAGATCCATGCCTTTGGTTTCATGGGTTATGGTCTATATAACATCAGGTAACTTTGTTGTTCTTATCAATGATTCATCATCCTCCCTTTTTAATGCATAGAGGGGGTTGAGGCTATTGATGTATATGTAACTTCGGAATGTATTTCACATATATGTATATTGTATTCCTATAGAGATGTTATTATTCCTCTATACGGAAGTGTCGTCATTTATATTGTAAGTGTCGTAACTTATACTTGATGGGTTATTAGACCACCTTGTTGGGGTCGGCCCTGTATAAGTCATGTGGGTCAAAGGGTTACTAGACCACCCTAGTGAGGGTCAGCCCAGAAAACATTATGTTAAGTGGTTAAGTTGAGGCTGACCTAGTTGAGTAAAGGTCAAGTCAAGTTAGTATATAAATAGAGAGTGTGTCTCTCTCATTTTACACATTCTATTATCTCACTCACACTTGGGAGAGTGGCGCACTTGTGGAGGAGGAGGCTCTGCTACTAGGAGAAGACTATCTTTTGTATTCTGGTTGTATCATTGCTCTATCTATCTCCGAGGAAGTTATTGGGGTTTTTCACCTTTACGGTTTTTCCCAAGTAAATCTTTGTGTCTCTTGTGTGCTTGCATTATTGTGTCCATGATTGATATGTTGTACATGTTGTTCTCTCAGTTAATATCTTAGATCAAATTAAAGTAAATTCTGAAAATTTAACATGGTATCGGAGCTAGCTTGAAAGAAGGCATGATATGGCATGTATGACACTTGTTGCACTTACGATGCTAGGGCTTGATACAGCAAAACCCAGTCATCATATAACTTTCACTATAAATCCATTTTGGCAAAGTTTTCGGATCTGAAACATTTACAGGACGAATATAAGATCCCCATGTACCTTGTGTCGAAAGGACAACCTCTAATTCGTTGTACTTTGTGATTTATGATCTGTACAATATAGGGTTTCTGCCTCTTCCATATCTGAGTCAAAATCAGGTGACCTTGGGAAAAAGGTCATAACTTGGGCTAGGAAGCTCCAAATGAAATTTCGTAAAAAGTGACAGGTAGAAAACAGAATGTACTATCTCAGGAACAGTTTTCAGAGGCTGAAGTTGAACCAGTGACATGTGGAACTCCGTACAAGTTTTCTCTCCTGTATTATCCCATAAACAGGTCACGTTGCAACACTTGGCATAACTCTCTCTCAGAGAATCCAATTGAGGTCAGACCTTTCGGGATGGAAAGATAACAGGTCATAATATCTCATGAAAATTTTTTAGACCCTATGGATCGAAAAGTTCAGAGTTTCACTAGAAACAATCAGGTACATATTTTTGTCAAAACAAAATTATTTTTGAGCACCTTCATTCATGGCTTCCGGAATTTAGGGCTTCAGAGAAAGTTGGAATTTCTCTAATCGGAGACCACGGCTGGATGCTACTCATCAAAATCGAAATTTAAAGACCAATATCAGATTTTTTGGTTGGGCATAAGGCTAGGCTTGATCAAACCCCAGTTCGGGACTTTGATCGGAAAGATGGAAAATTAGGGCTTCTGCAAAACTTGGAATTTTGGAAATATGTAACCACGACTAGAAGCTCCTCAGAAAAATCGAAGCTTAGAGCTTTGAATCAAATCTTTTGGTTGGGTGAAGCTTCGGGAAACTCAAACCCTAATTCAGGGTCCTCCTCAGTGAATCCAGAAATCTAAAAGGCAATTTCGAGGGGTGAAACTTTGCAGTTTTCAAATTCTAAATATACCAACTTGATCAGCTCATCAAGGCGCATATTTCTATCCTTTCGGAAGTTTGAAATTCAAAGTTTGAATTTTTGGGTTTTCCTTGACAAACCCTAATCCAGCTCTAGGTCTAGTTCTTGCAAATCAAGTGGATTGGGTTAATCCTAGAAGAAGATGGATTGGTCACCTGCATAAGTGAAGAAGTTCCTGTCTCAGAGGGAGATGAGGCTAAGGCCTTCCATAAGAATATTACAAGCAATCTTGACAGGTATCACTTACAGGTATGTTTCATGGTTAATTTTATCATATGTTTGTCTTCATATCATTACAGTACAATCTTGATTAGTTACTAGACTTGTCGTATCACCTTAATAGAAGATATTCATTGATTAAGGTTTTGACAGTTATGAATGTACTAATGCATTGTGATGTTGTATGAGGTTTATGTTGTTCGCTAACATAAAAGGTACACCAAGAAAGACAAATCATGTTCTACTTCAAGAACATATGATCATGGTGACATGAAGACAAAGATTCATCCATTGTCATGGATCACATAGAAGATCTACTTTCGAGGTATGTATAACTTGGTCCTACAATGGTTAACCTATGAGACATGTAGGTTACTAGCACAAGTCACCGATGAGAACCAGAAGACATTATGCGGGTATGTTATACATAACTAGCTAGCATGCTAATCCAGGTATGTTTTTCCTATATCAAGCTAGAATCCTACCTTGTGTTAGGATCTTATACTGTTGTGTTGTTGATAATGATTATTCATGAAGTCATAGGTTTGAATAGTCATGGCTATATGCATATTATGTTTCTTACCATAATTGATGATATGACTAACTAGAAGAATCATGAAGGTATAGGTTTGAGTAATCACGGGTTTATGCATTGATGATTTAACTAATCAGAAGAGTCCTATGATCAAATAAGAATATGCATGAGTAAAAGAAGACTTCCCTGAAACCTTGAATACTAATGTTTATTATCTGTGAATGATCATGACTATACATGTTTAAGATTATTGTGTTTTGATAGTATTAAGATTATACTAATAAATGTGTGATTATGTATGAGACCTCAAGGATAACACAATGGTGATACTAATAAGCATGCATAGTGATTAAGGATGGATGTAAGTTCAAGGACAGGTAATCCAGGAAGCAAGGATCAAGAGGGAGCACACTCTAGTTGTTCTTGCAAGAAAGCAAAGGAGCACACTTTAGTAGTTTATGCAAGGATACATATATTCAGAGGGAGTTGACCATCTTTCTACATTCCACAACAAAAAGGTGTAGAAGAAGCTACTTCAGCAGCTCCTGCAAGGAAGCAAAGACTCAGAGGGAGTCCACCCAACAACCAAACAAAGATAAGTATTTTTAATTATCATTTCTTGCATATTTGTTTGTTTAAATAAAATTGTTCAATGATGTATATGCTCATGTTCCTAGACTTAGGATATGTATTGTGCATATTAGAGTGATTGCATTAATGAACAATATACTACTAATATGCATGTCATGGGTAAGTGGCCTATGGCACTGTACAACATTCCAGTGCTACTTATCTAGAATGAAACCTCTTTGCTGACATGTTGGGAGTAGTGCAAACTCTTAACAATGTTCTGGTAGAGACTGGAAGGCATCTAGAAAGTTGTGGAACATGGATAAATGTTGTATTGAAGCATTGGCTAAGATAATTGCATGACTATATGACATATTTCTTTATGTGTAAGAATTTGTCTGAAAATTATGAGATGTTTCTAATCATGCAATTTAACTTGTTTTGTAGAAAAGACCATATACCTTCACCTACAAAAGAAGGACTACAACATTTGTTCAAGCAACAAAATTATCTATTGAAGATATTGAAGTTCCCAGGATATGGGAAGAATGCCATGATCTGTCAATCATGAAGAACGATGTTTGGGATGCGGTCCCAAGAGCTGAAGGGAAGTCTGTTGTGACTTCCAAATGGAACTATCAGATCAAGCATGCTGCAGATGGCAGCATAGAGAAATATAAAAGTGATGAAATAGAAGATACACCAGATGGATTTCAACACAGCCTTCTTGAATGGTGTAGTCATATATGTGTGCAAAACTTGGTAGGATAGATAGCTTTCTATCCAATTTGGGATTTACCAAGAGTAAAGTGGATTCCAACCTTTACTACAAGGTTGAGGAAGGAAATCTAGTGATACTACTTTTGTATGTGGATAACCTATTTGTTACAGGTGAAGATAGATTGATTGCCGACACGCAGCGAAAGCTTGCTACCGAGTTTGAGATGAAGAACTTGGGGATGGTGCACTATTTGTTTTTGGACAAGGGAAGTATGCAGTAGAGATCCTGAAGAGGTTCGGGATGATGGATTGCAAGGCCATGGCCACACCTATGGCATCGAATCTGAAGCTTCTTTGTGATGCTTCATCTGAGTCCGTTGATGTCTTTATGTATCGTCAGATGATTGGGTCCTTGATGTACCTGACGAACAAGAGACCAGATATTTGCTTTGCGGGGAACACATTGAGCTAGTTCCTGACGGATCCGAGGAGTGTTCACTTGGTTGCTGTAAAGCATGTTCTGAGATACCTGAAGGGTACAATGGATTATGGGATCAAGTATGAAGCGAATCAAAAGTTTAACCTGCGGGGTTATGTTGATTCAGATTGGGCTGGCAGTGCTGCAGATAGGAAGAGCACATCTGGATGTTGCTTTAGTATGGGATCAGGTGTGATCTCTTGGTTTAGCAAGAAGCATTCCTACGTAGCACTGAATACAGATGAGGCAGAGTATGTTGCAGCTTGTTCAGCTAATTGTGAGGTAGTATGGCTACGAAAGCTACTGTCTGAGTTATTTGATCTCCCGTTGGATGCTACTGGTATCTTCTGCGATAACTAGAGTTGTGTGAAGCTGTGTGAGAACCCAGTGTTTCATGACAGGTCGAAACACATAGAGATCAAATATCACTATATCAGGGATATGGTGCAGAGAGGATTCGTGAAGCTCCTGTATATTGCGACGGACGAGCAGATTGCAGATGTGCTGATGAAGCCACTAGCCAGGGTGAAGTTCGATTACTTCAGGGAGAGGCTTGGTGTTCTTCAGATTGATGACACTTCGAGGAAAAAGTGATGGACACATTTTCATAAGCCATTCCAAGCATGTTGGAAGGAGGATCCTTCACATGTCTGTGGATGTAAGCACTGGATGATGAGCATCGGGATGATGCTCCAGTTACTGCTCTGTATATGAATCATGTTGGATCTTGGATATGATCAGTTGGATCATTTATATTTATATGTATGTACGCATCATGTTGGATGCTGGATATGATCAGTTGGATCATTTATATGTATGTACGCATCATGTTGGATGCTGGATATGATCGGTTGGATCATTTGTATGTATTTTGTATATGCATCATGTTGGATGCTTGGACCATGTATCTGTATATGTATCAGGTGGATACATTGTATGATCAAGTGGATCATGTATTTGTATTTGTATCAGGTGGATGCATTGTATGATCAGGTGGATCATGTATGATGATATGTATCAGGTAGATACTTGGTATGCATCAGGTAGATGCATTGTATGATCAGGATGATCATGGATGACGAGCTTCAGGATGTTGCTCCATATGACATGCAGTAGGATGTTGCAGTGATGATGATCAGGATGATCATGTGTACATCAGGATGATGTATGGTGAGTATCAGGTTGTGCAGATGAGCATATAATTTGGCTCTGGGAGATTTGCAGATAGTCTTTCAAGGTTTTACCTATGGCATGTAATCTGGCCCTGAGATATCTGGCAAATGCTCTTTCGAGGTTTTTCTCTGGGAGGACATATAATTTGGCCCTGGGAGATCTGCAGATAGTCTTTCGAGGTTTTTCCTATGGCATATAATCTGGCCCTGGGATATATGGCAGATGCTCTTTCGAGGTTTTGTCCTATGTCAGATAATATGTCCCTGGGAGATCCGATAGGTTGGGCTGTGTGCCCGTAATAAGTCCTAGGATGCTCTTGCGAGGTTTTTCCATGACCACATATAATCTGTCCCTGGGAGATCCTATAGCTAGAGCTGTGTGCTCATAACAGCCTGGGATGCTCTTGTGAGGTTTTGTGGTGACCACATATAATCTGTCCCTGGGAGATCCTATAAGTAGAGATGTGTGCTCGTAACAGCCTGGGATGCTCTTGCGAGGTTTTGTGGTGAGGTCACATATAATATGGCCCTAGGAGATCCTATAGGTAGATCTGTGTGCTCGTAATAGCCTGGGATGCTCTTTCAAGGTTTTGTGACGCACGTAATAAGTCCTGAGGTTTCCACAGTATGGCCAATGACGACGAAGACCTGCAGGTGGTGGGCCTACATCCAGTATGAAAAAGGACTGGCTCTGTAGAACTTCCTATGACAAGTAGATTTAGAGATTGATTGAGATAGCAGCAGCAGTGACGATGATGATGACTCAATGACGATTATCTAGTGACGATGATCCAGAGAAGAAGACTTGTGCTAGAAGACCTGTGTCGAGAAATACCTTCCTAGTTAAGAGGGAGTGTTGATGTATATGTAACTTCAGAATGTATTTCACATATATGTATATTGTATTCCTATAGAGATGTTATTATTCCTCTATACGGAAGTGTCATCATTTATATTGTAAGTGTCGAAACTTATACTTGATGGGTTATTAGACCACCTTGTTGTGGTCGGCCCTGTATAAGTCATGTGGGTCAAAGGGTTATTAGACTACCCTAGTGGGGGTCGGCCATGTTAGCATTACGTTAAGTGGTTAAGTTGAGGCCGACCTAGTTGAGTAAAGGTCAAGTCAAGTTAGTGTATAAATAGAGAGTGTGTCTCTTTCATTTTACACATTCTATTATCTCACTCACACTTGGGAGAGTGGTGCACTTGTGGAGGAGGAGGCTCTGCTACTAGGAGAAGACTATCTCTTGTATTCTGGTTGTATCATAGCTCTATCTGTCACTGAGGAAGTTATTGGGGTTTTTCACCTTTACGATTTTCCCCAAGTAAACTCTGTGTCTCTTGTGTGCTTGCATTATTGTGTCCATGATTGATATGCTGTAGATTTGCTGTACATGTTGTTCTCTTAGTTAAGATCCTAGATCGGATTGAAGTAAATTTTGAAAATTTAACAAAGGCAGGGCTATCCATTATCCCCATATCGTTTTGTCTTAGTTTCCAAAGGTCTCAGTAGGGCAGTTCTAGATGCTTGAAGCAAATGGATAATGAAAGGAGTACACTTGGGAAGAAATGGGCCTTTATCACATCTACTTTTATAGACGATCTGCTTCTCTTTTGTTATGGATCAAGAGAGATGGACACATTATTAGCGGAATCCTTCAAATTTTCTATTGTGCAACAATGATGGAATTTAACAACATGAAGTATACTCTATACACTATTAATCTCTCTCATGAACATTCAGTATCCTTCTTTACTCATTTTCTCCTTCAAAAATAATCCTTATATGGTGACATCAAATATTTATGTTTCATTCTCAAACCCAATTGATTTTTAAAAAATGACTGGCTCTAGATAATAAATAAAGTGGAAAGAATCATAAATCATTGGTGAAATAAGTGGCATTCTCATAGTGGAAGGTTGATTTTGGTCAAAACTGTTCTCGAAGCTATTCCCATATGTACTGGCATACCCTTTCTCATATTCCTAAGGGGGTTATGGAAAAGATTCATAAAATTGTCATAGGGAAATCATGATTACAAAGGCATGAATTGGGTTTGATGGCATAAACTGGTTGTTCCTAAAAAGCAACGTGGTTGAAATATCAAGAATTATGATCACCTTTTTGGTCTCTCATGTTAATTTTTCGATAATTTCATTCCATTATCATTTAGGATCACTAAGATAATAACATGTACAGCATATCTACAGCATATCAATCCTAGACACAAAAGCAATCACACAAGAGACATGGAGTTTCACCGGGGAAAACCAAGAAAGTGAAAAACCCCACAACTTCCTCAGAGATAAGATAAGCCAAAAACCAAGATCACAATGATCAAACCCAATAAGATGTCTCTAGTAGATGCTCCTCCTCCTCCACATGTGCACCACTTTCTCTCTTAGCTATGTGAGCTTGAGAAGTGAGTGAATGAATCAAATGAGACACACAACCTCTCTATTTATACACTGACTTGACATTCCAATAAATCATTGGGGCCGACTTGCTAATCAAGTATAATAACCCAACCACATGACCTAACTAGGGCCGACCCCACAATGGTGGTCTAATAACCCATCAATACAAATGACGACACTTACAATGTAACTTGCGACACTTGCAAATACAAATGACGACACTTCCAATCAGAGGAATAATACATCTTTGTGGGATATACAATAAAGTACAAATGTAATACATAGAAGAATATCTTCCGAAGTTACAAATACATCAACACTTCCTCTTAACTAGGAAGGTATTCTGAACATAGGTCATCAAAACATATTGGCGCATGTCTTCAATTATGGAGTTGGATCATCATCACTAGATCACGGAACATCATCATCATCACTGTTGTTGCACTTGACATCTTGATCACTGGGCTATCTTTGAATTTTGCTCGTCATAGGAAGTTCTACAGAGCCAACCCTTTTTCATGTTGGGTGTAGGCCCACCACCTGTAGGTCTTCATCATCACTGGCCATACTGTGGAATCCTCAGGACTTATTACGTGCATCAACAAAACCTAGCTTAGACTATAGGATCTTTTACATGTTGACTGTCACAAAACCTTAAAAGAGTGTCTTGCAACCTGCAATAACTCTAAAGAGAATCCTAGCTCAGACTATAGGATCTCCGGGACTGATTACATGTGACCCCCCACCGCAAAACCTCGAAAGAGTATCCTATCTCAGACTATAGGATCTCCCAGGATCTTTTCTATGTGGTTTGTAAAAACCTTAAAAGCCTGTCTTGCAACCTACAAGAAGTCTAAAGAGAATCCTAGCTCAGACTATAGGATCTCCAGGACTTATTACATGCCTCTATGGTAGCAAAACCTCGAAAGAGTATCCTAGCTCAGACTATAGGATCTCCCAGGATCTTTTCTATGCTACATGCAAAACCTGTCCACGGCCACTGAGTATCAACCTGATACTCATCATACATCATCCTGATCATCATCATAGCATTGTCCTGATGCATATCATCTAGAATATCATCCTAATACTCATCACACATGATCATCCTAATCATCATCACTGCATCGTCCTGATGCATATCATCCAGAGTATCATCCTGATACTCATCACACCTGATCATGCTGATCATCATCACTGCATCGTCCCGATGCATGTCATCCAGAGCATCGTCCTGATACTCATACATATACATGATCCAACTGATCATACAAAGCATCCACCTGATGCATATACATATACATGATCCAACTTATCATACAAAGCATCCACCCGATGCATATACATATACATGATCCAATTGATCATACAAAGCATCCACCTGATGCATATCCAAAACATTAACTAGAGCATCGTACTGATGCTCATCACACAATGCTTACATCCACAACCATGGGAGGGATCCTCCTCTCACCATACTTAGAATGGATCCTGCAAATGTGTCCCATCACTTCTTCCTCGAAGTATCTTAAATTTGAAGAACACCAAGCCTCTCTCTGAAGTACTCAAACTTCACTCTGGCTAGTGGTTTCATCAACACATCTGCAACCTGCTCATTCGTCGCAACATAAAAGAGCTTCACTTCTCCTCTCTACACCATATCCCAGATATAGTGATATTTGATCTCAATGTGCTTCTACCTGTCATGGAACACCGGGTTCTCAGACAACTTCACACAACTTTGGTTGTCACAAAAGATACCAGTAGCATCCAACAGGAGATCAAATAACTCAAATAGTAGCTTCCTCAGCCATACTGCCTCACAACTAGCCGAATAAGCTGAAACATACTCTGGTTCGGCTATACTCAGTGCTACGCAGGACTGCTTCCTGCTAAACCAAGAGATCACACCTGATCCCATACTGAAGCAACACCCAGAAGTGCTCTTCCTATCTGCAGCACTGCCTACGCAATCTGAATCAAGATAGCCTGTAGGTTAAACTTTTGATTCGCATCATACTTGAGCCCATAATCAACTGTACCCTTCAGGTACCTCAGAATATGCTTTACAACAACCAAGTGAACACCTCTTGGATCCGTTAGGAACTGGCTCAATGTGTTCACCACAAATCAAATATCTAGTCTCATGTTCATTAGGTACATTAAGGACCCAATCATCTGACGATACACCATGACATCAATCGGATCAGATGAAGCATCACACATAAGCTCCAGGTTCGATGCCATAGGTGTGGCCATGGCCTTGCAGTCCATCATCCCGAACCTCTTCAGGATCTCTACTGCATACTTCCCTTGTCCAAGGAAGATTCCATCTGCACTTTGCCACACCTCCATGCCTAGAAAGTAGTGCATCATCCCCAAGTCCTTCATCTCAAACTAGGCAGCAAGCTTCCTCTTCGTGTCGGCAATCAATCTATCCTCACCTATAACAAATAGGTCATCCACATACAAAAGTAGTATCATAGGATTGCCTTCCTCAACCTACTAGTAAAGGTTGGAATCCGATTTACTCTTGGTAAATCCCAAACTGGATAGGAAACTATCCATCCTACCATACCAAGTCCTAGGAGATTGCTTCAATCCATACAAGGCTTTATTCAACCTACACACATATGACTCCCTGTCATGTGTCTCAAAACCGAGTGGCTGCTCCACATACACTTCCTCTTCGACTGCACCATTCAAGAAAGTTGTCTTGACATCCATCTAATGTATCTTCTACTTCATCACTGTAGCTAGAGCAAGTAATATTCTGATGGAAGTGTATCTAGCTACATGTGCAAAAGTCTCTTCATAATCTATTCTCTCTTTCTGGGAGAAGCCACGATCTACAAATCTCGCTTTGTGTTTTTCTATGCTACCATCTGCAGCATGCTTGATATTATAGATCCACTTGGAAGTCACAACAAACTTCCCTTCAGGTCTTTGGAATATATCCCAAACATCATTCTTCATGATCGACTGGTACTCCTCGACCATGGCATCCTTCCATTCTTTCTTTTCCACTACTTCTTCATAATTGTAAGGTTCTTTGTTCATAATATCACAGAGTAAGGCAACATAATTGGTATGTGATCTTGTCCTTTCCCTTTCTCTGTGTTCTTCTTCTGGAATGCCATATCTTTCTGCATCTTGAATGAGCTCTCTAGCCCATGTAGGTTTCCTCTTGTGAGAGTTCTTCTCACGGGGTGGATCTATAGGTTCTTGTGGATATTCAATTTCACGATCTTCTTCTGGAATTGCTTCATTCATAGTGGTGTCTTGAAATCTGGTTACCTTTGGTTCTTCATATTCTTCAATAGGTGTCTTTCTTGATTTGATGCATGCTGAGTCTTCACCAAATGTTACATCCCTACTGATATCAATCTTTTTGAACCTTGGAAAGTATATTCTGTAAGCCTTCGAGCTTTCATTGTAACCCACAAAGATGCCCTTCTTTCCTGAAGGATCTAGCTTTGTCCTCTTTTCTTTTGGAATTTGTGTAAATACAGGACAACCAAATATCCCGAGATGGCTAACTTCAGGTTTCTTACCAGAGAATACTTCTTCTGGTGTCTTGTTGTCAAGTATCTTGTGAGGTGTTATGTTATGTACATATACAGTTGTCCTAGTTGCTTCTGCCCATAGATGCACAGGAGGATCCTCGTCATGAAGCATTTCCCGTGCTACTTCCATGATAGTTCTATTCTTCCTTTCTGCAACTCCATTTTGTTGTGGATTGTAAGGAGCAGTCAACTCCCTCTTAGTCCCTGAATCACTACATAGTTTCTTGAAATCACCTGAAGTAAATTCTAAGCCATTGTCAGATCTGAAGGTCTTGATTTTCTTATTAGTTTGATTTTCTATCAAGGATTTGAATTCCTTGAACTTATCAAACACTTCATCTTTATTCTTCAAGAAGTAAACCCAAGTCTTCCTAGATAAATCATCAATGAAAGAAACATAGTATACATACCCACGTAGAGAATTGGATGACATCGAACCGCATACATCGGAGTGGATAATCTCCAAGATTCCTTTTTCTTTGCTTTCGTTGCTTGGAAATGCCTTCTTTGTGTTCTTTCCTTTTTCACATCCTTTGCAAACACCGTCATGTTTAGACTGGATTTCAGGAAGACCTTCTGCAAATTTGCTTGCAATTGGTAGTGCTCTATAGTGCACATGTGCAAGAATTCTATGCCAAAGTTCACTTGGCTCCATGGATTCATGTACCATGGCATGTTCAGGTTGTCCCTTCAATTTGTACAATCCTCCCTCTTGCTCTCCAATCACTACTGCATCATATATGGTCTTACTTTTGGCCACATGAGTACTTGGCCATCCAAAAATGCAACTCTAATCCTTTTTTCATCCAAAGATGATATGGATAGAAGATTCTTCTTGAGCCCAGGTACATATAGAACATCTTTCATATTCAAAGACTTCCCAGAGTCTAGTTTGTAGGAGGCTTCACCACTTCCTTTGATAGGATATTGATAGTCATCCCCAAGTTTCACTTTATGAGGTGACTCATGTTCAGATAGATCTACAAAGGATTCTTTAAACCCAGTCATGTGTTTGGAAGCCCCACTATCAATAAGCCAATCATCACACCCATGAGAGATAGTACCTATGAGAGCAAAGATTAGAACATATTCATCTTCACTTGATGAGTCATCACTTTTTGCTCTAGTCTTCTTCTTGGGAGGTTCATCATCTTTAGCAACATGAGCATGATATCTCTTCTTTTTGTCGTCGTTGTTGTTGTTGTTGTTGAAGTCTTTTCTTTTCTTGGGATATTCTGAAGCAAAGTGTCCTTTTTCATCACAATTGAAGCATCGAACATGAGAGAGATCTTTCTTTTTTTGATGGAAGTGAGAGTGTTTCTTGTTGTGAGATTTCTCCCTCTTAAACTTACTTCCCTTAGTGTGTGCTGTGAGGGCTTGATCTTCATTCCCCATCTTTTCTTCTCGGTCCACAAGCCTAGCTTCTTCTTGTGAACATTATTCCCATATTCTACAGAAGGAGATCAATTTCCTTCTTCCACAAAATTCCTTGGATGGAGGAGTCCCATGACCTAGGTATTCAAGGCAGTCATGACAATTTCTCCATTTTCCACTACTTTATCCACAGCTTCAAGTTGTTCCTTGATTTGAGAGACCTTAGAGAAATAGGATTGGATGGTCTCTCCATTCTGTAATTTTACCCCTTTCAATTGATTCCACAGAGTCATCTTCCGATTTATGTTCTTTCCTTCAAACAACTTGGTCAAAGAGTTAAACATCTCCTTAGGTGTCTTTAGGGAAGACACATGGGGTATGAGATGGTCTTTTATAGAATCAACAATGATTCTCTTAGCCTTGACCAAGTCCTTCTTGTGTAAGACCTTAGCCTCATCTCCCTCTAGAATTGGATCTCTTCTTTTATGTAGGTGTCCAAATCATTCTCTTCTAGGATTAACCCAATCTTATACTTCCATGCTCGGAAGTAATCAGCTCCATCAATATTATCCTCAAGCTTGGTGTAGTGAGACATCTCAAAGAGTACTTCAAATGGAAATATAAATTTTTAGGTCTTACCACTTGATTTGCTGAAAACTCGATCTGGAGCTGGATTAGGGTTTGTAAGAGAAACCCTAAAAATTCAAAATTTGAATTTCAAACTTCTGAAAGGATAGAAAGATGTGCCTTGCTGAGCTGGTCAAGTTGGTATACTCAGAATTTGGAAAATTTTCACCCCTCAAAATTGCTTTTGAGATTTCCGGATTCACTGGACAGGACCCCAAACTAGGGTTTGATTTTCCCAAAGCTTCACCCAACCAAAAAGTTTGATCCAAAGCTCTAAACTTCGATTTTTCAGAGGAGATTCCATCCGTAGTCTTGGATTTTAGAAATTCCAATTTTTGCAGAAACCCTAATTTTTAGGTCAAAAACTGAAATAGCTCAGGATTGAATTCTCTTTCGATATAAAGGTGCGCCCTTCCAAGGAGAGTCAATATAGCCTCCTGCCTTTGATGATCTATGGAGAGAAACCCAAATATTAAGAAGTCATAGCTTCCGCAGCTGCATAGTTCCTTCTTCTTAGGTCAGCTCTGATCCCATGTTAATTTTTTGATAATTTCATTCCATTATCATTCAAGATCACTAGGAGAATAACATGTACATCATATCTACAACATATCAATTATAGACACAAAAGAAATAACAAAAGAGACACAGAGTTTCACCGAGGAAAACCAAGAGGGTGAAAAAACTCGCAACTTCCTCAGAGATAAGATAAGCCACAAACCAAGATCACAATGATCAAACCCAATAAGATGTCTCTAGCAAATGCTCCTCCTCCTCCACATGTGCGCCACTTTCTCTCTTAGCTATGCGAGCTTGAGAAGTGAGTGAATGAATCAAATGAGAGACACAACCTCTCTATTTATACACTGCCTTGACCTACCAATAAATTACTGGGGCCGACTTGCTAATCAAGTCTAATAACCCAACCACATGACCTAACCAGGGACGAACCCACACGGGTGGTCTAATAACCCATCAATACAAATGACGACACTTACAATGTAACTTGCGACACTTGCAAATACAAATGACGACACTTCCAATCAGAGGAATAATACATCTCTGTGGGATATACAATAAAGTACAAATGTAATACATAGAATAATATCTTGCGAAGTTACAAATACATCAACATCTCATTGGATACAAAGTATTTGTGGAATGTAATCATTAAAGAGGGCTTATAGAAGAGGATTCTTGTGGAAAAATATATAAAACCAAGGAAAATTATGGATTGAAATATAAGGGAGAACAAAAGCATCCAAAATGTATCTAATCAATGGAAATCCCCAACTCTTGCTTTTTCAATTTTGGGTCCATACCTTGCTTGGAAGGTGGGGGATCATACGTATATATGAGTGGGAATGAATTCTATAATGGGGTATAGTAGGCATATATTCCTTCCAGATGACATTATCTCTTTCTTGAGGGCTTCAAGAAAAGCAATGTTCTACTAGGTGACTAATACCATGAATTCAACTCTTTGGAGACAAGGGTGGTTATCAATGGTGGATTTGGGTCTCAAGATGCACATAAATCCAACTTGGGATATTTTGATTTCTGATCTAAACCACACTAATACTAGATTAACTGGAGATGAGGATGCACTTATGTGATTTTATATTCAAATTGGGAGAAATTACAGAGAAAAACATGGATATTCCTATCTTCTTCCATTGGTAGCATATGCAATTTGGTGGTGGCAAAAAAAATCTCAAATGAAAGCTGCAAAACTACTTATGTGGCTTGTCCATAATGGTCGTGTTCTAACATGGGATCAATTCCAGTGTAGAGGAAAAGTGGGCCTATACATATGAATGTGGACCCATACATATGCATAATGTTTAAAAATTATGAAGAGACTAACAATCACTTGTTCTTACATCTCTCTTACTCCGAATAGGTACACGAACTATTTTAGAAAAGATCACTTTGCCGAGGAAATAGTTTAGTTTCTTATTTTTATATAATTGGTTTGATAATTGGGAATACCCTTCCGCTCTTATCCCTCTCGAGAGTATGGGAAACGTAGAACAACATGATTTTTGAGGGTCAACTTACTCCTCCTCAAACTACTATCAAAATTTGGTTCCATATGACTTACTTCTTGACTTATTCTCCTTTAAAAATCCATCGGATAATTAAAGAAATTCAAATCGATAAAACCATGGAATGAGGCTACTTCAATGGTGCTTTCTAGGATTTTGGTCCAATGGTGGGTGTGGAATTTGTTCTTTGTCTTCCAAACATAGAATAGTATCATTTTCAAGGCCAACCTTGGCACGACTACTAATAACATTGGTAAATTTTATGCAGTATATTACTTACTGGAATTTTTTCCTTCTATGAATATTGGTCGCATTCAGATCTTTGGAAACTCATTACTCACAATTAATTGGATGAAAGGCCATTATCATATTCACAACACTTATCTTTCCCCTTTGGCGGTTCAAATCATAAGGGTGACTACTCAGTTTCAACAAATGGTCTTTGGACAGATATAGAAGGAACAAAATTGTTTAGCCGACTAAATTTCTAAATCTTGTCTTTGTCGTCTTCAACAAAATTTTTCCTTCGAGACCTTCCACCTTACCATATTTCGAATATTTATTTTGGGATGTCTATACATTATATTAATCTTACTAGTTCTTTGCATAGTTTTGGTTGGGCTCATCTTTGGACAATGTTTAGGGACATTAAGTATTTATTCTCTTAGAATTTTATATTTTACTCTCTGTTATAAACACTTAAGGAATATATTTTTCATTTTATTTGAATAGGAAATATGTTTTTCAATATTGTAAAAACATTTATTCAAAATTTACAATTTTTTTAATTTAAAATATTATTTAATTATATTTATTTATATAAATAAGTTGATATGATTGTATTTTATTTCCAAATAAATAAAAACGTTTCATTAAAAAAGTTAAAAGAATACAATGCATAGTTTTTGGATTGATTTTAATATTAAATAAAGTTGATAGAAGTATAAGTATAAATTTTTAATTAATTTTTTAATACGTTTTCACAATTTGAAAAGAAGTATATAAAAATTTAAGGAAGTTATTTTTTAAAGAATTTAAAATTATAATTAAATTTTATTGATTTGATATGGTCAAAATGATTGATAATAATAATTCAAGTTAAAAAAGTTCCCAACTTGTTGGTGCATCATAGTTTATTGGATTTTGAAAAAGATAGCCTACATGATTTATAAAATCTCAAAACTATATTGAACTTTTTATAGTTTAATAATCTAAAACAAGTTTAGAGTTGCATAGGTACAATGCTACATGTTCTTAAAGTCCAAAAGTTTAAACAACAAAGAGCAAGAACTTGTTCTTGCAACAATTATTAAGCTAGTGTTCATGTACACACTTGCAATGAGATTTTTTAACTCTAACTCCTTGTTTGTTAATGAAGGCTTATAGCCTACTTCTTGCAATGAGAATTTTTAACTCAACTCCTTGTTTGTTAATGAAGGCTTATAGCCTACTTCCCATTTGTGTTTTGGAATTTAGTGAGTTAATAACTACACATGAGTGTGGATGCTTAACTCAACTCCTTGTTTGTCAATGAAGTCTTATAGCCTACTTTGATTTGTAATTTGGCATTTAGTGAGTTTATAAATATCCATGAGTGAGTGTGAATGCTTAACTCAACTCCTTAGTGTTAATGATGCCTTATACCCTACTTATCATTTGTAATTTGGCATTAAGCGATTTCATAAGTACCCAAGAGTGTAAATGCCTATCTCAACCCTTTGTTGGTTTATAAATCCTTATAGCCTACATCCCATTTGAAATTTGGCATTTAGTGAGTTCATAAATACCCTTGTTTTCCATATAGGTGTGGTGTTACAATAATGTAAAAGAAGTTTTGCCTGGAAACATGGCCTCACTATTCTAAAGAGAAGAAGAGAGATAAATGAAGAAGCTTGGGTTCCTAATTGTATAAGCATTGCATAACTATCTTTTATGTAATAATACTAGCATAACATGGTAGTGATAATTGACAAAGTGTCCTCAGGTACACAAGTTTTATTGACATGGAGAAATATAGTTACATAAGACACATGAGGGCTAAGAACCAAATCTACCTCATGCAAAATGGGTTTAAATAACCCAAGAGAAATATCTAAAATCCCGTTACCTAAAACTAACTAAGAACACCTCATATAATCACGTGAGTGTGTAGGGGTCCTTTTACAATGAATTTTATTAAGCTAAAGTCCTAAACCTATGTTTTGGATCATAATTTCTAACAATCCCCCTTTGATTCAAAACTTCTTTACAACAAATACCAAGTTCATTTTTGAACTTTGTGAATATAACCCTTCCAAGAGATTTGGGGAAGATATCCACAGTTTGATCTTCCGATGGATAATACTTTGGTTTGATGATTTCCTTGATGACAAGAGTTCGAATGTAATGAAACTTAGTATCAACATGTTTTGTCTTCAAATGAAAAAATGGATTTTTAGCTAACTTGATGGTTGACTGACCATCGATGAATACTGAAGTAGCTTCCTTTTGAACAACTTTAAAATCTTGTATAATTCTTCGTAGCCAAACTATTTCACAAGTTGCTTCCTAAAATGAGATATATTGAACTTTTGCTGTAGAATTTACAATTGTATCCTACTTTTTACAACTCCACGACACAAAAACTGATCCCATATTCATTAAATAACCCAAAGTAGACGCTCTATCATCAATATCTCCAGCAAAATCTACATCTCAATAGCCAACAAGTCTAATTTTTTTGTTCCTTTTAAACTCAAGTCCAAAATATTTTGTTCCTTGAAGCTACCTTAGTACCCTTTTTGTTGCATTCCAATGAATTTCCCTGGGTTCCTATATATACCTGGTGTAACGTCCCCTCCCATCATACCAGTGCGATGGAGAGAACGTGATGCTAAGGCTGGGCATCTAGCCCCATGATTATTAACAAAATTCACATAATATAAAAAGTGACATATGTAGATGAAAATTCTATTACACATCTAGAATTCATTCAAGATATTCATGATAGTCATCAAATAAATACATTACAGAATTAACACAAGAGAGTACTTATCTTAAAACAAATTAGTCCCGAGCAACTAGCTATGCCGCTGCAATGTTCCACCTAACCATAGGCCAGTTGTGTTGATCGATCTCTCAACACAACTGCCACCCCCTAGCTGGGCATGATTTCTACAAGGAAAGAGGGAACAACAGACTCACACATAACTAGATATACACCAAAATCATCCAAGCCAATCTATAGTTGGGTTTATTAGGCTACTAAGGCAATGGAAAGGAAGAATTGCTAAGCTAGTGAGATCAACCACAGAGCTAAGGATACCTCTACAAGATCTATCCAGCTTGGTTCCCCACAATACCTACACACCCGACACAAGGAAGTATTCCCTTCACTACTACACAGTCCCTCAGGTTATAACTTCCAATCTAGTACTGTTCAAGGTGTGCAAAGAAGAGTAGCCAACCCTTTTGATCTTCTTGAGAGGTTACTTTCCTCACTAGGTTTATCAAGCCAATTCTGGTCCACTCCCACTCCTAATTTCTTGCTCACAAGCTCAAACCAAAATAGGGATTCAAATAACAGCAAAATCACAAATGTTGGGCATGAAGAGAAATGTTTTGACACTAGGATGCCCATAATGGGTTTCCATTAGTTTCAATAAAAACGTGGGAAACCAAAAATGATATGGCAAGTGGGAAATCAACCATGGGAGAGAAAAAACGTTTTCAGCAAATGTTTATGGGCATTCAAGGGACAGAAACGGTCTCCATAAACCCCCAAATCGTGACTCCCTTCCTCCCAGCCACTTTGCAATAGAAAAACGAGCTCCCAACTATGGAAAATGTAGGAAAAAGATGGAAAACGTGAAGGAGAAATCCCCATCTAGCTCCAACTGTGTGAGAGAGAGAAGACCATGGGTGAAGAATGGATTTGGGCACCATTTCGTGGGTGTTTTCTTGCCCAAGAAGCAAAAATAAGATTTCCCAGGTTGATGGCTTGCCCATACACGAAATTGGCTACCATATCTCTCCAATCCCAAGGCATTAACTACCTCAACCAACTCTTGGAAGAATTAAATGATTGGGTACATAAGTCAAAATGGGTAGTTGATGGTTTATTGGTTTTCTCAATGACATTTGGCTTAACACTATTGGCTCAAGGATTTGAATATTTCCATCCCTATTCCTTGTGAAAATCATGCCCCCGTCTCTTTGTTGCATTGCATAGCTAGTTGTGGGTATTTCATTAAAATTCATACTTACATGATGTCTTAATTTCTATTGTGCGTGGCTAGCACAAGAACCATATGCATCAATTTTTAATTGCCGATACATAAAACGATAAATCGATGGTGGGGCCTTGGCCTTGAGCTCCTCACCATGATTTAATAACGATATTTACATCATTTACAATTTTAATGCAATAGGGTCAAAATCGGGATATTACACCTAGAAAAAATACTGACTAAAAAACAATAAATATGGCCAAGTATTAGTCAAGTAGATCAAAATTCCAATTAACTATTGATACTTGGTACTACTAACAAGTCCCCCCCCTTCAAACTTAGAAAGTTTTAAGCTTTTCTCCATGGGGGTAATGGATGGCTTACATTCTTCCATTCCAAATTTCTTCAATAATTCGAAAACATAGTTTGAGAAATAAATATGCTTCTTTCTCTTTGAATAACTTCAATTCCAAGATAGTAATGAAGTAAACCCACGTCTGTCATTTCAAAACCTATTTGAATTTCTTGCTTCACCTGGAAAATAAGATCATCATTATTACCTATTATTAGCAAATCATAAATATACATAACCAAAATGATTAAGTTGTTTTCCTAAAGTCAAACATACAAAGTGTCATCTGATTCACTGAAAATCAACCCAACTTTATGTAGATAAGCATCCATTTTAGCATACCAAGCTCTAAGAGCTTGTTTTAACCCATACAATGCCTTAACCAATTTACAAACTTTCCTTTCTTCTCCTGGAACCTCAAAACTAGGAGGTTGAGTAAAAAAACATCCTCCTGCAAATCACCATTAAGAAATGAACTCTTTACATCCATTTGGAAAAATTTCCATCCATTAAATGCAACCAAATAAAACACAATGTTGATAGTATTCCAGTTTTCTATTGGAGCGAAGATTTCTTCATAATCAATCCCTTCTTTCCTAGCAAATCCTTTTTCCACCAATCTTTCCTTATATTTATCAATTTCTCCATTTTCCTTTTACTTAATTCTGTAAACCCACTTGCAACCAATGGGTTTAACATCCTTTGGAAACTCAACAATATTCCAAGTCTGATTTATTATCACTGCATCATATTCACTTTGCATTGCTGCCCTCCATTCTTTCCTCTTCATCTTCCACTGAATTGTGAACGTTGAGTACATGCTACTTTTAAATTGATATTATTCCAAGTCATATCACCTCTACCTCTTCCCCTTCCTTGGCCTCTTCCTTTGCCATGACCTTTACCACAAACCTATTTTGAATATTGAAAAGAATTGCGCTTATTTTCATTCCCTTTCTGATCATTACCTCTGACAGGATAAACACTTTTTCCCATGGATTGTTTGATTGTGCTAGCAACCAATACATCTTCTCTTGACCATTTGAACTTGCCAAAAGTTTTATCATGGTTTTCTAGTAACTCACTAAGTTTGACAAAAGTAATGTTGTCCAATTTATCTATGAGTTGTACAGTCTCCAAAAAGTGCTTGTATGATTAAGGGAATCCATTAATCAAAATAGTGACCATTAAACTACAATTTTTCCAAAACCTACTTTAGTTATTTCTTGTTTGATATTCTTCTACCTTGAAATATACTCCATAACATGTCACCTCCCTGAGTCAATTTATGCTGAAATAAATTTAACTAAAGATCAATTTTCTTGAATTCCGATTGTGAATCAAACAAGTCTTTAAGAGTTTTTCAAGATTTCCATGCAGAAGTATAATTTTCTATGTGAACATAAACATCATCAGAAATGGTACTCTGGATGAGTGCTAAATCTTTCTCATATTTCAATTCCTACTTGGCTAATTGATCAGCATTAGTAGGTTTTCTCGGTTATGAATTGCAGATGCCCTTCCACAATTCATTATATTACTTTGAATATGTCGGCTCCATACTTTATAATTTTTTGACCCCTCCAACTTGTTAGAGTCATTAAATAAACAAACAACTTTTGACATTGTGAAGCACTTTAAACTTTGATAGAAGACCAAAAGATATGTATGATGGAATAAAAACACCTTATAACTCCAAAAAATAAATAAAAACATATAACTCCAATATATAAAAAACATCACCTTGTTTCACCATAAACTCCTTATATCATCCAAAAAATGTGTATTAAAGACTGTTTTACCACCTCAAAAAGTTTGCGCCTCAAAATATTTGCAACAACTACACCACCATCAAAAGAATAAAACCACCATGAAAAGAAACCATGCACAGAATACAAATACCACACTCCACAAAATAAGAGAACTAAGGGGCTTGGCCTTGAACTTCTTATGGTCTCATAAAAAACAAATTGACTGAGCTTTACTGTGCTCTAATCAAATTTTGGAATTTCAAATTTTATAATGTGAGAAAAAATACATCAACTCCATAACTACTTGATTTAGTTGATATAAAACCAATCTATATTGGGTTTTAAAAATAAAACTCATTACTCCAAAAATATTCATATATTTCAACTTTTGTTTTAAAAAATAGAAATCCTCACATTATAAAATTGAAATGAAAAAAAAATTACAACAAAATTTGGGTTTCTTTTCAAAAGCAGACAAACTTCAACTTTTCACAATTCCTTTGTCTTATTCACATTGCATGTTCTTTGTGCAGGCTTCCGAGCTTCTTCACACTACAACAACTCTAGCAGCGATCTCTTTCTCCGTTCAAGAACAAATTCTTCACACAAACAGAGTGTTGTCACTTGATATCTTCCACATTTCAATCTCAAGTTGCTTTCAGTCTTATAATTTATTGCATTATTTCAAATGAGAAATCAAATATCTTAGATTTGAATTTGTGTACTTGTTCAAAGATCCAATGATGTAAACAACAAAACACTCATAGAATACTACCAAAAACGAGAGAGTGAAAGTTGTCCAAGATATAAAAATGCAAATAGACTTACTCTATTTCTCTGTCAATCACACATGACATCAAAAATAGATCGACAATGCTTTTCCTCACGTGCTAAAGCCACACCAATGTTACACCCTTTTGAAATAGAATTATAGGCCCTCTTGAAACTTTCACCCTTGATTTCCCAATGCAGGCCAACAGCCCAAACCTCGAGCTTAGTTCCATTGTAAATTGATCTACAAAATTTACTAACAAATCCATAATTTCCTTCAAAAGAGCAGGTTTTCCAAAAAAAAAAGACTTCAAGCTTGGTGTGTGTTATACGGACAATCTACCAAGAGTGGACTCAAGGCCTGATCTCCCTAGCTTAATGTTAGTCTAGAACAAATGAGACATAATAGAAATAACTTTCATAGATCTGATTAGAGATCAAGTAACTACATGCTTTACCTTTCATATCCCTGATCCTTTCTCCTCGATGTCGTCCCAAGCTTGATGGTCTTCAGATCTCAGCTGCAAAACCTGTCGAGACATATAAAACAACTCAAGTAGTAAAATGCATCTACACAATAACAGATCTAAATAAGCAGTTAAGCAGGAAAACTACACAAATGTAATCAATGCAACAACATTTGGTGGAAATCATTTATATTACTGTATAAAAGGGAAAGTACATAGAAGGAAGTGATTACAACCAAGACTTAACGTAGCAATCCTTCTCCACAACAAGCCAATGCCAAATCCTCCCAAGGAAGTATGAGTTTCCCAATATATGAGTAGGGATCTCCTAAGCTAATTTCACCAGCATGTTAATACTATAGAGTTCCTCCCTTTGGAATGGGAATGAGCTTCACTTATATAGGACAAAGAGGATAGGATAGGTTGAGATATGGTAGGAGAGAGTTAGGGGATCCTTCCAAGAGGCTAGGAACCGAATGCCAACTCCCCTATAGGTAGGGATAGGTATCCACATCATCCAGCTTCGAGAATGGGCTCGAAGATGCTCTTTTATCCAATTAAATGACATTGTTGCAAGTTGCATTAGGACAACCTGCGACGTTGCATGTTGCACAAGGGTGAACTGCGATGACCTCCAAAAATAGATCAGTTAATCCTTCCAGTCATGGGAAATTGTAGGGATGTTTACACTGAGTCTCATGGTAGCAAGATTTAGGTGTAACAACGTGTATCTGTTCTCACCCCCCAAGAAGACTTTTGTTTCTTGGAGTACTAGTTTCATGCTTTCTTAAACACGGTCAACAACCACAACCGAATATCTCTGAAGACCCAAATCTTGTTTGGTGATTGTTATCGACCTCTTTCACTTTGGGAATTTAGAGCTTCCTTTCGTCGTTCTGCAGGAAGTGGAGTAGAAGAGGAGTTTGCTTCACGTAGGATAATGAATAATCACAATTCGTACAAGTTTCTCACACAATCATAGGGTTACGATAACTCTGTGATTGGCGCAAAATGCACTGGTCTTCTTTCTCAATATTCTAGAATGTTCAACGTGTGGAAAGTGTGCATCAAAGATAGGTTTGTCCTTTTAGAATATATTTCTTATAAAGGATCACATTGGTACTTCAAGTGATTTGGGCAAACACAGTCAATCATTTTTTGAAGAGTATCATTGTTCAATGTGGGACTTGCAACCATCGCAAGCATAATGGAAGTGAAAAAGAATAAATACATCGAAGAGTGGGGTTAAAGAATAGATCAAGATAACTGGAGCATAGGTTCCAGTGACACCGGCTTCGAGAAGGGCATACTGACACACCCTCTATGTTCAAAGTGTTATGGGGTCTAATTATTTGCACAAAAGTTACTACACAAAAGAGGTAGCGGATAAAGTAAAAAATTATGGTCATCAATATGGGCTCAAACATCATTGACTAAAAAACAAATTTCCCTCAAAAAAGAGACCAACGAGAGTTCTTCAAATTTTTTTCCTTTTTCTTCTTCATAATCAAATATCTCTCCAAATAAACTTCAAGTGATGTAGTAATAAATATTCATGGTAAAAATAATTTCTTCCTGCACATAATCTTAATTTAGTCCAAAAAAGAATAGGAAATAATAACTCATGATTAAAATTTCCCTCATTAGGGGAGTTTTGAGGTAAAAAATGGGCCTAAAAAAAAAATGTACCATCAAAATTCACTTTATAAGAAGCAATAGGATTCAAGATGATGATGTCAACCTTAAGGGTAAAATTTGAAAAAATAATTGGAGGGAAAAAGAAAAAATTACTTTTTTTTATTGTATTTTTGACATATCTCCTTAACGGTTTACCCAAATTTCAAGTTTGGGAACTCTTTGAATGCGGAATTTAATTCTACATCCAACCCATACCCACACTGCATACTTCTGAGGCTAAAATACGTTTTTTATATTGAAATTTTCATTTTTCCATACCATGGGTGCCTCAGAAGTATGCAGTGTGGGTATGGGTTGGATGTGGAATTGAATTCTACATCCAACGAGTTCCCAAACTTGAAATTTGGGTAAATCAATAAGGATACATGTCAAAAATACAATAAGAAAAAGTAGTTTTTCTTTTTCCCCTCTAAACTTTAGAACTCTTATTTTATTATTATAACTCTTATTTTATTATTTCCTTGAGGAGGCCCATTTTAGAACTCAAAAATCCCTATGTATTGTTGTAATCAGTGTCATTAATGTTCCCATACAGTTAATAATAAATATCCAAGTGTTTTCTTCATATGGTTTTCATATTTGAGTAATTGATCATTCCATGTATAAATCTTTCGATTATGGCTATGCAATTTACAGTATTGATTGGAAAAATTTGATAGAAGTCCCCTAAGGTTTGTTATCGAGACATTTATCTCTGTTTGGATATATTTGAGTCTTATTGAAGATTTTTGGAAGTATTAGAGTCAATTAGGAGGTGTTTGGGTCAAGTTGAAAAACTAGTATTCCAATGTGGGGGAAATCAAGCTAGTTTCTCACTAGTCTTGAGAGGGTGTCTTTCATACTTCTTTGGAAGTTATATGGATTCTATAAGTGGTTCATATAGTTTTATTTGAATATATTTGATTCCATTAAATTTATATTGGGAGAATTCAAGTCACTCTGGTAGTGTTTGGGAAGAGTTGGAAACCTCATGTTCAGTATGGCCAAAATTGAACTAGTGTTCCTAGTTTCTTTACCAGCTTCCAATTTTATATCAGATCTGATTTGGGAAACATATTAGTGGAATCTAAACACATTAATTATCTGAACACCTTTAATGTACATCAGAAATACACATTCACTCCACTATTGTTGAATGAGAACATCTCATAAGCCTTCATAAGCCATTGTTTGGGAAAAAGTTGAAAATCGACATAATTAAAGTTGGAACCTTGGAGATAATATTCCTAATTTATGATTGGTCACATTATAGTGGTATTAGAGCATGTTCCTCAACAAATGTGGGAACTAAAGAGGAATTTTGAATAAAATTTGAAGATCAAGATTTCAAAAGAAGAAAATTCATCCATGGCTAGATTTGTAGATGGTAGAATGTTACCCATTTTCCTTCGTACCTCGACCATTAAGGAAGAGAAGATTGAGTGGAAAAGGTTAATGAAGGGACATGCGAGGTCATTGAAGGAATTTGATAAGACACAATAGGAGTTAGAGAATATCTTGCAACAATGTAAATCATTGTTACTAGAATGCTCTGCATCAAAAAATATGGCAAGGATGTTTGGTAGGTTTGCAAATAGAGCACCCAGAAGTCCCTGTGATAAATCTAGTTCAAAATATAGTGACTCAACTGCCATTATTTAGCCTTAAAATGTACGTGAGGATAGTAAAAATCAACCATCATGTGGGATTCCTAAAGAAAATGAAGCCATGTTAAAAAATTCTTTTCAACCATGTACAAAATTTTGGATCAAAGGGAAGCACATATTGCAACCATGAATCTTCTGAATGAACTCAAATTGGAGGAGCATACCATCATGGAAGGACCACATGGGAATGATGATGCGGAAACAAAAAGGTATGATTACAATTCTGATTTTTGCAGCAGCCATACTTCCTTGTAGTAGTATGATATAGCAACCATTTCATGTAAGAATATTGGTCTTGTAGAGTCCTATAATGTTGGTCTTGTAGAATCTTCTAATGCTGATTTGAGTGTCAAAGATGACTTGTGTGTTGTGTATTCATGCCACAAACATTATTATTTTGTATATCATCCATTAGTAAATGTGAACAAGATACAAACCTTGGACAATGAAAGGACTGAATCAATTAATGAGAGCTTGCATGATCCACATGAGTTGGATTGTACCTTATGTGATAGCATGCACAATATTGATAGGATGACATTTCATGACTTAGAGAGTAAAATTTTAGTCACAGAGGAGAATATGTTGCAAGTATTGACAAGTACAGATGGTGCACATAAATTTATTGAAGACCTTATGTGGAGGAGTCAGTTGGAGGAGAGACATAAATATTTTGTTGAAGGGGTCATTGGTGCCCAACTATGCATCATTAAAGAGGAGTTGGCAAGAATGAAATCAGTTTACTTGCAACTGTTTATGGACAGGGACCTTCCTCTCAAGTTTGTTGAATACATGGCCATGGAGGTTGAGCAACTTCGTAAGGAGTTGAGAGGATCACATCCTTCCTCCTACACCTCATATAGTCAGTTGTAAATGGCTGATTGCATTCATGATTTGATGGAGGAGCCTTATGTGAGGATTGAGCATGAGGAGCATTCAGATTTGCAGGTACTTGAGGAGAGAGCTGACATGGATAATGTTGACCAAGTACCTTTTTGCATTAGGATGATCATGATCTTCCTCTATGAGAGAGATACTTATCCATGGGGGAGGTGGTTGAGCACATGCCTTATGGACTAGCCAATATGGGAGCATGTGCATCCATGGATTGTGTGGATGGATATATGACATATATGGAGTCACATTGGGATATAGGTTCAAAATACACCAGTAGTGTGTTGGATATAGAAGCACGGAGAAGGACATGGGATCCTCACCTGATTCAGTTGGATGGGACAAATTAACATGGATAAATTTAAGAACCCATACTTATTTAAAAGTGTATAAACCTTGGCAAATCTTACCAACTCTTGAAATGTCAACTATAACATATTTGCCGATATTTTTCTAAAATTATTTCAATTTCTAAGGATTTTATATAGTTTATATAATAATTTGGAAAATTTTAGAGTGAAAAATGTTTACCCCATCAAAATTGGGCGAAATGGGGCTTCAAAAAATGCAAGTTGGTGAATTGTTTTTTGGAAAAAAAAATGGAAAAATAGCCCATGGGATAAATTTCTCCCCTAAAATTATCCTTGGACATATAACAGTAATGTGAGCCATAGGAATGGTGTGCAAATTGCACTAGAGGGGCTTCATGTTATATTGGAGAGGCTCACAGAGCTTCGAAACAGTACTGGGAGCGATGAACTTCCATTTTGGTGGTGGGATCCTAGCATTCCTTGGATTGACATATTTCTACAAGTGACAATGATGATGTTTGGAGGAGTGCAACACAGACATTGGGATCCTGGTATTGTTAGGTTTGGGTGTCTTAGACACTCTACATTTCTCAGGTTCGTATGGGACCCTACGATCATTTTGGGACTCAGTTGTTTCATCTGAGTTGTTGGTAGGAAAGTAAGGGATATGGAGCTATCTTTAGCAGGGATAATTTTAAGGACCCATACTTATTTAAAAGTGTATAAACTTTGGTGAATCTTACCAATTCTTAAAATGTCAACTATAAAATATTTGGTGATATTTTTCTAAAATTATTTCAATTTCTAAGGATTCTATATGGTTTATATAATAATTTGGCGATTTATAGAGTGAAAAATGTTTACCCCATCAAAATTGGTCTAAATGGGGCTTCAAAAAATGAGGACCCATACTTATTTAAAAGTGTATAAACCTTGGTGAATCTTACCAATTCTTAAAATGTCAACTATAAAATATTTGGTGATATTTTTCTAAAATTATTTCAATTTCTAAGGATTTTATATGGTTTATATAATAATTTGGCTATTTATAGAGTGAAAAATGTTTGCCCCATCAAAATTGGTCGAAATGGGGCTTCAAAAAATGCAAGTTGGCGAATCGTTTTTTGGAAAAAAACATGGAAAAATATCCCATGGGATAAATTTCGCCCCTAAAATTATCCTTGATCTCTAGAGGGGATGATTATGATCAGAGTTGCATAGCTGCAGCATGGTGGTTCCCTTTTGGATATTAGTTGGGAAGATTAGAGTTATAGTGCAGGGCATATTTTTAATAGCAGACCCAGAATTGAGAGTTAGTTTTGGATTTCATATAATGATATTCTTAGTAGACTAGTTGTTGGGGAGTTGATTAAGTGGTTGCAATATAGAGTCGCTCTTCTTATTGGAATTGGTCGAGAGTTTTCCTACATTAGTACCTTGCAGGATCATACATTAAGCAGAGCGTACTTCACCTCCTTTTGATTGGGATGGAACCATGACATAATTTTTAACCTTAGTGCAATTTAGATTGTTGGATGTATAGTTGATGACTTGGTCAACTTGAAATTGCATCCTTATGAAAATTCATCACTAAGGAAGGAGGCATAAAAATCGATGAGCATAAGTTGGGGAAGATGAAGAAGCATTACCACTCCTAGTTTTAAATTGCTTGAGGACAAGCAATCTTGGGTGGGGAGGACTGTAATGTCCCCAATTTTTTACTATGTACCACTTCATTACTAGGGAATTCAATGGTCTGAAGTCACTTGGAAAAAATGAAGAAGAATAGTAAAGTGGTGAATTGGGGTCATGAAGCACTATGGAAAACCAAGGTCCAAGGGAAAAATTTATGGAGCAAGGAATCATTCTCTCCTAAAAATCAATTTTATTAATATTTTGAGATAATTTGGACAAGGAGTGTGCATTAGTGGTGGAATGAGTCCAAATATATGGTGTAACTCCCATCCAAGGTGGAAGAAATCCTATCATGGAGGCATCTCATGGGTTGTAACTCCCCGGGCTAAAAATATAAAATCTATGACAACCTTGTTGGTTGTGGAGTCAGATCTTCTAGTGTCATAAATGATATTGTCTCAGCCGTGCACCTCAGAGGACTGTACACTCATTCCAGATATTGCACAAGCAGTGGGAGTTGTGAGCAGATATATGAACAATCCAGGTAAAGAACATTGGAAGGCAGTACAGTGGATTCTCTGGTATTTGAGAGGTACTACCACTCAGGAATTATGTTTTGGAGGTTCAGACACTGTTCTACAGGGATATGTTGATGCAGATATCGCAGGTGATAAGGATAGAAGGAGGAACACCACAGGGTATGTGTTTACTGTTGGTGGAATAGCAGTAAGTTGGATTTCGAGATTGCAAAAGTTTGTTGCACTTTCAACAACGGAAGCAGAGTATGTTGCTGTTACAGAGGCTAGTAAAGAGATGATTTGGCTGCAGAGGTTTATGGAGGAAGTGGGTAAGAAGCAGAAGGATAGCAGGTTGTATAGTGACAGCCAGAGTGCCATTCATCTTGCAAAGAACTCAACATTCCATTCTAGGACTAAAAGAACTCAACATTCCATTCTGGAAGATGGACTATTGAAGCTCGAAAAGATACATACTAGACAGAATCCTGTAGACATGTTCACAAAGGTAGTGACTAGAGAGAAACTGAGATCCTACTCGGTTTCAGTTGGCCTTCTAGCATGAAGGTGAATATGAGAAAGTTGCCAAGTCCAAGGTCCAGCAAGTACAACAATGGTGGAGTTGCTATGATCAGTCTCCAAGTGGGATATTGTTGGTTGTGGAGCCATATCTTCCAGTCTCATAGATGATATTTTCTTAGCCGTGCACCTTAGAGGACTGTACACTCATTCCCCAACCTTGGGGTTCAGGAAACGCCCCCGAGAAATTTTTTTGGAGTTGTTTTCACCAACAGTTTTTGGGCCCATGGTTTTGGGTAACCGGTGGTATTTTCCCATTGTATTTCCCTTATAAAAGAAAGACATTGTAACACGGCTAGGGTTGATGTATTAGGTATTATGCATTGTAAAGATCTCTGAGATCAAGAAGAGAGACTGTGAGGCAGTGAAGAGGAAGTGCATCGGTTGTGCTGTAGGTTGTATCCCTTCACTTTGTTGGACAGTATAATAATAAGGACTGGCAACTTCAGTGTAGGCGTATCCCATCTTGGGTGAACCACGATATATCTGTGTCTCTCTTGTAATGTGTATGTGTGATTATATTTGCATTTCCATTTATTGTTATTGTTCTGCGATCCTGTTTTTCTAACAAACCTATGACATCTATGACAACTTATGACAATAATTAGGTCCTATGAAAGATTATGAAAATTTATGACAACCTATGACATGTTGCGAGTCCTAAATTTAGCCAAGGAGGGCGCTAGAGGAGAGGGTGGGCCCACATGCTAGTGTAACTTCCCCCAAATCAAGTGAAGCCTCTATAATTCGAATTTCCAAGGTAGATGAAGTTATTATTTAGCCAAATAACATTAGAGAGGAATTAAATGAGTCCCAATGTGTCATTATCAAATAAAAATAACATTTATTAATATTTTATTAAATTTTTGTGAGAGAATTCTAGAATGAGGGGGAAATGCTCCATGAAGATTTATAAAAAGGACGAAGACACAAGTGAAAGGGATTTTGGTCATTGGAATTTTGGTATTAGAGAGACATTGAGCTTCTCAATCTTGGGAGATTTTCCTCTTGCATTTTTGAACTAGTTTCGGTGGTGAAAGATTCCACCCTAGCTAGCAAGAGAGGCGAAATAACTCAGATTTCTCAATTGTGCTTCATTTGAATGAGAAGTGAGGAGGAATCACTCAAATTTCTCAAGTGACTTTCATTTGATACAAGTTTATATATTTTTCTATTGCTAGTTTGAATTCATCTACAGGTGTTGGGAATTTCACGTTGTAGCAACAAAATTTTATGGTGTTTTATAGGCATTTTCGTGTTGGAGTTGTCGTTTCTTGCTTGAGGAGGGCGTACCATTGGATCCATTTTCACCTGTAAATATCATTCTTGGGATGTAAATTACTGATATGTTACATAGGGTGCAATTTGGGACGCTTCTCTATGATTTGGGGGTGTTTCTTGTTGATTTAGAGCTTGGATCGGTGAAGGAGGGACGGAATGGTGGTTATCTTTTCGACACGTATGAGCATTTATGAGATGTGAGACCCATTCCATTGTGTTCACAGTATTGTTTCCAGTGTGTAAAACTTTTTTTTCATAAAAAAAGATGTCTGGATGATCGAGATGTGCCCATTTTATCATATCTACTGCATTTTGTGTCTCTTCTAGTAGAGGTTCGAATTTGTACAATTGTAACTAAGTATTTCATGATTTTCGAGCTATGTAAGAGCCATGTACTATTTTAATCAGTGTCATCAATGTTCCCATATATTTAATAATAAATATCCAAGTGTTTTCTTCATATGGTGTTCATATTTGAGTAACCGGTCATTCCATGTATAAATCTTTCTCATATGGCTATGCAATTTACAATATTGATTCTAAAAATTTGATAGAAGTCCCATGAGGTATGTTACTAAGACATTTATCTATGTTTGTATTTATTTGAGTCTTATTGAATCTTTTTGGAAGTATTAGATTCAATTAGGAGGTGTTTGGGTCAAGTTGAAAAACTAGTATTCAAATGTGGGGGAAATCGAGCTAGTTTCTCACTAGTCTTGAGAGGGTGTCTTTCATACTTATTTGAAAGTTATCTGGAGTCTATAATTGGGTAATATTTATTTGAGTCTATTTTATTCCATTAAATTTATATTGGGATAATTCGAGTCACTCTGGTAGTGTTTGGGAAGAGTTGGAAACGCCATGTTCGGTGTGGCCAAAATTGAACTAGTGTTCCTAGTTTCTTTACCAACTTCCACTTTTATATAAGATCTTATTTGGGACACATATAAGTTGAATATAAACACATTAATTATTTGCACACCTTTAATGTAAATCATAAATACACATGCACTCCACTGTGGTTGAACGAGAACATCTCATAAGCCTTCATAAGCCACTATTTGGGAAAAAGTTGAAAATCAACATAATTAAAGTTGGAACCTTGGAGATAATATTCATAATTTCTAACTGGGCACATTACATTTTAGATACACAAGTTTTATTGATATGGATAAAAATAGTTACATAATACACGAGGGATAAGAAGCAAATCTACATCATGCGAAATGGGTTTAAATAACCCAAGAGAAATAACTAAAATTCCGTTACCTAAAACTGACTAAAGACACCTCACATAATCACATGAGTGTGTAGATGTTCTTTTACAATAAATTTAATTTAGCTAAATACCTAAACCTATGTTTTGGATCATGAATTCTAACAATAATGATACTTGATTTTATATAGTTCTCATATCTTTTGATTAAAATTTATGCATAAATACCATATTGTTTCTCTTTGGTGGTTGTTTTGATGACATCCATAGATCCGAGAATCTGTTGATCGCTATGATGATAGGTGAAACTAACGAGAGGAAGCTTAAAAAATGAGCCAAGCTTCAAATTAAGTTTTTAAGGAGCAATGCCATCATGCAAACTAGAAAAAACTTCATAGGACATGGTGACCTCAACCTATTGTTAGGACCTAGGATGCATTTCCCAAGCATGATAGACACTCAACTAACAACCAATCACATGATAGACAAACAAGTTTTTATAAATCGCACTTTAATATAAAAAAATCACAACTATATCAAAGTATGATATATAGGGCTTAGAAAATCATATTTTGTCATTATTCTAGATGTGCTACCAAGCATCTTGATGTGTATCTTTATGAAATCTGTAAAAAAAATAATAAAATTAGTGGTTTTAAAGGATGACCACGTTTTTACAAATTTATGGTTTTACATCTTTGCTTTGTAACAAAATGTTACAATACTTAAGAATAAATGATAGTCCTAGAAAACAAATTTTGTCATTTTACATAAATGTTGCTACACATCTTGACCTATCCTATCTATCTGTATCAAAATTGATAAAACAAAGTCAAATCAAAACTATAAAATGATAGCCATATTTTTAGAGAATTTAAATAGAGAACCATGAAGACATTGAAGCACTTTGAAAAATTAGAAATTGAACCTACCAAACTATTTTTTAGGGAAATATCTTACCTAAATACTTTTCATTTAAAAAAAGGTTGTTTTAACTATAATTTTTTTTTACTTTATATTGACTATTTTTTAAAATATTGTTAAAATGTAATTAAATTATTCTAATAAATTAATAAGTCATATAATTTAAAGAAAAAATTGCAATAAAAATATAAAAATTTTGATTGATTATTTTTTAAAATATTGTTAAAATGTAAGTAAATTATTCTAATAATAAAATTAATAAGTCATATAATTTAAAGAAAAAATTACAATAAAAATATTATAATTGAATATAGACTTGATTCTTAATGAATTGAAACATAGATCATCCAATTAATAATTAAGATTCTCTTTGACCAATTTTCGTAAAGGTATCTCTTATATTATAATTGAATATAGACTTGATTCTTAATGAGTTGAAACATAGATCATCCAATTAATAATTAAGATTCTCTTTGACCAATTTTCGTAAAGGTATCTCTCTTTTCCTTCTATCATTTTAATTCGATTTTTGAAAAAATACAAATAATATTTTTAAAGCTTAAATAGAATTGAATGATTTTATTAGTTACATCACTTAAAGAAAAAATTATAAATACAATCCAATTATTATAATTAAGTTTAAAATTGATTCTTAATGAATTGAATCATTTTTTAAATACAATCTTTGATATGATTCATTGACGTTTGAGGTTAGACAAATGTGAACCCTCATTTATAATGATACACATTTCCATATTGAATTCATAAAAAAAACTTTATATTTATTAATGAATATTTATAGTTTATTTAGTATTTATATTTTAAGATTTATAATTTTAAAAAATTATAGTTGAATTTAAAATTTATAAGTAATAAATGGATTTTTTTTTAAAATATAAATATTGATATGATTCATTCTAAAATTTTGAAGTTAAGTATATGTGAATTATCATTCATTATCCCTATAGTTTATTAGCAGTTTGAATCACTAATTCAATTTGTTTTGTTAACCAAGCTTTGTAGCCTACTTTCCAATTGTAGATTATCATGACACTTCATAATTGTCATTGTTTTCCATAAAGGCATTGGAAGAGTGTAGAAGAAGTTTTTTTTTCCAAAAGAAAAAGAGTTCCCTGTTATTCATAAGTGAATCAAGGAAACTACCAGAGCTCCTTCATAAAGATGATTTACAAATAAAATTGGTCCATCATTGTTCCAGTAGTTAAACTTTCCAATACAGAGACAGATCAGAAAGTCTCTAAAAGCATGAGCACCCAAATAGTTCATCTACTCTACTATAATCTTTATACAAAATACATGCCTCTATAGAGCAAATTACTCCATTGTCTTATAATAGAAAAGCATAAATCTTCAAATGTCTTGATAATACTATTGATAGCAAAAATAATAAAGCACATAAGAGAACAATCAGTAAATGTTGAAGTGCTTTTCCTCCAAAAGTTGGCTGCCACAAAAAATCCTCAAATTGGCATTTCCCGCTTCCAGCGAAAGACCCATCTTGGATAGTTGATCAGCCTTCTGATTGTAGGCTCTCATCACATGATAGAATGAAATAGCATCAAAATGTTGAATAAACGCCAAAACCTTTGATTTCCATGTATTGAGAGCTGGCATCTGAAGTTTTTGATGCATAGAAACCCAATCTACAATCACTCTAGAATCACCAAATATATCAATAGTTTTAATATCCAGAGTTTTAGCCAAATGTAGAGTACCCCAAAGAGCTATAAGTTATGATCTGGTGTTCACAACCAAAGCATAAATCTGCCCACCTGTCCTTATCCAACTTAATGAAAAAACCAGCACCACAACGCCCCCCTGGGCCGCACCATCAAAAAATCTTATCGGATTATTATGCCCAATCACCGATGCTTTAATAACAACATTCTTCAGAGATTAGGTCTCCACACCATCCTAGCCATGAAGCATTTAATGAAGGCCATCGAATTAGTGAAGGAGTAGGACTTGTGGTCAAAGAGTATAGAGTTTCTCAGCCTCCAAATACCCCAGATGAAGCTAATAGGGAAAAGCATGGCCGATTTATAAACCTCATGCCAGTCTTGCAAACAGTTTGCAATATTTTCCCCACTCCATGGCCCATAATGCCCAAAATGCATCGTTATCTCCTCCCACACTTGTAGGGTAAATGGACAAGTAGCAAAGAGATAATCACAAGTTTCCTCCGCTCCAATACACAGTAAACAAACAGATGGACCATAACCCCCATGTAACCAATACCTGTCCCCAGTATAAATACGATAGTTTAATGCAAGCCATACAAAAAGTTTTAATTTCACCGGTATATTCCACTTCCAAAGACTATTGTTCCACCAAACAACACTTGTATCCACCATCTCAGAAGCTAGAGCTGAGTATGCCTATGAAGTAGTCACTGATCCATCTCCAATACCGTAATCCCAACATAGACTGTCCAATTCAGTAGTAAGACTAATGTCAGCATGTCTCAGGCCCGATGTATATAACTCCCAATCTTCAGCCACCATACCACTCAGACCAAGCCTAGTGGCACTCAACCACTCCCCACTGTCATCATATAATGTTGGACGCACAAATACCTGATTTAAAAATAGAAGTCCCATATTCTTAAGATGCATAATAGTATCCATAGCTAAAACAAAATGTGGATGTCCCAGGATCTTATCACAGCCAATATGAATTTGATAGCCATTGACAACCTGCCAGAATAACCAACACTGTAAAAAAGGGACCAATTTTACCAAACCCACCCAAACCACCGATGACTTTTGTTTTAGCAAATTTCCAGAACGTAGCCAATCAGTGATAGTGTCTGGACAGATGTACTTATCACGGATCAGTTTACCCCATAAGCCTCCATCGTGAAGACCCCGCCAAAGAGACTTCAAGTGCAGAGCCTGGTAGACCCAATACAAATTCCTGATGCCCCATCCACCATTTTGCTTTGGTCTAGAAATGATTTCCCATGATACCAAATGGCACCCCCGATAACTAGCCTACCCCTTCCACAGAAAATTAAAGAGCAATTTTCAAATCATATGGAGAATCGTCATGGGAACAACAGCCAAGCTAAACCAATAAATTGGCATAGCAGTCAAAACTGAGTTTAGTAGTATCAACCTGCCACCCAAAGTGAGCCACCTATTTTGCCAGCAATGTATCCGATTCTCCACCTTTTTGACCAACCATAACCAGTCATTCACTAAGTATGCATTAGGCTTTAGGAAGTACCCCAAATAAGTCAAACCCCGTCCCAAATCATTAATCTCAAAAGAAAAAAGGCATTCTATGGCCCGACCAACATCATCATCCAGATTTATAGCAAACAGACGAGACTTCACAGGACTAATCTACATCCCGCCGCCTTACAGAATGTATCCAATATAAACTTGAAATGTAACCATTCATGTTTCCTACCAAGACCAAAGATGAGAATATCATCTACAAACAGCAAATGCGTGATAACCAAGTGGGAAGAGACCCAAATACCATAAATATGGCCCTCCTCCTTTGCCTGAAGAATGAGTCTACTGAGTCCTTCAATGACAAGGATAAAAAGAAGTGGTGATAATGGGCACCCCTGTCACAGGCCCCGAGATGATTTAAAAAAGGTAGCGGGGCAACCATTTACTAGAATAGCAAAATTGGTAGAATTTATACATCCCATGATCCACTGAGTTATCCAATAATCCAAACCAACATTTAAGAGAAGTAACTTAAGGAAGGACCAGTCAACAAGATCATGGGCCTTAATCAAATCAAGCTTCAAGGCCAATGCCCCCAATTTTTTATACTTGATAGTATGTAATACCTCCTGTGTCGTCCCCGCAGCATCAAATATCAACCTCTTATTCAAGAAGCCAAACTGTTCTGCAGAAATACCATTTGACAAACCTCCCTTTATCCTTCGAGCAATAGTCTTGGATATCAGCTTATAAATCAAATTACATAGAGATATAGGGCGGAAATCTTGAAAAGAGGAGGGGTTTGAAACCTTTGGAATTAAAGAGATGAAAGTGGCATTTGAATCTCCAGGTATTATGCCCGTAATCCTTGCCTCTTCGACTAAACAAACCAATTCCGACCCCATGATATCAAAGAATTGAATGAAAAATTCATAAGTCCAACCATCCAGCCCGGACTTTTATCTTTTTCCATATCTTTTAAGATAAATTCAATCTCCTGTGGCGTAACCAGAGCATAGATCCTATGAAAGTCCTCATCCGAAAACATACAAGGCATAACATGTAAAATATGCACCTGTTCCTGCAAATTATTAGTCCCAGGTTTCTTTTATATATTAGAGAAGTAGTGTACAGCTTCCCTAGCAATGCCAAGCCCATCCGTAATAGAATTTCCAAATGAGTCCTTTATTTCCCAGATAGTTTTCTTCTTCCTCTGTCCTTCAGCATATGCATGGAAGTACTTAGTATTTTGGTCACCATTTGCGATCCAAAGGGCTCTACTTCTCAATCTCCAGAGAGCCTCCTCCGATGCAAGTAATGTAGCCTTCTGCTTTTCCAATGAAACCATCTCAGCCATATAAATAGGATCAGTAGTCTCCACATATGGGTATTCCATCATAGACGTGATGGCCAATTCCACCTTCCTTAGGTCTTGAGTCAATAGAGCCTTCTTATCATGGAGCCAAGGAGCAACTTTGGTTTTTAATAGACGAAGAAAACCAGGTAGGCGGATCATAGCATAAGTAGTAGAATCCATCAAAATAGTATCCCATAAGGTTCTCACCAGTTCAGAAAAGTGGTCATCGAGAGACCAAATATGACAATATATGAACGGATAGTAGGTCGGAAGGGAATCCATACCAATCCGAAGCAGAACCGAATAATGATCTGAAACATGAGTAGTATCCACCCAAGAAGTACAGATAGTAAGAGAGTCCAGCAATGCCTCATTTAGCATAAAATGATCCAGTCTGTTGGCCACAGCAACATCTCCTTTTCGTCCATTGCGCCATGTAGGAACTAGAGGGCATGGTAGAATATCTGTAAGACCAAAAGACTCAAAGAGGTTACAAAACCAAGAATTTACCAAAGGCTGTGCCCGAGTGTTGGCCCGGTTTTGCAACCAGGCTTAGTGCTATGGGCACCTGCTAACTAGTAGCAGCAGTTTCAATAGAATTAAACAAGAAACTAAACTAAACAAAACTAATCATGGATCTATGCAAGAATCTAAGCAAATAATGTAAACATTTAAAAAACAAGAACAAGAAAATATTAAAGAATGAATTTGTATTGAAAAATGGGGGGCAAGCAAGTGCTTGCGATAATACCTTCAATGGTAAAGGTTGATGTTGAGCAACTCCCAAGATGAGTAGCTCCAAACTCCAAGAGGTCTCCTTCTCCAAGGTTGCTTACAATGGCCAAAATGCTCAAGGAAGATTTCGGCAGCATGAGGATGAGATAATGGATCGATTTGAAATGAGGAGCCCCTACCACCTTTTTATAGGTTTTGGTGGTGGGGAATACCATTTGTGGTTTTGTGGAAACCAAATGGTATTGACCAACATGGTTTAGGTACTTTTCCCTCCTTTTCCCTTTTTTGAATAAAATTAATATTTTAATTCCCTTTTTAATATTTTTGGGAATTTGGACCCTTTTTGAGGGTTTTTTATGCTTTTCAGGAAAAATAATCTTTTTTGATGGAAAAAGGGGTGTACTAAGGTCTTTTGGTGACCTTTTGTTGGTTTCAGAGGCTCAGATGGTGGAAAAGTGGACAAATGGGTCATGTGAATAAGGGAATGAGCTAGTGAGCACTTTTTAGGTGTTAACAGATTGCCCCCTGATGTGTGAGGGCAGGAGCTCATCGTATGGCCGATAGACATCATAGTTCTTTTGTCTTTTTTCAGGGGTTTGGGAAGGAGAAGAGACCGATTGGAGACTGGAGCCACGGCCCTTGGAAGCTGCAAGAAACAAAAAATATTACATGGCCTCAATATGAATGAGGTATAATCTCTGATAATGGACGAGGCGGGCATTCCCATGATCGTATCAAGACATATACATAACAATTAGTCCCAAGAAGGGGGATCTAATACATAAAGAATCTACTGGTACATCATAATGGTCCAGGGGGGACATTATTTTGGGATATACTCTTGATCATACTGATCTCAATAACTAATACACTGGTGAACTGCTGAAACTGAAGGTGTCCAACATCTGTAGGGACTCAAAGATTATGAGTCATCTCTGAGAATTAATGTAACTGTGTACTCAAGGGAGTATGAAACTGGGGTACATCTGAATACTGTCGCCATGCGCAACCTGGATATCTATAGAAAAAGTGTAACTGGTTGTTTCCATAAGTAGACTCTCAAATGTGGAAGAGTCAGGAGGTACCCGGGGTCTTCGACGAAAAAAACTTGAAAGGATCAATGCCCTGTGCGAGTCTCAACGATGCGATCAAGGTGTTGAAGTCGAGCATGTGAGAAACAACCATCTAGAGAAGTACTGAGGAGTCTTCTCGAAATTATTTGTAGGCAGTCATCATGAATGGTGATGAGTCCAAGACACAGGGACCTCTAGGTCTATCCTCTGGAATAAATGTGGTTGTCGTCGACAGAGGGAGACCAGCAACTAACAAGGCAATGATGTTTCATTGATAGGAGCACGAGGTGTAGAACTGAAGTGCTGTAGTGCTGATGGTAGGACTGACATACTTGTGGGGATGGGAAATAACTGGGTCATAAAGTGGGTAGACTCAACCTTTCTTTGTTCAGAGCATGATGAAATGGTTGACCTGGCAGCGTAGGGAACTGACTTGTAGGTGTGGGGATCATTGCTTTTTTAGTGACTGAAGGGTATGTACTGACTCTGGGAGGGGTGAAGCTGATGGTAGCTGTCAAGGGAGTTTTAAGGCGACATACTGCAGAATACTCTGAACAAAGGTGACCAAAATGGGGAAGCTTCCATGTGAGTAGACATGATCTGTTGTGGCGCCAAGAGGCACCATTGATTCCTTCTTCGTAGTTTTAATGAGCTCCAAGAAGGGATAAAAGTGTGCTCTAAAATGGTACGTTCCTGTGGATTTTGTGATCCCAGGACGGCTCGTGCTCATGGTTGCTTTCATGTTTAGAGAGTCTGAAAGCGGTAAGTGGACTCTATTGGTGTTTCTTTTTTGTAAGTTTAGTCTCCAAGGCCCGAAAAAGCATAAAATGATGCGGATGGAGAACTCTTCTAGCCGATGTGACTAGAGTATACCTTTTTCGTAATTAGTCTACGAGGTCCGGAAAAGGGGTAAACTTATACCAGGTAGACGCCCTTTCAGATACGTTTAGCGAGCATGAAAGGAAGCAAGATTGCTCGACGATCTTTTCATTGTTTTAGGAGTCAGAAAAGAGCTTAACAGAAACTCCCTAAGTGCCTTTTTCGTAAAAGGGGTTGCTCGGCCCGAAAAAGGGATAAAATTATACCGAACAAAAAGGGATTGATGATGGCGAGGAAAGGTCTCACGCATCGTCATCAGTGCGGACAACTGGATCCGGTGACATAAGGATTATCGAAAACAGAGAACGGTCGATGTGGCACGCAAACCGAGGTGATGAGGGGGCATGGAAGAAATGCCCGAAAAATCTAAAGGTGAGAGCGAGAAATGGTCTCAAGCATCATCACGAGCACGAAAAACTGAATCAGCGATGTACGGCATGTCGAAAACGGAGAACGACCGATGTGGCACACAAACCGAGGTGACGAGGGGGCATGGAAAAAATGCCCTGACAATCGGGACGTGACAGCGAGAAATGATCTCAAGCATCATCACAAGCGCGGAAAATTGAATCCGGTGATATATGACACGTCCAGAACGGAGAACGGTCGATGTGGCATGCAAACCGAGGTGAGGAGGGGGCATGGAAAAAATGCCCTAACAATCGGGACGTGACAGCGAGAAATGATCTCAAGCATCGTCCTCAGTGCAGAAAACTGGATCCGGTGACATATGGCATGTCCAAAACGGAGAACGGCCGATGTGGCACGCAAACCGAGGCCACGAGAGAGCTCAAAAAATGGTCAAAAAATGGACCCCGTGAAAACGAGAAAAGGAAGGAACCTGCATGAAGTTCTCGCTGTGCTGATTCCAACGGTACCAACAGTTTGAGAAATGGACTTCGTATGATACCGCAATGGTTGTTGGAAAATTGGTGGAATTCCTATAAATAGGGCGTGGGGCCCAAATGACTTGTCATTGTTACGTGCGAGTTTGATAGAGCTGTCAGAGCTATTTCTCGATTTCCGGGAGATTTCACCGTTGGTTTTCGATTCAGCGAGTTGCGGGTAACTCTATTTTCCTTAGCCTTGTCAATTATGTCTTTTTTGTTTGGCGGCGGGCCCCCGAAGGCCGCGAAATTCCATGTTGACTCTCCAACGTGGAATATCGCGGGTTTCGGGGCTGTTCCTGCGATGAACCGCGCGGGTTTTAGGCTGACAGTCGCGATGTTCATCGCGACTGCGAGGTTGGAACCCGCGATGTTCATCGCGAGTTCATGGGGGATAGTCGCGATGTTCATCGCGACTGTCCGGCCAAAACCCGCGATGTTCATCGCGGGTTTTTGCATGGATCCCGCGATGGTCATCGCGGCTTTTGGTGGAAAAGCCGCGATGGGCATCGCAGCTTTTTGTGTAAAAGCCGCGATGGGATTTTTTCAAAAGAATTTTATGCTGGGGCTAAAAATTTCTTCTGTTTTCTGGCAGGATGTTGAGGAGACCACAGTCCTCGTGGCGGGAGCGAGAGATCGATGATGATCTTATGGCGAGGATTGAGACTGATCCGGGGGTGAGACAGACTCTGGCTATGAGCGGACTTTTGAATTTCGCTCAGATCCCACCTATTCGTTCAGTGAGACGGCTCCTGAACAAGCTTGTGTGTTGGTGGGTGCCAGCGGAGGGTGCATTTATTATTGGGGGTGAGAGGTTAGAGATCACTCTTACGGATGTCTATTTTTTGACTGGGTTGCCTCGTTTGGGTGAGGTGGGCGATCTCTTACCTAGGATCCCTCCAGGTGTAGATATGGAGGACCTGTTACAAACTTTCTGTGTTGATGATGTTGTTTTGCAGAACAGCTCTATTAGTCTGCGATCCCTACGTGAGTGGGATATGCAAGCTGTTGGGGCATGTGTACTGCGGATATTGGGTGCTGCTGGGCCACATCGTATGTCTGGGGGATAGACGATGATGGTGGACTCCATTCTTCGGGGGACATATTATGCCTGGGGGCAGATGTTTCTGGCGGGTGTCCGGAGAGATCTGGACAAGGCCGTTCGAGAGGGAGGTGAGTTCTGTTATGCTTCATTTTTTTGCTGTTTTTTCTTCGAGCGGGTGCCAACCTTGCGTCCACGGGTACCCATTCGTGCTGGTCTCGTGAGTGAGCCTCGTATGATGAGATGGGGGCAGATGATGCCTCGTGGTGGCGGTGGTGTCCGCGGCTTCTTCACGGAGGATTTTTATTAGCAGTGGGAGCAGATGCCCCCGGTTATTGAGGACTACCCCTATGCCGGCATGGACTATCGAGGTGACCCAGAGATGCCTCGTGCCCCAGGACAAGCCTGGAGTTTAGACGGTATGTTTTGTGTTTTATTTGATATTATATCATATGTTGTTTGATTTATCATTGATGATTATTGTTGTATAGTATGTGATGGCTTACTTGCTTTGTGCAGATGTGGGTCCAGTGCCACCGCCTGACTACGTGGCTCGTCAGGGGCGGGCGATGGTGGTCGCCCATCCACCTGCAGCGGTACCCCCCTCCGCGTGGTGGAGGTTTTGCGGCTCGTGGGCGAGGGGTTGGCCCTAGCGATGACGCCATAGAGGGTGTCAGACAGACCTTTGCCAGGATCCTAGCTGGACTCCCCGAGGATGGTTGGAGAGACCTGGATCGGGATATTTTGGAGGGTTGCTTCGGTGCGCCGCCTGAGTGGCGGTCGCTCTTGTTGAGGACGGCGGTGTTTGTGGCAGGGCACAGGGGTGGTAGACGGGATGATCCAGCAGGGCCGACAGAGGGGATGAGACGTCTGCGGGATGATCCAGCGGGGTCGGCAGAGCGGAGAGTTTGGGCTCGTCATGACCCAGCGGAGACAGTAGAGGAGGATCCGGAGGAGCCTAGGGATCCTACTGAGTAGATGATATTGTATATGCCCCCAAATGCTGATGAGCATATGGGGAAGCATTTTTGTATGACAGATGTATTTTTGTATATCGGGTGCTGAGGGCACCTATGACATGTTTGACTATTATGGTTTATATATATATGTGGATATATATTTTGGATATATTGTCGTGTATGCACGTGGATGCACATTTGTCTTTTGTATATGCCCGTGGAGGCACATGTTATGCACGTGGATGCAGTATGTTTGTTTATTTATGTATGCCCGTGGAGGCACATGTTATGCACGTGGATGCATTATTTGGTTATTTGTTTTTATGCCCGTGGAGGCACATGTTATGCACGTGGATGCATTTTGTTTATGGATATGACATGATGTGATTGGTGTGCCAGTCGAGGACATTGTTGGCCATATTGTCTGCTACACTGTTGAGGTGTCTTGGGACATGTGTGAATGAAATGGATTAAAACTGTCTAACCATTTGTTTAGTGCACAGGAATTTTCTGAAAAGACAGGGATCGCGTACCTGGTAATCATTGTTGAGCTGGGAAACTAGGAGCTGTGAGTCCAAGAAAACGTTGAGGTGACGGATGCTCATTTGGAGAGCTGCAGCCAGGAGACCGGTCACGGCATCGTATTCAGCTTGATTATTGGTGGCGGCACCTAAACATACTCCGTCAATGTGAATTAACTCATGTGAAGGGGAGTATATTACCCAAGCTACAGAGGCGAGATTGGGAGACCAACGTCTTGCACCATCAGCGAAACCGACATGGCAGAGTGGAAGAGGCTCCATCTGTGGTCATGCAGAGAAAAACAAATATTTAGGTTTTTTGAATTTTTTGTGAACAAAGAAAGTATGCCTATACTAAAATGGACGATGGTGTCCATCAGATTTTCTATGGGTAAAATCGTTTAAGGTACAACCCGTTGCGTGGGTTGCGTAGGGGATTGCCTTCTGAATCGGTCAGAATGTATGCCCCCTGCCTGAGGCAGGTGTGTATGATGTAGGGGCCTTGCCACATAGACACGAACTTTCCCTTTCTGGTTTTATCATGAGCTTGATCGTAAGCGAGGACAAGGTCTCCCTCAGAAAAGGTTCTTGGGTGGACGTGTTTGTCGTAACTTAGTTTCGATCGTTGTTTAGCTGCTTCCATGTTTTGAATGGCTGTGCGCCGATCTTCATCGGCCTGCTCTAGGAGTAGTAAACGTTGCTCGATCGGGGAAGTGTCCGGTAGGAGTTCAACGGCGATATGTGAGGCTGGGATTTGGCACTCAATAGGGAGGACGGATTCGACACCGTGAACTAAATGGAAAGGGGTAAAACCGGTGGCAGTTTTGGTTGAGGTGCGGTAGGCCCATAGTGCCGGGAAAAGCATGTGGTGCCAATTGGATTTGTGCTTGTCTACAGTACGTTGGAGAATGGTCTTCAAAATTTTATTGATCGCTTCGACTTGGCTGTTTCCTTGGGGATAGTAAGCGGAAGAGAAATGGTGTTCAAATTTCAACATGGTTGATAATTCTTTCCAGACGGCATCTTCGAAGTGAGAGCCGTGGTCAGAGACTAGTTGCTTCGGCACTCCGAAACGGGCGATAACATGGTTGAAGAAAAACCGCGCTGCAGTGTCGGCTTTGCAATTATAGGTCGGCATGGCTTCTTCCCACTTGTTGAAATAATCTACGGCCACAACGATGTGTTTATGACCGCCGGCTGACGTGGGGTTGCAGTCGAGGAAGTCGATGGCCCATTTGCAGAATGGTCCAACACTGATGACTGGATGAAGGGGGGCGGGAGGGGTTCTTGCTTTGGGGGCAAAGAGTTGGCAGTTCTGGCAATGTTTGACTGCGGTGATGCAATCAGTAAACAATGATGGCCAAAAATAACCTGCCCGAATGATCTTCTGGGCGGTGGCCATGCCGGATAAATGGCCTCCGCAAGCACCGCTATGACAATCATTGAGGACTTGTTCTGCCTCACTATGGGATAGGCATCGGCGTAGGATGGTATCAACGCCGTGTCGGTAAAGTACGTCCCCTAACAAGACGTATCGGGGGGCGTGATGTCGTATGCGACGGCGTCCGTCATGATCGATGTGTGGTCGAAATTTTTGTGTACGAAGGTAAGTCAAAATGTCTCCGTACCAAGGGTCGTCAGACGAAATGATGAAGATCTGCTCATCAATCAGGTCCGTTTGGATAACGGGTGATGTCGAAGAGGATGGGAGGTCAGTGATGAGGTGAGCAAGCACGAGGGCTTTAGTGCTTTTGGGAGTTCTGAAAGTGAGGTCATATTCCTGGAGGATAATGATCCATTTAGCAACACGACCTTGTAGGAGTCGTCGGGTTAGGACATAGACCATAGGGTTGGAGTCGGCCACGACCGTGGTATGACTGAGTAGAATGTAGTGTTGCAATTTTTGTACGGAAAAGACTACAGCTAGGGATAATCTTTCCTCGTATGGGTAACGCAGAGGTGGTCCAGACAAGGTCTGGCTGACGTAATAAATCACATGTTCTTGGTGGGAGGCATCTTCTTGGACCAAAACTCCGGACACAGCATATTCAGATGCCGAGACATAAAGGGTGAAGTCTTGAGAGAAATCCGGTGGGGATATCAAGGGGGCTTGTGTGAGAGCTTTCTTGAGGGCTTCGAATGCCGTGTCTGCTTGCTCATCCCAAACAAAGGGTATGTGGGTACGAAGTAAGCGTAAGAAACCGTGAACTTTGGTTGCATAATCAGGAACAAAGCGCCTAAGGAAATTGGACCGCCCCTGTAGACTTTGGAGCTGCCGAAGCGTGCGAGGAGGTGGAAGTTCTAAGATGGCTTTGACTTTCAGGGGATCGACAGTGATTCCGTCTTGGGAAACAATGAAACCCAACAAGCGGCCTGCCGGGACACAAAAGACACACTTGTGTGGGTTCAAGCGGATTTTATATTTGCGACAACGCAGGAAAACTTGCCGGAGGTCGTTAAGGTGGTCTGATCGTTTTCGGGAACGAGCTGTGAGGTCATCAGGGTAGACTCGCAGGATATGGACCAAGTCGTGAAAGCAATAGGTCATGGCCCGCTGGAAAGTGGCACCAGCATTTTTAAGGCCAAATGGCATGACGCAGTAGGCAAAGGTGCCCCATGGGGTGGTGAAGGCAGTCTTGTACTGATCCTCCTTATGGATGTGAATCTGGTTGTATCTGGAAAACCCGTCCATGAAAGATAGGACCTCATGGCCGGCACACTCATCAATGAGTTGGTCAATGAATGGCGTGGGGAAATTGTCTTTTGGACAAGCGTGGTTTAAGTCACGGAAATCAGTGCATACTCTAAGGGTGCCTTGCTTTTTGTTGACGGGAACAGGGTTTGACACCCAGGTGGTGTATGGAATAGGATAAATGAATCCTGCTTTGCGAAGTTTCTCGACCTCAGCTTTAACGACGGGGAGTTTGGAAGGATGAATGGGTCGCTGTTTCTGGCGAACAGGGGGTACCTCAGGCCATGTATCAATGTGGTGTTCTATGATGGCGGGGTCGAGACTAGGCATCTCGGTATAGGACCAGGCAAAGACATCACGGAACTCTTGAAAGAGCTTTTTGTACGCCTGAGTTTCTGCTTGAGTGCAAGATGTGCCCAGCGAGATGAGCTCAGGTTTCCCAGGTGTTGCGGAAATGTCTATCTGTATAGTGGGGGAAATGTTCGACATGTTCCCTTCTTCAAAGGCATCCGGTGCTGGGATGGGGTCCTTTAACCAATCGACCTTAGTGGGTATGAAATCTTTCGATTCGACCGATAGCTGGTTGGATGCGGTGGATGTAGATGCTTCCGGGAGGAAGTACAAGCGATGATGCATATCATCCCAAGGGTAGTCGGGTGCAGTGAGTGTCTCCAAAATTTGCTCATCAGTATTGAAGTAGTCAGACCATAAATCAAGGGGTTCTGGTTTGAAAGTTGTTGAAATCATATATATTGTATTGATTTCTTCCGATGAGGATGATGGCGGGGGGTAGATCTCCTCGATGAGGGGAGGATATATCTCCAAATCGACATTGTTTAACTCGTAAAATGCTGCTCTATAGTCAGGGAGATCGGGGCAATGGTGAGAGTAGTGGCCGTAAACACTACATATGGCACAAGGATGGTTGGTGCGGAGTGATCTGTCGCGAGGTTGAGGAGGTGGCTCAAGTCTAACGACTGGGATGCCGGCGTCATCGTCCAACATATTCATATGCTCTTGGAGTGCTGGTAACTGTGGGCATTGATGAGTTGGATGGCCTATCTCATCGCACAACGAGCATTTAGGGGGAGCTCGAAACACCGGTGGGGGTTTAACTGCCTTAGGAGGTGGTATAGCAGTGTATGGTTGTGGACCTCTGCCCCCAGTGGGCTTGATAAGTGGGAGAGGGTTCGTTGACGACGAAGGGATATTGATACTAGGAGGAGGTTTCGTTGACGACGAAGGGATTGTGACACCGGGAGGAGGTTGATTTGTGGTAAAAATAGGTTGTACCGGTTGGAGGATGACATTTGGTGTCAGTGGTGGAACGGGAGGCGAAATATACCACACAGGTAATCCCAATGTTAACCCGGGTAGACTAAGGGTAGCCATAACCGGGGCGCTTACTACGCCCGAAGGAGGAAATAGAAAGGGGATGGTGTGGATGGGTGTAACACCGATGTGACTGGGGATCAATGGTGGTTGACTACCGGATGTTTGTGTATTCTGTGAAAGAGTACAGAGGTTTGCGACGTGGGTCTCCGGTGACGGTGGTGGAATGGCCTGGAATGTAGAGGTCATTGGTGTATCTGAGTAAAGTCCGGGTCCCACAGAAGAAACAAAGGAGGTAGTTGCACCAGAAGCGGGTTGTTCAACCATGGGGAGAACATTTTCGGGTGCTGCAGGGGCATTGGGATCATAGTAGGTGAGTTGGTCGATTTTGACCACGCGTCCCTCATGGGGGAACATCATGGTATGAAAAACGGATGAGGCGACCGCTTTCATGGCGTACATGTAATTGCGACCAAGTAAAAGGTTATAATCGAGCTGGGCATTAATGACCTTTATGTCAATGAGCACAGTTTTCCCACCTAATTGGACGGGGACCTTGGGTAGTAAACCTTGAGGTTGAGCTGACCGGCCATCGTAGGCCCGCAATGCAGTGGTGGATTGCTGGAGAGTAGGGGATCCCAACTTCTGCCAAACAAATGTGGACATGACGCATGTGGAGGCACCCTCGTCGATGATACATCGATGGATGACAAGATTCCGAATAGAAACAGAAACTTGGATTGCTATGGTGGAAGGAAGACGTGGTTCGGACTGGTCCAAATCAAAGGTCATCAATTTCGAATCATTTGGGTCAGTCGCCCCAATGGCGGAAAGTAAAGTATTGCGCTGCGTAGGACAGTTTTTCAAGACTTCTAACGCAGACATGGCCGCGGGAGATTGAGCTAGGTCATCTACGATGTTGTAATTTGACGCAGCCCGTGCATTGGGGTTGTTGTTGATACGGCGGAGTGGGAAACGAGGTGCTTTAGATGCGCCATCGAGTGGAAGAGGTGGTATCCGTAACGTCTGATCAGTGGGATGAGCGTTAGTATCCTTATCGGCGGGGGGGGGCTTCGGAGGTAGGGCCATACTGGTTCCGACGGGTTTGGATATTGATGTCGGCAGTGGACATCATCAATAAGTGGTGAGTGCCTGAATCAAACATGGGTTGATCAGGAGCGGCGTAAGTGATTTGTTGTGGTTGCACGTTGCCCTGTGGGGGGGATAACGGCTGAGTGTTCACCACTCCTTGTGTTGGAAAAGGGTTTTGTAACACCAAAGGTTGTTGTTGAGGTGGTGGAGGGTTGGGTGGCGGCTGAGGAGCCACCTGCCCTTGACGATGGGCATCATCTGTCCATAGTTGTTGAGCTCGCTCCAGATGTGGGCAAGCATGGGTATAGTGGACGTAGACACCGCAAATAGAACAAGGATGGTTTGTTCGTAAATTAGCATTTTTGGCTTGCTTAGGTGGCCGATCAGGATTCTGATGAGCAGGCGTCGCGTTATTGTTTTGCGGAGGATGGGTAGGTTGTGGAGCTTGGTTATGGTTTTGGTTGTTTCCACGGTTACGTCCTCTTCCGCGGTTTGGTTGCCCACCCTGGTTGCGTTGGTTATTTTGGTATTGGGGCTGATGTTGTTGTGCGTACACATGCCCTTGAGCATTGGGGGAATTCTGGGGAGCCGCAGGTGCGGGAGCAGGTTGCGGTGGGTAGTATGCAGGTGGAGCTGGAGGTGGTCCAGCTGCCTGTTGGGGTTGTTGGTATCCCTGAGCAATTGGATGTGCCGGATTAGCTGGTGCAGTTTGCTGTGGGTACTGCAATGGTTGTGGTGAGAACTGAATGGAGTTCTGTGTAGCAGGTTGGTTATAGTATGTAGGAGGTACATATGCTGTTGGCGCTTGTCCATAGCAATGTTGTGGACAAGAGGGTCCATGAATGTGATGGGTCTGGTTTGTTGGAGCATAAGAAGTTGTTGCTCCGGAACTGGATGTAGCCCTAGAGAGGTCTGGGGCGGGCATGGTGCTCACCATGCTGAAAGATTTAGGTTGCGAGGTGATTTGGCCAATGATGCCATTAGCGGCATGTGATGCCCCCGGTGCGTCACCACGTGACGAGTCACCTTGTGGGGCGTCAGGTATGATTGTGTATAGATAACCCGACTGGGCATAAATGAGATCAAACTGTTGGGCTTTGAGGATGGCCTCTTCTTCAGACTGGGGTCTTTCAGATGCCACATCCTTCGCAATAAGAGGGAGGAGGGATTTTAGAAACCAATATAAGAAGATTTGGTCGTCTAACTTAATTTTGCAGAGGCTTCGGCGTCGACGCCACTCATGAATGTGATCAGTGATGTGGGTGGCCGTGGTTTGTCTGCAAGACAGTAGGATCTCGACTCCCGCATCATAACGGACATGTAACTGGAAGAATTGCAGGAAAGTTGAGGCCAGGGAGGTAAAGGTGGCATGCGTCCCGTGGGGCTGCTCGATATACCACTTAGCTGCAGAGCCAGTGAAGGTGCGTTGTAAAAGCCGGAGGCGGATTGAGTCGTCCACTATGGAGTTGGAGGAACACCATAAATGGAAGGACATGATATGGTTCTGGGGGTCTTCACCTGCCTTGCCCTCAAACTTAGGGATGTCAGAGGGGAGTTTGGTGGGCATGTGAGGCCACGCAGGATCGTGTCTGATGGGGTCATAGGTGAGCCTAGCTAAGTCTGGCAGGTTCAGACTCTCCATGTATGGTAAGCTAGCAGATGTGGTGACTGGAACTGGGACATGCCTAGTCATTGTGGTATGATGTAGGGGTCCAGTAGTGCCTAAAGGTATGCTAGGTATGGAGGGTATGTGCCCTCCAATAGGTGTAGTCTGGTATGGACCAGCGCCTCCAAGTGAAACATGGGTTACATTTGGGTTAGGAATAACAGTAGGGATTCCTGGGATAGGGTTTGTCGAAACCAGAGGGGGTGTGACCCCTATGTTGGGTATACCCAGGGGGGTGGTTGTTGCCATGGATGGCACCGCCGCAGAAGGGTCTGTGGATGTCTCACCTATGGTGCTGGTAAACAGTGGATCAAATGGTGTTCCAGCCATAATGGTGGTTGGTGGTAACTCTGTGGGGTTTTCGGATTCTACCTCCAAATCAAATGTGAAGTGAGGTGTGTCAGAATCGGATGACTGTCTAGTTGACTGACGATGTGTCGAATCAAGGGATAAGGCTCTACGTACGTGACGTGGAGAGCCAAGTGGACTAAACTCTGGGAGTTCGCCCTGTAGACGACGAGAGCGTCTAAAATTCTCAATGGTGAGAATTAAGTTTTTGTGTAAAAAATCTGTTTAAGTATCAGGTGGTGATATATATATAAAAACTCAAAACCCTAATGCAACCAGGGGTGCAAGAAGGGGAGTGAAAAAGAAAGCTCTCAGGCCAAAAAATCAACCTCAAAAAGGCACTTATTCTAGCAGCTGTGCTACAATAAGTGGAGGAATGCAACAAATGGTCAGAGTACCAACATACAAACGGCTTCTAGAAAAAATAGGTGTAACTAGACCAAAGGTGGGTTGAATCATGCAAACACATAACTAAAAGTATTGTGACTCAAACAAACGATATCCTCTGCAAGGTGATGAAATCCAAGTCAGACAATATGAGTGTTGAGACAACGGCTAGATATCCCCCTACCGGGAGGGACACCGGGTAATCAATCCTAAATAAAGGCTACTAGGATACTCCGTTCATGACGCATCGAGAAAAGGTAAATCTGCCGTTTGGTCCTTGATCGCAATATCCCAATACAGGGATATCCCGAGAACTGCGAATGGTAGCCCTTCGGTTACTGAATGGATTTCGGTATTCCACTCAGGCTTCCGGAACCATCCTCGCGACTTCAACCCTCCTAGGGGAGAGGCCTTCCCACAAACCGGTTGTGACCGCGCCAATAAATACTAAGAGGTTTTAGCTCCCTAGAGGACAACAACTATGTCTCAGATGTAATAACTAAACAAGAAACTAAACTAAACAAAACTAATCATGGATCTATGCAAGAATCTAAGCAAATAATGTAAACATTTAAAAAACAAGAACAAGAAAATATTAAAGAATGAATTTGTATTGAAAAATGGGGGGCAAGCAAGTGCTTGCGATAATACCTTCAATGGTGAAGGTTGATGTTGAGCAACTCCCAAGATGAGTAGCTCCAAACTCCAAGAGGTCTTCTTCTCCAAGGTTGCTTACAATGGCCAAAATGCTCAAAGAAGATTTCGGCAGCATGAGGATGAGATAATGGATCGATTTGAAATGAGGAGCCCCTACCACCTTTTTATAGGTTTTGGTGGTGGGGAATACCATTTGTGGTTTTGTGGAAACCAAATGGTATTGACCAACATGGTTTAGGTACTTTTCCCTCCTTTTTCCTTTTTTGAATAAAATTAATATTTTAATTCCCTTTTTAATATTTTTGGGAATTTGGACCCTTTTTGAGGGTTTTTTATGCTTTTCAGGAAAAATAATCTTTTTTGATGGAAAAAAGGGTGTACTAAGGTCTTTTGGTGACCTTTTGTTGGTTTCAGAGGCTCAGATGGTGGAAAAGTGGACAAATGGGTCATGTGAATAAGGGAATGAGCTAGTGAGCACTTTTTAGGTGTTAACACCGAGTACCCCAGGAGTCCCGCATCCCCAAAGTCAGATTAAAATCCCCAGCCAGAATCAAGTTTGACAGGCCCAAAACACCCAAACCCCCAGGCCCTCCTAATATGAAACTTTCTCCACCTGAGGGCCATAGCAGTTGAAAATATTGAGAATATCATCATTAACCCTATTCCTACCAGTGAGCAAAATGCCACCTCCCGTTGTGAAGGAGTTCGCTAAAAAATAGTTCAGGTTCCATGCAGAGAGAAGTCCAATCGACCTCCCAGTAGCCCCAATAGAGCACACATACCAAGATGGCAAAACAGAAACGATGAAAGCCCTAGATTTTTTATCATCACACAGGGTTTCCTGTAAAAGTATAATATCAGGTTTAGTGAGAGCCAGTATCCGACGGAAGGTGTAGAGTTTTGGGGCACCTCCTACCCCACGGATATTAACGGTCATAATAATCATTAAGACGACGCCGACTTGGCCCCCACTGCTCTAAGTGGCCGAAAGATGGACTGAGAAATAGAATCCTCACCTGTCTGCAATGTGTCATCAACCGAAAAAATAGGTTTCACCAAACCCCCACAAGAAGCCCGAGCCAGATCTTTCTTACACCTCCCCCCATCTTTTTTCTGTATAGTCACATTAGGGATAGGAGGATACTTGGAGACAGGTAGTAAAGACCCCCCACAATAATTAGGAAAAGGAGCAGAGAGTAGACCCAGGTTTTCACCCTCCTTCCCAACCACACAGGAAACAGCCCCAGGCTGAGGGGTCACAGACTGTAAAATAGTAGATTCAACCAGTAGCAACTGAGAGTCCGAAATGGGGGAAAGGGTACCAGGTAAAACAACAGGATTTTCCACCACATCTAGGGGTCCCCCAATGCCAAGGTCCGAGGAAGTAGGAGGATAACCAGAGTCGTGTAAAGAATCCGAGGACAGTATTCCTTGCCCCACCCATCCAGCTTATTGATATCATTCAATGTTAATGAGTTGAATAAGTCTGGGAAAAGACTTCTGAATGTATTTGCAAATGACGACTGCTCCATATAAGCCGCAGAATCCAGCGGCTCCTCCAGTGCCAAAGAAGTAGGGTGTGCCGAGATTGAAGAATCCGTCCCATTAGGTTTCGTAGATAAACCCTTCCTACACTATTTCCGTAAGTGGCCAGTCTTTCCACAAGAGAAACACCTAAATAGGGTCCTCTAGTAATCAAGTTCCTGACTGAAGACCCTATCATCCCACCGAATCTGCACCGATTCATGTAGACCCAAAGTACTGTCCAGTTCAACCAGTATCCAAGCACATCGCTTGTCTTCATGAAAGAGTGATTTCTCATCAAAGAAAACAAAAGTACCAATGTGGTTTGCCAGACTTATAAAAACCTCCCGAGACCACAACGCCAATGGAAAGCCTTTAAGTAAAACCCACTGATGGTTTGGCTGAAGCTGTTCAGTAACAGGATTGAAATCCATATGCCACTTTTTCAGGCATAGAGAACCCCAGTCAATAACCCAGATCCGTCCCAAAATCATAGCCGCATGTTCCTCATCCAAAAAATGAAAAACAACCCAGTTGTTTACCAGCATATGAATCCTAGTGGTGTAATTTAACAAGGGCTTCCACTGAGTGTTTACCCAGGAAATGAGGTCAGTCCGGGATATGTCAGTATAGCAGATCTTACCAACCAAGGCCCGAGCAGAAAGGCTTAATACATGACCCAGTTGAACACCCTTTCCCAGGACCATCTCGGTTCCCTCTCCACGGCTTTTAATAACCTTCAATGAACAATTGTTCCAGGCCTTTATACCACCACTGCGTGAGTTACCACCCCCCCTACGAACATTATCACAGGGTTGATAATATTCCTTATCTGAGCTCGAGTCCTCCCCTGACGCCACCCCATTTTCTGTGCCATCACAGAGTAGAGGGTGAGACCCACCAAGGAACTGTCCAGAGGTAGGACCCCCATATTCATGTCCTTCGCCGAGAAGAGGGTCAGACCCACCAGTGTATTGTCCAATAGTAGGACCCACCCCATAGTCACCCGCAGTAGTCGAGGTCATCACAAAAGGTAGATAAGACAAGGGTAGAACAGACAGAGGTCCGGACAAAGAGGAAATAGTTCCAGTAAAAAAATAAACAAAAAAACCACCAAAAACAAATAAACCAAAAAAACTGCCCCAGACCGTCAAAGTCACCAGTGCAGCCAAGTAACAAAGCACCACAATAATGCCATGCTGAAAGTGCCTACCCAAAGTGAATTACAGTGCCGCCATAGCCAAACAACATCAAACCAGCGTAGAAGAAGTTATGGTCACAAGTGTGGTCTTCGAATAATTTCGAATAATTTTATAGACAAACACGAAGATACATGAGGAGACATTGTTTCCTAATTCTACAGGCTTTCAAACGTAATCTTAACAAAATAATGACAATACATAATCAAGAACTTTTATAATAAAAAAATTGTCTTTTCATTGAAATGGATGTACAAACAATATGTTGTTTTTGTTTCTCTTTGGTAGTGTTCACGTTGTGTCTAATAGGCTAAAAAAAGAGAGGGGAAAAATAATGAAATAACCATAAAGCCAAGATAGTTTATAACCACGGAAGATTTAAGAAGAAACCACATATTATCATTGTTACACCAACATTGCTATGCATTTTGATCTATCTAAACTAACAAAGCAAGATGAAATCAAAGGTATTAAAGGAGACGATGTTTTTAGAACATTATGGTTTTATATGCTTTGTTTGCAACAAATTGTAACAAGATTTAAGAACAAAAGATAGTTCTTGCGACGGAAAATTTTGCATGGCATTGTTATATTAGGTATCTTAATATGTTTATATTTATCAAAAACATACAAAGAATGGTCAAGTTAAAAATATTAAAAGAGTTACATGATTTAAAAAAAACTATTTAGATGGTCATGAAAACATTGAAGCATCGTGCCCATGAAGGAAGTAAATCTACCAAACTAGTTTTGGATTTGTTAGGAATACATATCTACGAGAGAAAATAAATATACAAATGATAGCAAACATAATAGCAACACAAGATTTATCCTAGAAAACTCGTAGGGAAAAACCAACTTTCAACAATAGATCTATTATTGGTCCCTAGCCAAAGTAGGCCAAGGCCACCAAGAGCATCTCTCTTGCTCAAATTGGCACCTTACAATGGAGGAATCCAACCCTATAAATAGGGTTCTTTACATGGAGATACAACTAGCAAGAAACTATGGGCTACTAAAACCGTGTGCTCGAAACCACTTACATCCTTGCTCATTCCCGAGTCAAGGCTAACCCTAACAATCCCCCCTTTAAAATTGACTTGGGAAATTGCTTGGGATCTAACCCCTCCATAAACAACTAGAGTACTCAGGAATCCCATTTACATGTAGATTACACATTGTCATCTCCATTTTTTATTTTTATTTTTATTTTAATTGTTGCTATAACCATTGCTTCTTTCAACTCTCATTTCTCTCTTCTTGACTTTCCCTTCATGTACTGCACTTCCACAAGCCTTTTGTACCTACAAAGAATTCATCATTGATGTCCTTATAAAAATGAATCCATCTACCGGAATACATGGGTGCTCAGGCCGCTGTGACCGCCAGTTCTCTAGGAATCCCTTTCTCCTACATGGTTCATCAATACATTAAACTCTTCCTTGAGCATAACTTGGTCCAACACTCTGAGATAAATCCATCTCACATTCCCCCCTTTAATCGAAGACTCATCCTCTTTAATTCCACATCAAGATAGCCTACGAGTACACCTTCCACCCTCGTAGCTACCCAAGTGGTTCATTCCACAACTTGATGCCACATCCTTTTCTACACATAAGAGGGATACACCTACTCCAATACATGTAGGCCTAAAACATAGGGAATCAACTCTAACATGGAACCAAAAAACTCTGGGGTGTCGGTACAACTGATCATGCACCCCTTACAACACATGCTCAATACATTTTAACTTCGGTACAAAACCTTTCAATACTTTGCTTTAACCAATGAGTGCTCAATTCATCATACCACTACCTTTCCATTTAACCAATTTCCTTTCCAATTTTACCATAATTTTTCTAGCCACTTTTAACCATACTCAATATCTACCATACCTCCACATTCTTGCCATGCTTATTTTCCCATGCCTTTCCATAATAAAAAATACATGTTTCTTTACTAATCCACCAACCACTTTTAATAAAGCCATTTAAAACTTTTAGTTTAAGAAAAACTTAAACACAACATGGATGGATTTTTAAAATGATCTTCCATAATATCTTCATTTTAAAAAACCTTTCATAAATAACTCACTCCCCTTATAAGATGACATTTACCATAAAAAAAAACTTGTTTTCACAATGTGAAATACCATCTCCTTTTATAAATTATTTCAATGACCTTTTTTTTTAAATTGACGTGAATATCATAAAAATTCCTTCAAGCAAAAACCTTTCTTAATAGGGAATATAAATATTCACGACTACTGACCATCTCCTTACCAATTAATTTACCGTAGCAGGTTCCAGGTCTATGGTGGTTGGGCTCTTCTCATGTTAAAACTCAATGCTTTCACTTTCCAAACGATGGCGGCTCTTTTACTCATGTCGCTCCACCTTTACAACTTGCCTTTCCTTGTGCAAATTCATTGAAGGCTTTTCCTTCACTTATCCACCATCTTCTACAGTGCAAATTAAAACAGATCTGGAAGCAAACGATCTCCACAGCCTCAAGCATATCACAAACAATTTGTACATGCAACATTTATGGGCAGTGCCTTGCCTTATTTTCCTCAGATCTTTAGCAGATCCAATCATTTAAACATTAGATCTCCATTCTATATAGAAGATCTATACTTTAATCACTTGATCTGCATTTTCTCCTTGCAGATCCAAGTGTCAAGTAATAGCTCTGACCACTTTCATCATGCATCCGTAGGTAGTCTCATCTACACACACCAAGCTCTTGTAAAAAAAATATGTGGCTTTGATACCATTGTGAGCATAAATAATAATTACGAGAGAAAATTAACAATAAGCAAGCAACCATTCATATAGACACATAATTTACCCTGGAAACCCCATGCGGGCAAAACTAGCCTTCAATAATAGATCTATTATTGGTCCCTGGCCAAAATAGGTCAAGGCCGTCAAGAGCATCTCTTTTGCTCAAATTGGCACCTTACAATGGAGGAATCCAACCCTATAAATATGGTTCTTTACATGCAAATACAACTAACAAGAAACCACGGGCTACCGAAACCGTGTGTCCAAAACCATTTACATCCTTGCTCATTCCCGAGTCAAAGTTAACCCTAACAGAAGTGGCTACGAAAAAATAGACTGCTTAAACCCCTTAAAGAGAGACAATCTCTTACACCTTTTTTTTGTAGATTGTATTTGTATTTTTATAATATAGTTTTCATTTTATTTTTATTATTTGATTTTACTTTTATGAAATTTTAACAACTATATTCTAAATACATGTACATAACTTTTTGTTGACAACACAAATCGAAATACAATTTTCATTTGATATTTAAGTTTCATTTTTAAGTTGTATTTCACTTGCATCAAGTTTTAGCAACTACATTCTAAATACATGAACATGACATTTTGTTGACAATACACATGGTTAGAAAAATTAAAAGTAAAAACATAGACTTTTTTTTTTATCTCTAGCACAAATAGTTAGAGAAAATAAAAGTAACTACTAAGTCGCATGAAAAGAAATTAAATCAGAAACCTAACTATCTTATAGATGAATAAATAATATATGATAGTTAAAAAGATAATATCAATCATGCTTTCATAACAAAAAGATATATTGTTGTTTAAAATTAACAATATCAAGGACAATATTAAAATGGCTAAAAATTTGACGGGTGTATATGTAGGTTAATTTCAGGAAACATTTTTCCATCGTTATGTAGAAGGTTTAAAGATTTAGACATTGTAAAAGTTCAAAATTATTATTTACTAGTAATTATTTACAAAAGTTATAAATTTTGTAGAATATAATTTTTTTGAGTTTTGGTAAACAAACAACCATAGTATGTTATCTAGGTTTTATCTTAATCTACTTTATTTTAAATTTATTTTATTTTAAAAGTTAATCATGTATTGTATATTATCATATTTTAGGAGTAAGTTAGTATTCAATAATCACTGTAAAAATGGTTTTTATGTTTTAATTAAGACTTATTAGGAAGTTGGTACTTATTAATTATTTGACCATATTGAGTGTTTAGTGTTTTAGATTTTGGAAACCTATTTAAAGAGCTATGAAGCTATAAATGATTTTATGAACAATTACTGTACACATGTGGATAGTTGGGTAGTACAGACAATTAATTAGCCCCTAACAAACTGGCATGTATTGTGTGATGCCACTCCTTTACTAAAAGGCATTTACATCCCAACTGCACAACACAAGCACCTATAAATTATGTATTTAGAGGGAGAGTCAAATGGAATCACATTTTCAGAAGATGTGGAGTCAATCTCTTTGTGATCACTGATGGAGATGATGTTTTCCGTGAATATTCATGCATGGCTTCTATTATTGTTCATAATGCTAAGCAACAATCTGTTGTCATCCTCTTCTAATGCAACCACACCACCCTCGAATTCAAGTTTGTTTGTGTTTATGGGTGTTCATGGTTAGAGAGAAGTTGCAAGAATATATGATTACATTGTAGTTAGAGGAGGAACGACCAACTACCCCCTCACTACAACGTTCTTTTCCTAGTATTTGGTTTTGGTGATAGAGAGAGGAAGATCTCCTTACGGAGTTCTCAAAACCAGAACGCCAATACTTTTGAATTTACCTATTGGGGGAGATCGACAGTTACACTTCCCTAGCAAAATCATTTATTATAGATGATAGACTCACTTTAGCGAGAGCCATAGTTTGTTAAACTATCAAGAAAATATTAAGCACATCAAGAAAATATAGAAAACATAAAATTTGACGGAAAAGGCTCACTCTATATTTCTTTAAATGAGCAAGATGAGCAATGTTCAATATGTACATAGATGTACATATATAATACAAAAAAACCACAACTGTCATGTAACTGTATAACAATTAGGAAAATTAACGAACTATGATTAGAGTTTTCAACATCCCCCTTAATCACAAGTTCGTTTTTGCCTGAAAAATCGACAATACTTGACAATCAACAATGTGTCAAGTGAATATTCAGAGGGCTGAAGATCATCTATGAACCTTGAAATAATAGCAAAAGATGAAGGATTCTACTAAAGTGGTGGTTTTAAGTTGACCACAAACTATCAAGAGCTCAAAAGCTATGAAGAGGTGGTTTTAGGATGACCACTAACCAACCAAAACAATGAGGTTGTTTTAGGATCACCGCAAACCATGTCAACAAGTTCCATATTCCCCTGTCAGGGACAAGGTATGAAGACTCAAACATTCAAGTATTTCTCACTGTCATTTCTCAAACTTTCTTGTTTTTTACTGTCATTATGCCCCTCTATCAAGAATATGTCAATTGCAAAAATATACTTGACTATTTCATGTTATGGAACAATGTGTATACTTTCCACAATACATACAAAAATGAAGATCGAAATATTGGTCTTTCATATGTCCAACTTTATCATAGCATTGACATTTCAATATTTCAAATAGAGAAGAGTTTCTTGCACATCCACCTTTTTAAAATAATCCTAAGAATATCTCAACAACAAACTCATAAGAAGGTGTTGAATGCAATGCAAAATGCATCCAATTACAATCATAGTTCACTTCAATGGTATTTAATACTCACTAAAAGAACAACATAAGTACCAAAATATATAAGCTTGCAAAATGGCAGATTGCAAGTCAGAAGATTATGAACAGCCACAAGTCCAAAATGCAGGAGTTGAATTGTTTTTTAAAGTTATATGTTGCGTCTTTCTATGATCTAAACGCTGGAAGCTTTGCCTTGATTTCTCTGCTGATGTAATTTAATTTTTACCTGGGCAAAGGCTTTGTTCTCCTTCACAATATGAGGTAGTAAAATTACCTCTGTTGCTCCACCTTCCACGAAGCATGTGTTCTCATGAAATTAAGACATCGCAATATTTTTGAGAGACTCACTCACCATCTGAGAGATGGATTCACACTTCTGAGATTATACCTCATTTCAACTCATCGCTGGTTCACAATAGGAGGTAGTCAAATTACCTCTGTCGCTCCACCTTCCACGAAGCATGTGTTCTCATGAAATGGAGGGATTAAGACATCGCAATATTTTTGAGACTCACTCACCATAGAGATGGATTCACACTTATGAGATTAGACCTCATTTCAACTCATTGCTGGTTCAACGCTCTTACCGCATAATGGTAACTAGGGATGTGAATCCTATGTTTGCTCAGTGCATATCACAACATTAGTTCAACACTAAAAATGCTTGGAACTGGTTATACCCGATTCCTCATTCAGATCATAACTTAGTACAGAAAAAGGAACGGGGAATCGATTCCAGGAGATCAACCCCTTTGTCAATTTTGAATCCTCCAAGCATATTCTTTAATCTCTATCCCTTCATGGATTAAACATGTGAATGCTTCTAGTTTCCGTCATTTAACACAAAAACTCCATCTTTCAACAAAATGACTGGCCATAGTTCCAAATTTGCGTACCTTAAGACTCCGATTCACAGGCTGAGCCGAGGAGAAACTCTGAGAAGAGAGCTGAATTCGTAATATTTCCAATTCCTCCGCAGCGGTTCTTCACATCTGACGAACTGTAATTTTTTATGGTAACATAGCTCCTTCTATGCAGCGATCTCATCTTTCATGACTCCTTACTCAACGCAAATTGGATTCAGAGTGGAGGCTCTACAAAGAAAAGACGACAACGATTTTCCAGAGGTATGGCGACTTGAATTCTTTGCACATTCACGATGAGGTAGACAAAACTCTCCTTGCAATTTTCAATAGCGATGATCATTGCTTCAAATGATTTGCAGGAGACTTAGGCATATTTTCTCTCAGCAATATATATATGCATTAAAACCCTTGCTTCTGAAATGTAAGTATTGAATTGTGTTTATGAAAATACATGCACATAAATACGTGTATATCGTCTTAATCACATCTTTCTTCGGTGGCTTTGTGTGGATACTCTGCAACATGGAACTCTTCGAAAATGTATCTCTTCACCAAACCTCTCGCAACTGGAATGATAACAGCTAGCTGAGCACTACTTCTGTAATGTGTGGGATTGGGAAGGCGTATTTGCAATACTGTCAAACATGCTTCAATAAGCAAAGATATCCTTCGATAAGGCAATGGAGGTTTCCTCTTTTCACACAACAATACATTGCATGTGCCTCTGCATCTACTCATGCACACCAATGTCGGATTTGGCTCCTCTCAAAACCCTTCTTTTCGGCTTTACATAACAAACTCTACTTAAGACTTGATAATGAAACAAACTCAACAATTTATAATCTTTCACATGACAACATTTTACTCCTCTCATAACCAAGAGCTCTAGATGTTCAAGTGAGGGCTCTTCTAGCATCTTGATGGCTCAACTGTCCAAACCAACGCTCTGATACCATTGTTAAATTATAAGAAAATATTGAGCACATCAAGAAAATATAGAAAACATAAAATTTGACGGAAAAGGCTCACTCTATATTTCCTTAGATGAGCAATGTTCAATATGTACATAAACGTACATATATAATATAAAAAGAACATAACTATCATGTAATTGTATAACAATTAAGTAAACTAATGAACTATGATTAGAGTTTTCAATAGAGTTATGGGAGGTAGAACTGCTCTCAATGTTGCCTTCCACAACAGGGCAAGCTCTAACTATGTTCGTTATATGGGATGGGATGACACACTTGTAAAGGAATCATATTAATCGGTGGAGAAACATAATGATTTCCAACCAGATCACCTCTCCAGATGGTCGTCAGATTTCAAAGATGGGCTCTTGGCACGAGGAGTTGTTCCATACAATGGATATACATTGGTCATAAGATTTCAAAGATGGGCTCTTGCCACCAGGAGTTGTTCCATACAATGGATACACATTGGATCATGTGGAGGGAACCAAGATAAGCGCATGTGGAGGGAACCAAGATAAGCGCCTCCACGTTTGACAACAATGGAAAAAGGAAGACAACAACAGATCTTCTCAAGGCTTCCAATCCCAACAATATCGTAGTCTTTCTCAATGCTACCTTCAATACGATTCTCTTCAATTCCCTTGCATCTCAAGGTAATTCATTATACACCTGCCGTCAAGTTAAACATGCCATTCTTATACATGACTGTCGTTTCACCATATTCATTGCTAATATTGTTCACATGATTTTCCAATCATTTATGATCAATATTGGACTAGTAGAGTCATATCTAGATCTATAAATGTAGATTCATTATGTTGAGTATGAAAACTTGCAGGAAAGAAGGGTGGCTCCTAAAGGGTGGCTCCTCTGGGAAGCCGAAGGCCTGCAAATTAGAATTCATGGATGCCTATAGTCAGTGTTATCAAGCTTTTCTCAAAGAATCATCGTGTTCCAGTGAGGTAATTGTCTCTACAAGATCCATAGGCAGCCTTTAGCTGCTCCTCTTGAGCAGAAACAATCCATCTCAGCATCTCAAATAATTCAATATACCTCTACTCCAAAATCTAACTCAGATGTATCTCTACTTACTTATCTTGAACAAAATATAAGAAAAAGGATTCCACATTAAGGGCTAAGGGATAGATCACCATATTTTTGCACATCATTAAGCGTGTTCAACACCCACACATCAACCCAGTTGCTTCAATGCCCCCAATTCTTTGTCTTTGATTGAATATGTCTATTGCTAAATCTATGAGCATCATAGTAACACTTAGGCACACGGTAGCCACCTTGTTTATATTGTGATTGTTGTCACATACCCCAATTTTGTAAAAATTATGTAAAGTGTTTTATTATATTCCTGAGACATTATGTTAAATTTAATGCTAAGTAGGGATTGATGGCTCAGCAGAGTCAACAGAGATGGAGTGTAATTCAAAATATTTTATTATTAATAAATAAATTATGGAGACAACGGCATGGGAGAGCTATTAAAAAGAGGTTACTGGTCAAACTAGTGGATGGAACTAGGTGGAAAGGCAAAAGACAAGTGGCAGCATCCTCAAACACTTCCTAAGTTGCAGGTGGCAACTTCCCTATATTTGGGGTCATGATTCCCCAAGAAAGTGGAATCAGAGCAGGTGGCTCATTAAATGACAGTTAACCCAACAAAGACCTAGGCAATCTTTTAAAAAGAACTCAATGTATAGAGCTGGGGGCTTGAATACTTTCCAGGGAGAATTCATTCAGGTGAATGTTATTCAGGAAATCCATTGAGGAAGAGGGAAATACAGTAAGGAAGTTGTTTAAGGAGGATTGCTGCAGTAACTTGGTTCCATTATAGCTTTTGGGCTGAGAGAATTGACTTTGCTGCACCTAGTTCTAGCCAGGGAGACCAGAGCAAGCTTGGGGGTCCTGAGAAGTTGCTGTCTGGGCACTCTCCAGGAGTTGGTAGGGAGGAACGGCCTCCCATTGCTGTTGTTGTCCACAGCTTCAACAGGTTCTGTCACTTACTTCATTATGTTTATTTAATATGTCTGAGGAGCTAGTTAGTTTAGTAAATTGAGTATCTTAGAATTTCAGTAGTTAAATCTGTTAAGAGTTACTGTGTTTCTTTTTCCGCATCCCTAGTAAGAAGTTATATCATTATTGCATTACTAATAATGTATCTATAATGCATTCAATATAATAATAACACTGTAAGTAATAATTTATAATTACAATTACAAACCTAGTTTATTTATACCCGACGAATAAATAAGTATGGATTATGTACAACATAATTATACACTGTGTATTACAAATTAAATAATCAATCTTCTGAGACAATATTAAAATACAACAAGATAAATTACAGTATTTATATCACGACCAAGAACAATGTAGGAGGATTGTTTTCACATTTAGGTTATTATATAAGGATACAAACCCTATAAATAAATTAGGAAATTTTTACATAACAAATAAATCAGGGTACATAACCCTAACAGTATTTTATATTAAAGAGAATTTATTAATAGAATAATAACTCAGTTATTATTTTAAAAAGAAACAAACGAAATAATAGAACAAACATTAGCTCAATCATCGAGCTTAAAACATTATAGTTAATATAATTCATTTAACTCTCATTTACCAACAGAGTTATATTCGTAATGACAGAATAAGCAACTAAACATAATCTCAACTGTAAAATTCGGGTTGAACCCTAAACAGTCCCGTTTGTACAAGTAAAATTAATGTTACGAGTCAAAACAATGATTTAACTTATGGCCGCGTCATATATTCCTTAAATTTTACTTATTCATGTACATAGCATAGAATTAAAAATGCATGCGATAAACAAGCTCCAAAAATACAGGAAAATGTTATAATAAGTCATATTACAAAACCCTGGGTGAAAACCCTGAACATTTTTTACACCAGATCAAGAGGCCGTAACCTCATCTACAGGCTGGCTACAGTTATTGCTTTATATATATATCTATACACAATATTTCTTCTACAAAAGAAAAACGAATAATTACAAAAATGGACTGAAGCCGTAACATCCTACTACATACAGTTAAAAGACTGAGCAGAGCTGCTGCAATCACAGAGTCGCTTCATTCAAAGTCCAAACCCTAACCGTCCTAACAAACCAACAAGGAGGAAACGCCATGGTGAAAACCATGCTTACGAGGTAAAGCCAACCGCTGAGGTATGTGTCATCCACACTTTTAAGAGTAGCCAGGACCTGCAACGAAAGAACAGTGTCAGTTAAAACTTAATTTTTTAACGGTTAAACTATTTCTTTTAACTGGAAAACGAAAGAACAACCTGTAGCTTACCGGTGAATTGAAAGAAGCTCAAACACAGTAAATAGCCTGTAACCACGAGCAGAAGAAGTGTAAACCCTTCCCTTGTCACCGAAAAGAACAAGCTGGCAGAAGCAAAGGATACCTTCCACAATGGAAGTATCGATAGTATTAAATCGAAAGATACACTCACACTGTGACAGGGTCAGCGATGGTGTAGAAAGGAAAGACCCTAGGTTTTTCAACAACCCCCATGGCCGGCAACAGTAAAATATTGACTCCCATATGATGCAGTTGACAAGCACGAAGGACTGAAGCAACATAGAAGCTGTTATCAAACAGTGAACAACAAAGTTTGGACCAGGAGGGTTCACAGAGCGATCGAGCCCGAAGGCAAGGGAGAAATGACAAAGTAGGGTTTAGTCAACAAGTTTATATCACAAACGCGTGGCTCTGGAGTGACCACGTAGCTTTTTAATATATGTCATGCAGTGGGTCGACGTTCTAAAGTTCTACGACGAGATTCCCATCAATTGTTTTTGAAACAAAATCATAGCATGAATATCCCATTATGGTCACGATACCATAGTTTACACCTGCCATATATTTCATGTTAGGACCAAGCTTTTGAACCCTGCAAAGTAAACATTAAAAACTTTGCTTTATAATTATTAAACCATGTATTTTAAATAGCATTCAAGGTTAAGTCTTGAAGTGTTTAAACATAGAGGATTGACCTTTAATTATAAAAGTTATGAGGATATGGGAATAATGATAAGATATAAGTAGTTCATAAATTTATCACTAGATTGCCATTTCCTCTAGTCTCATGTGAAAAGACCAGAGATATATCATTTGTTTTAAGATTATGAGATAATGAAGTGATGTTAGGTAGTTGTTTACAACTCTGCTATTATAATGCCATTCGCTATAACTCTGCACAGATAGTAAACGACTTGTCATTCTTTTCTTTACATAACTTTTGCTTGTAGAACTCAAGCTATATAACCCACAGTTTTAGACTTAAGTTACCCTAGTCCATTGTTTGTACTTATTGTCACCAATTTAATCACCATCTCTTAATAGTCTTAGATTCCTTGTGATAACAAGTAGACTTTTGTTATCCTTCATGCTCAAAGAAGTACAAGGAGTGTGTAAGGAAGTGGATGTTAGGCAGTTTACGTAAATTTTTATAACCATTCTTGTTGAGAGTACAGTCTGGAAAATAATAAACGAGTTCAATCATTTTAATTTAGGACAAATTCTAAAGGTGCTGATAGATTTTATGTAATTGTCAATCATGGAAATAGAAGTAGTTTTCCAATCAATGCAAACCCTTAAAATAGTAAGAGGAGACATGTATCAGACATTTAAATCTGGTAATTGCTGGAAATAAGAAAAATAGCTATCTTATTCACAAGTAAATTTCCAACTTTCTGTCAGTAAGATCTTGAGGAGATCATAGGAAGAGCTCTATCTTTAAAAGCTTGATAAACCTGGCTAGCATGCTTATACTTTTACTGAATGATTTGGTGCAGCAAATTGTTTATAATACTTTAAAGATTTGTTTGCAACGACCCGAACATTACCTGTATATCTGTAAGAGAAAGGAAATTTGCTGCATTAGCTCGGAAGCTAAGTAAGCCCAGTCTGTTATGCCAATTCCCCCTTGTGGTTGCAAACAGAAAACAATCAGTAACTGACCAGAAACTCATCCTTAAATTTAAGTATAATAAAAGATCATTCAGTTACAATTCTGAAAACATAAACTAATCAAACAGTTAATTACTGCATTTAATAAGATTATATGCTATTTTTAAAAATTTTAAATTTTTTGGAAATTCTAGGTGTTGACAGTTGTGGATATCATCAACTTGAAAAAACCAATAGAAACATTTAAAGCTATTCTTATTACACATAAGGTAATCTGTACAGTAAAGTAACATTACTCCTCATATGGGTTTGTTGCATTAGGAATCATAGTAAATCAAGTGCTTAAAATTAGTCTTAAAAACCTATCAATAATCTAATATGGCTAGGCTTCTATTCAATTTAGAGTTAGAGAACGCAATATAATGGGAATTCATGTTAAGTTTTTTTTTTCAACCACACAAATCTAAAACCAACCTCAACATTGTTTCAACAACACAAACTAATTAATTTCACCAACATTCATAAATAAGAGAAAAATATAAAACCGACCTTACCAATGTTAAAATCCAAAGTTCAATATTATAATTTTAGTGACAAATGTATAAAATAACACAATTTTAAAAACCTATTCCGCATATAGCTTGAAAACAATGAAAAGCATATAAAATAACACAATTTTAATGCAATTGCTAAAATAAATAATGTTAAGTGAAACCCTATAAAATAACACAATAAAACACTATTGCAATGTTGCACATATATAATAAAAACAAATAGTCATTGAGCATGAGATGGTTTGGCCTACGTCTATATTGTTTTCCACAATGCACACCACTAGCTAGCCATGTTAGGTTCAACTCAACCATACAAACAACTAGCTAAGCTCCAACCTTTGTAAGGACTAGGGAAATAACAAATCAGCTATTGAATTGTTCTCAGAATACAACAAACCAAACATTCTGATTTCCAACCCCAAGAACAACCCATCTAGTCTTGAGCTTAGTGAAGGGAATGAATCCTTTATATATGATTTTGCTTGCTCAGTTGTATGAACCAGAGGAGAGATAGAGTCCCTTGGAGGAAATAATAAGTAGGTGGAGTGTTTTTTTTAAGTGGAGTGTTTTTTTTTTACTCTAGTTGTAGTGTGCACTTATGTAGGTGGGTGGTGGATTGGTGGTGTTGGGGAAAATGTGTCCTTCCTTTGCTCAAGAAGATGTTATAGTTCAAATCTTGTTCTTATGAGAGGGAAAGGGTCGACATCTCCTAGAGTGTATGATATACCCTATGAATGAATCGGACAAGAAATGGTGGAAGTAGCCTAAGCAAAGGTCAATAGTGACTATGGAAGTAGCCTAAGCGGGGGTCAATTGTGGATGCATCCTAAGTAGGGGTCGACGGTAGATGCAACCTAAGCAAGGCTAAGTCAACGAACCCTATGGAACTTGGATTAATGATAAACAAAATCACTTCAGTTTCACACAATCACATCTCTAACAACCACCATTCCATTCCCGAATTCTAATTTTGATTACGACTTATTGCATTAATTATAAACATGTACAAAACACATTTTAAAATTGCATTCTAATTATCCAGTACAAACTTTAATTTTGTATTGTGTGATTGCATTCATTATTAGTACATTACCTTACATGGTTGAGAATCGAGAAGGAATACTTGTAAACCATTCGAAGCTTTCTATCCATGGATTTTGTTTGTATGGACGATCCGTCAATGGTCATTGCATCAACTATTATAGTTTGCCAATATTTATGGCTTTTGCTGTATCAATCTTGTTGGACAAAACGATAATCAAAACTTGTCCTTCCTACATGTGTTCCTTTCCTTTAATAAATGCCTATAGGTTGCAATCATTATATCAAATATAGATTAATAAACTTGAAATTAAGTGACTCTCAAATGCCTCTTTTTTGCAAAAACATTATGAAGAGTCTGGCAAAAAAATTCGACATTTACACATTGTTGTTAGATCCGTTTATGGTGGACCATGGAACTGTTGCCCGAGATTACAACAATATTTGTAACCACCAAAGCCTTTGAAAACTTAAGAACCATGGAATGAATTGAAACTTATCATCGTAGTGTTTTGTGAGATTCCCACATAATGGCTAGAAATAGAGTCTTTCGAGTGTTAGTTACCAAACACCTCCATTGAGCAAAAGTTAAATGTGTACGTGCTACTTCTATTTTACAAATTATATTACTAAATAAACTCATATCATAGTAATGTATTAATATGATAATTTATTTTAATATATATATATATTTTGTTATCAAAATATAATATGATATGAAATGTATAAAGGTTATAGAACTTATGGTACTATTTCATAAAATTTTATATATGATGTTATATATTTTTAAAATAAATATAGAAATGTAAGCAAATAATATTTGATTATTTTGAATTTTTTTTAAAGAAGAATTATTAACTTTTTTTAATTATAATTTTAAATAACCTATACAATACTATAATGATAATGATATTTCTAGATTTGCCAGCAATGCTATCATAAATCCACTCGTATCACAACCATCATTAATGCTTATTCATAGTATTCATATGTATTTTCTACTATGCATGATGGGTTCGGTTACTATTCTCAACTAAAAAATTTCAAAATTAAATATCGAGGAGCAAAGATTGGAGTAACCTTTCAATTTCAAACTTACAAACTAAATGTCGCTTCCACATTGATGAGGTAGATGCAAAATTAAATTTATTTTGCATTGCAAAATTTATGGTGCCTTTCTATGAAGGGAAAAATAGGTTTTGAAGGGTGTTTAAGACTTCAATTTTAAAGCCTAGTCGTGGCTAAGTTGGTAAATGTGATAACTGAGATAGATAGATGAAAAAGTGAATAACTATAAATATGTCAGCCCAAAAGTTCAAAGAGTAAAGGTGTATTTAAAGATTTTGCAAAGCAATGTTGACATGGCATAAATTTATTTTAGATGTGTTAATAATCCCTTCCAAAGGCAAAGGTAACTAATGTTTTCAAATTGCTTTGAATTCTTATTATTTTGTCTTTGACTTTGCCTATTTGTGCATATATCATACATTTTTATTTTTTGAGATAACTCTTGAATTTATCTATTAATTAATTTATTACATATTATTTACCTGGATTATTATTGGATGAAACTTTGAACTGTTATTGTTGGGCTCCTTCTTTTTCGCTAGTACATAAAGCAAAGTTTTAATATAGGAAAATATTTTTGTTTAAGAGTCATTAATGATACCATTATAGGTATAACTTCTCGAGGACCAACCACATTTATTTCACTGCACCATAATATACTACATTAAAGTTCTAATATACTGCACGAGAGCCACAACCTCACTTCCTTAACATACTTCACTACCATACCACCACTGCCACCTCCTTACCACTAACATCTACCTATTAGCTACGATTAGAATTATGTTAAGCCCTAAATGTTGGCACATTACCCCCTATATTGTGGCTCATCACATAATATTGATGTCGGCTTAGGTCTATTAGTGGTAATTTCCATTAGTATTATTAGATTAGTTATGTCGACTTGGGACCATTAGTTGTAATTGTACCTCTTTGACTCCTATATATAGGAAGGAAACCTTTTCATTTGAATCATCTCATCTTGTCTTGTCTTGTGTACTTAGTACATTGTGTAAGGAGGTTTCCCCCTCGAAGATGCTTGCTATTCATCTCACTTCTTCATTATTAAGGTGTGAATCCCTCTTTGTAGTCTATTTATGTTCTTTTCATGTTATTTTTGGGACTTGGTTGCATAACATTTGGTATCAGAGCTTGGACGCGCCCAAAACAAGTCATTGTGGAATTTTCGCCACAATTTTTTTTCTAGGAATTTTCAGGAAGCAAAACTCATAAGGGATTTAGAAGACATCTTTAGCTATCTTGGGTCCAATTTTAAGATAATAACTCATTACAAGTTTATAGTTATACTTAGTGGAAGTTAGGGTCTCTCACTAGTCCAAAAACTAGTCTAAAGCAGTTGTTCTAGGAAAAATGGTTATATATGGAGCATGCAAGATCCAAATTGAGTGAGACATGTTGCATCAAAAATAAGACAGAGCACACTATCTTGGTTATCAATTTCGTAATCATACTAGTGGACATGTGGTAGGCTGTACACTCTCGCTCTTCTGAAAAGGAAAAAAATAACAAGTGTTGGGAAATTGTCACAAAGTTTTTTTGGCACATCCAAATTCAACAAAACCTATGGAATTGGAAAGAGGACATATCGGGCTACCACATGTCAATATTTCTGACTCGGAAGGATCTAAATTTCAAGGTTACCTTAGTTGGAAGGTCAAACATAAAATTAGTCTTCAAATTAGGGTTTGAAAAAAATACACCATTTTAAATTTGAATAACTTTTAGTAAAAGGATATATTTGAGGTAAGCCCAAGGTGTGATATCTATTTATATTGTTCAAAATTAGACCAAAAGGTAGTATAAAAAATCACTCCACTCAAACCATCTAAGGATTCATCCTTGACCTACAATGAAAGTGAAGACCTGTCATTTCGAGTATCTAAGTTGGAATATTTGATTAAAGGGTCTATGAAAATGATTCATTTAGTTAATATGGAGAATAAGATGGGACATATAATGGACGAAAGGATAGGACAGATGGAGAATAAAATAGAGGAAAATATGGGAAGAATTTCTAATCTGATACATAATCTAGGGGAAAATCTTCCTAAAGGTGCGAAATGGGCCCAATTTAGGGAAGATAAAGAATAATACAAGAGGATTTGATTCTAATAATGGAAGTAATCAGATATGGTCCCCAAGGGGTATCCAACTCCCCAAGATTGATATGAGGAATTTTGATGGAAAGGACCCCATAACATGGATCTTTCAGATGGAGCAATTCTTTGATATACACCAGGTGCCAAATCTACAAAAAGTACCTATTACATATTTATATTTATAACCTAAGAGGTTTGTGTGGTACCAATGGATTTTTGAATGTAAAAAGAAATCCATTATCTCTTGGTCCATTTTCACAGAAGAATTGATATCATATCATGATGATGTTAAGACCAATTCCTTCTTTACCCAACTGATAAATCTAAGGAAAAAGGGTCCAATAATCTAACACATTCAACAATTTCAAAAGCCGAGTCTTAGAGTGGAGGGCATACTAGAGGATAAATTGTTGGATCTCATTATTGGAACCTTGAAGGATAACATCCAACATGAGGTGCACCTCCTAGAAACAACATCTTTAGAGAAGGATTTCATGGTGGAAAGAAAGGTTGAATGTAAAAATATTGTGATGGCAACTAGAAGAACCACCTCCAACACATATAGAGAGAGTAATGTTCCTTTTTCGAACCCAACTCAAAGTTTGACACCTCAACAACTATATGAAGGAAGAGAAAAATGCCTATGCTTTAATTGTGATAGAAATTATAGTAAGGGACATAAGTGTGGTGAAAAGAAATTATTCTACATAGACTATGAAGAGGAAGAAGCAAAAGAACATGAGCCATCTCCAACTGAAGAAATAGAAGATATTACTCCCACCATATCTTGTCATGCATTGGCGGGATTTAGCACTCCTCAAACTCTCAAGATCAAAGGATATATCAAAAATAAAAAGGTAACAATGTTGATTGATTATGGTAGTACTCATAATTTCATTCATTGTAAATTAGCAAAAGTTCTCAATTGCTTTGTATATCCAGCACCAGAATTTCAAGTAATGATTGCAAATGTAGCAACTATCAATTGATCAGGGAAATGACATAATATCAATATTACTAGGGGGGAATATGTATTGCATTCCTATGATTTCTATCCCAATGGGCGGTGTTGATGTTTTCTTAAGGGTTCAATGGTTACAATCATTGGGAACAATGAATTTTAATTTTCAAGGACTTTTCATGAAATTTTCTTATGAAGGAAAATAATTTGAATTAAGGGGTATCATAGGGAATCCAAGCAAGGTGATGCGCTCTAATGGTATGAAAAAAATGTTGAAAAAGAGACATTAAGGTGTAATTGCACAGTTATGCTCACTAGATGCTCAAACATCTAATCCTACTATTCTGCTAGATCTCCAAAGGGTCATTAATAAGCACTCCAAGGTATTTGAAGATATTCCAAAAGGTCTTCCACCTAATTGAGATTTTGATCATGCTATTCGGTTAATTCCAAGAAGTGTTCCTCCTAACATCAAACCTTACAAATACCCCTATGGCCAGAAAAGTGAAATTGAGCGATGGTTGGAGAAATGCTAGAAGCTAGCATAATTAGGCCTAGCCAAAGTCCATACTCTGCACTAATGGTAATGGTACACAAGAAGGAGGGATCATGGTGTATGTGTCTAGATTATAGAGAGCTCAACAAGATCACCATTAGAGATAAGTTTACCATTCTTGTCATTGATGAATTATTAGATGAACTACATGGAGAATTTTACTTCACAAAGTTGGATCTCCATTCAGGGTATCATTAGATTAGATTGAAGAAAGAAAACATCCCAAAAAAAAAATTCCGAACTCATGAAGGTCGTTATGAATTCTTGGTCATGCCTTTTGGCCTTACGAATGCACCTTCCACATTTCAAGGTTTGATGAATTCCATTTTCAAGCACTTCCTTAGAAAATTTGTGTTGGTATTTTTTGATGATATACCAATCTATAGCAAGTCTTGGGAAGAATGTGGTCAACATGTTGACAAGGTGCTAAAACTACTAAAGGAACGACGAATACATGAAAAACCTTCCAAATTTTTCTTTGGGTAAATGAGGTAGAGTATTTGGGTCATATTGTATCTCATGAAGGTGTCAAGGTAGACCCTAACAAGATTAAATCCAAGATGGGATGGTTGATTCCCAAAACCTTGAAGAATCTTAGAGGATTCTTAGGATTGATAGGGTACTACCGCAAGTGTTTTTAGAACTATGGAAGAGTAGTAGCACCTCTAATAGAATTATTGAAGAAGGGAGCATTTTTGTGGACTCCAGAGGCAACTCAAGCATTTGAAAAACTTAAAGGACAATGTGCAAAGCTCCTGTTTTGGCGATAGTAGACTTCACAAAACCTTCATTGTGGAATGTGATTCCTCAGGAAATGGAATCGGTGTTGTTCTAATGTAGGAAGGATGACCCGTTGCTTTCAAAAGTCAACCAATCAAGGGAAAGAACTTACAGAAACCCATTTATGAGAAGGAAATGATGGCAATAATACATGCACTTAAGCAATGGTGTCCCTACCTAATAGGTAGTCACTTCAATGTCAAAACAGATCATGATAGTCTTAAATACTTCTTAGAATAGAGATTATCTTTAGAAGAACAACAAAAAGGTAACCAAGATGTTGGGATATGACTTAGAAATCATTTATAAAAAAGGGAACCAAAATGTGGTGGTAGATGGACACTCCATAAGAGATCATTGAGGATGTTGAGGCATTACTTTGTGTAATTTTGATTATACAACCCAATTGGGTAGTAGTAGAAAGGGAATAATGGAAGAATGACCTATATGTGTGGACACTCATTCAAAATCTACAACAATATCCCACTGTATCATATACTTTTGTGTGGAAAAATGAATCACTACGGTATAAGGATCCCTTATATATATGTAAGAACTCCCAACTCAAACATAAGATCCTTTTGGAATTACACACCTCTCCTATAGGTGATCACTTAGGATTCCTTAAAACGTACCACATGGTCAAGAAGGAATTCTTTTGGGAAGGTCTTAAATATGATATTCAAAGGTTTGTGGGAAAATGTTTGGTTTTCCAACCAAATAAGGTTAAAACAATTAAGACCCCATATCTTTTACAACCATTAGAAATACCTTGTCAGCACTGGGAGGAAGTCTTAATGGATTTTATCACAGGTCTACCCAAGTAAAAAATAAAGAATGTTATTATGGTGGTTATTGATAGACTCACAAAGTATGCACACTTTTTTGCACTCTCTCCCTTTTAATGCAAGTACAGTTGTTGCATCCTTCATGGAAACAATTCAGAACTTCCATGGAAACCTATCGATTATTGTAAGTGATAGATATCCAATTTTCACTGGAAAATTTTGGACTGAATTATTTTCTTTCTTGGGTACCCAGTTGGGTCACAGTTCCTCCTATCATCCTCAATCCAATGGGAAAACTGGGATAGTGAACAAATATTTGGAAGGATATCTTCGTTGTTTTGCATTTGATAAACAAACACAATGCTTCCTTCCATACATGATAAAAAATGTATCCATTTATGTCACTTTATGGGTACCATCCTCCATCTATCACATATCCCTTAAATGGAAAATCTAAATTTCAAGTTGTGGAATATCACCTAGACGAACAACAAGAATTTCTCCAGTTATTGAAGGACAACGTGGCTATGTCAAAAAACATGTTGAACAAACAAGCAGATCAACATCGCAGTGAAAGGATTTTTGAAGAAGGGGATTGGGTATTTTTGAGGTTGTAACCTTAAAATCAGATGTCCCTCAAGAAACTAAATAAAGTCAATAAATTAGCACCCAAGTACCATGGTCATTATAAAGTGTTGCAAAGGATTGGTGGTATGGATTAAAAATTGGAGCTCCCTTCATCTCCAAGGGTACACCCAATTTGCCATGCTTCTTTATTAAAGAAGGTAATAGGAGACAAGATCCCAATTCAAACTATCTTGATCCAGATTGATGAAGAAGGAAAAGTCATATTGGAACCTGAACAAATCACTGAAACAAGGAACAAACAACTAAGCAATCGGGCTATTAAAGAGTACCTCATCAAGTGGAAGAACTTACTAGTTGAATATTTGACATGGGAAGATGAGTCCTTCATACAAAATAATACACAACTAATCAAGCATCAAGGACAACTCTTGTATGAAGGGGAGGGGCATGTTAAACCTTAAATATTGGAAAATTACCCCTTATATTGAGGATCATTACATATTATTGATGTTGGCTTGGGTCTATTAGAATTGTCATTAGTATTATTATATTAGTTATATTGGCTTGGGTCCATTAGTTGTAATTGTACCTCTTTGTCTCCTATATATAGGAATGAGAGCTTTTCATTTGAATCATCTCATATTGTCTTGTCTTGTGTGCTTAGTAAATTGTGTAAGGAGGTTTCCCCCTCAAAGAGGCTTTCTATTCATCTCTTTTCTTCATTATTAAGGAGTGGATTACTCTTTTTAGTCTATTTATGCTCTTTTGATGCTCTTTCTGGGACTTGGTTGCATAACAAATTCAAAATATTTACAAGTTTTGAATTCAGAATCTAATTCTGACTCTTTACAAACTAGAATATAACATGAAAGCTTCCTCCTCCTAGGCTTTTGAAGTCTTCATCAATTTGAAGGAGCTGTCTTGGGGAATATATCATAACCTGTCTAGGGAATATGTCACAACTTGTACAAAAACGAAATACATAGTAAGTTATCACTACAATAAATGATTACTATTCTACAGTTTCAGTTATATAGTATTCATATAAATTATATTTTCAAACAGTTACACTGCGTTTTATTAAGTGATAGGAAGCTTCGATTTCAATTTTTTCAGACTTGCTTGAATATGCATAGCTTTACCCCATGACAATGCACTACTCCTACACAAGGTGTTTCCCTATTGGGTTGTAAATGGTGATGTGCACAACAAGAGAGTCTAAGTTGTGTTGGTTGGCATGTGGTCATATATTATTGCAATCGGATTTTTATTTATTTCACCATATTCAACTATAGAAAACATATTACGATAAGGATAATTTACTACACTCCAATCATCACACCATCTAGATGGACCGTCTTGATTAGCCTTACAATATGTCTTGTGACAAGCTTGATTTCCATTTAGAAATTTATATAAAAGGGTAAGTCTCATTTTTAGTTGTATACCCAATAGTAGAAAATATGTGTAGAAAATAAAATAGGATCTTGATAACAATAGAATTGAGGAAATATTGAGTAGTGATCATGGGAACGCATGTTGGATATATAATTTCCTAACCATAAAAAAGTGGATTGGCATGGCTTGGCTTTGAGGATAACAATGCATGTTAGATTTCAACAAAATGCTTGTTCAACAATGTGGTGTGCTTTCAGGTCTTAATACTAGTACCCATTGTGTTTCATGCAAAGGATTACTTTCAAAATCCTATTTTGGACATAAAATTCACCTATTTCACTTGACCTATAAAACGTGTTAGAATTTTCCACGACAATTCCCCCAAGAATTGGTAAAATTTCACATGTGAAAAAATTGTACAGTAAAAGGGCTTTTCATTCGATTCCTAAAGAAAATGAAATCCCCTAATTTGTAAACCCTCAATAATAAACCCCGTGGTTTAAGATTTATGCTTCACCACTGCATATTCGATGGTAGTCTAATTTAGGAGAACTAATGATGTGGTACATCAATTGAGAATTTCACATTCAAATGCAACCTCGAGTGTTAATTAATAATGTTGCAGTCGGCATGTTAATGTTACTGGAATTTACCTTAACATTGCAGTAGTCACGAAGTGGCCATGGGGTTGAAACAAATATAGAAATTAACAATCCCCTATAAACCCTAAAGTTTAGTGAATTATCAAGTGACAATGTTGGCTATTCATGGTACTATTATTGGAATTGTATGGTACCAGTAAGCATCAAAACATCCACCATTAATGGAATTGTGTCAAATTGTGGCAACAACATTGGCTCAAAATTTGGAAAAATTATTCGACGGTATATACAAACTATTGAAAAATACTTGTTAAATTTTTTTTGTATATTTTTTAAAATTAGCCCGCATTCGTCAATCTAGCGATGATTATCCTCAAACCGTCGGTGTTCCTCCATTAAGCCATCGATAGACCACTGGTTTTTCTTAAAGCACCAGACCACCAATGTTTTAGGCATGTTATTATGTATTACGACGACAAGACATTGGACCACCGACGGAAGAGGGATAACCGTTGATCTTTTGCAACAGTCACTATTGACTGATGAGTGTTACCTATCTCAACAAGTGTTGGATGTATGATGGATACAAAATTAATAAATATATGATATTTAATAGACATTTCAACAGTTTTGTTGTATTTGTGACAATTCAAAAAGGTTATAAGGTCTTTTTTTCTGAACATAAAACATATTTATTTTATCTTTCAATTACATTATAAATTATTAATAGATCTACATGGATACTTCATTCTATAAGATAGTGATTAGTCTATTTTGGTAGAGAAGAATGTCAGATAACATTAGTCTTGAAGAAAATCAAAGGATTTTTAATAGGTTGTGGGCGAATTTCAAGGAAAGGGGTAATAACAAATGTTATTTCCCTTACGCTCTATGTGGGGACTTAGTTCAGAAAACAATTTTGATAAAAAACAACTGAAAAAAATTGTAGGAAATATGGGCACGCAAAAGGGGGAATGAATACCATCCCTTGGTACTATCTATCTATCTATATATATATATATATATATATATATATTCATTTTATGTCTTTATATTGATCGTATTTAAAAAAATATATATCGTATATTTTTCATACACTAATTTTGCGTGATTATTTTGAATTATCAACACAAGTCCCCTTAGGTGTCTGACGTCGAAGAATTCACTAAATACTAGTAGATATAAGGTTGTACAAGCTGAACATGGAGTGAGTATTGAAGATCAAGTTAATGATCATATGGAAGAAGATGATAATGATAGCATTGTTGAAGATGATGGGACAAATAGATTGATCCACGGAATGTTCATTCAAACGGATCATGATAACTTTCATGATATTCATGATGTACCTCTACTTGAGAAGGAAAATCAACCACTTTATGAAGGCTCAAGAGAAAATATTCTCTCCCCTACATTATTGTTGGTGAAATTAAAGGTTTTAAATGGTTTGTCAAACAATTCTATGACACAAATCCTAAGGAATGTTTGATCACATTGTTATAGATTTATATGCTTTTCATCTATTTTGTGTTAATTAATCTCATGTAAATAAGAATGCAATATTTAGTACAATTAATGTTCTTTACATTAACTAGATTTTTTTATATTGTAGTATTTTAGGTGAATTTATGTTACCAGATTCAAATTCTGCAGTATTTCAATCTTTTGGACAAGGATATGAAAACCATTTTAAACAATGGCCCTTGTTCTTTTATTTTTGAATTGTTCGTCTTTCATATCTATTTCAAACTAAGTTGGCTATATGCAATACATCCCTTTTTTATTTTTTAATACAATCCTTATGCTGAAGTCACATTCTACAACACCCAACTAACTGACTAGAATTATTGACACCATACCTGTGCAAACTTTAACTACTATCTTTTATAGTCAAATACTTTTAACTTGATTAGATTACACTCTATTATTGGATTTTGTCACATGTGCTATGGTTATGTCATTTGCCAACAGATCACATTGCTTGGCCTTTTTAATACTATAGCCACCTAGATTTCAAATATTAGTACAATCAAAGATCAGTATCCTTCCTACACCTTTGTTGCTTTCCATACTTACAAACCTCAACATAACACACTTGTCTTAGCTCACAAAAATTTAGTCATCCTTCAGTTTCACCCTCTTTTTCCTACTTTATATTTCATCATCAACAAAACATCTCCCATTGAAACTTCAATGTTTCTACAATTTTGGGCCAAGTAGTTAATATGTTCAAAGCTAAAATCATGACTCTGCATATGGCTCCAACTAAGGAGCACAAATAAAATATGCAACAATACAAAACATGGAAACTGTTAACTGAATCCTCCGGGACTAATTGTATTGTTACTTTAGTTACTGTTTAGTTTAGTTACCATAATAAACATGTTCTAGCAACCATTGACCGATGGGAAACTGTTTTTCCCTGTTCTATATATCTGTATCTTGTTTTTTTGATTAATTGATAAATCTTGAAGTTTTGTTTCGGCTTTGTTATTCAGTGGTATCAGAGCCATGGGGAAGAAATCTCCCTGTGCAGAAAAATCCATTTCTTGAGCGAGCCGATTGGGTTTTGAAGAATCGCTGCTGAGTTGAATCACTGCCGGGAGAAACCCCCTACCGCCATCCTTACAGCCGAGCCATTACACATCGAAAAAATGAGGGACTTCTGCTGCAAGCCAAGGATAAAGAGATAGTAATTCGATTTCGGGAGTAGTGACTGGGTATGTGACGGGAATATTGACATTCACTAAGAATATGAACCACCGGAATATTGACATTCGGTGAGAATCTGAACCAGAAATTCTGGTAAGACTGTGAAGTTACAATTTTTTTTTTTAATAGAAGTTCAGTTGAAGTGGAAAAACTAAAATGCATTCTCTAATATCAATTGTGGGAGTAGTGCTTTCGGGAAAAGAAAACTACCAAGAATGGTTTTGGAAAATAAAGAACACTCTTATTTTTACTGATTTATGGGAGGAAGTTTGTGAAGGAAATGATGATAATGAACGAGATCAGCCTTCAGATGACAAACAACTTGCAATTTGGAAGTGTAAAGATAAAAAGGCATATGCTTTAATTTCTGCTTCTGTAACTGAAGAGGTAAGTCGACATATTCTTTCCAACACCACATCATTATTTACAACCTTAAAGAAATTAAAATATATTTATGACTCCCATTCAGAACTAGAAATTACACAATTGTTGATGAATTTATTTAATCTTGAACTGAAAGAGAATGATCCCATGAAGTTAGCTTCCGAAATTAGAGCCATTTTTCATGATATTGAATCAACTGGTGTCAAATTTGATATGCAACTCACTGCATTCATTAAAGTTCTATATACTACCTATTTGCACTACTTAGAATCACTTCAAGCTAGTGGACAGATGAAATCCATGACTTTTGATGTACTTGTAGACAAAATTGTTGAAAGAGAGAAAGCCCTTGGGAACAAGGAATCTCTTTCCAATTCCATTGTTGAGACTCTGTGTCTCTCCCAGAAAGAGCAGAAGCCTGGAGGGGAGTCTACTAGACTTGAATCTACTAGACCTGACCATAGTAGCAAAGGTCATGGTAGGGGAACATTTAGAGGCAGGGAGGGTAATCATCATCAAGATGACAGACAACAAAAGTATGTTCAGAATCATAGGCAATCTGTTAAATGCTATATATGTGGTAAACTTGGTCATACTGCCAGTTATTGTCCTTAGGAAAATATTAATGAGAAGAAAGAGCAACAGCCTCCAGACAAAGGAAAACCACCTGAATTGGCTCACTATATAGTTGCACATTGTAATCTTTGTATCAATGAAGTTTTTAGCACTTCTTTTGCTTCTTGGGAAGACACTTGGATTTTAGATACTGGAGCCACATGTCATATGACCTTCAGAAGAGATTGTTTTGAGACATTTAGTGATCATATTGATGGGATAGTTTATTTTGCTGATAAGTCACAGTTGAAGCCCTCGGGAATTGGATCTATTCGACTTAAGTTACCTAGACTTGCTGATTATATTTTGCATGATATTCTTTATATTCCTCAATTAAAAAGAAATTTGATGTCTCTCATACATATTAGGCAGCAAGGGCATTCTATACATATGTTTGATGGTATAATTGAAATACGAAGAACATCTGATGATGTGATTGTTATGATTGGCATTAAAGAATCCAAACTTTTAAAACTAAAGGGACATCATCTTTTTTATCCATCTCAACTCTTTTGGCTCAACATAGTGATACTCTATCTTCCAACTTATTGTGGCATGCTCATTTTGGTCATATCAATTATGATAGTTTCAGGATTATGAAACAACAAGGTATTCAAGGACTTCCTACTATTCCAAGAAAACTGTCTCCATGTAATGATTGTATTTTAGGCAAGCATTGTAAGCAACCTTTTATGGGTCTACTTCCAAAGCTTCCAGGAAGTTAGGACTTATACATTCAGATTTATGTGGGCCCATGCCTGTTCCATCTTCCAATGTTAATAAATATCTGCTAACATTTATTGATGACTACATCAGGATGTGTTGGGTTTACTTGTTGAAAGAGAAATCACAAGTTTTTTCAACTTTTAAGTTTATGGATTACAAATGAAACTCAACTTAATATTGGCACTCTTCGATCAGATAATGGCGGTGAATACACATCTAATGAATTTGAAAAGTACTTACAAGATAATGGTATTAAACATCAAACCATCGTTCCTTATTCACCACAACAAAATGATGTGGCAGAACGCATGAACAAAACTTTTCTTAATATGGTAAGGTCAATGATGTTTTTTCAAAATGTCAAGCTGATGTTTTGGGGAGAAGCAGTACTTTGTGCAGTCTATATTCGTAATCGGTGTTCTTCTACTGCCATCAATAATAAGTCTCCTTATGAAATGTGGTATAATTGTCTTCCTGTTATTCAACATATTAGAGTTTTTGGTTCTCCTTGCTTTGCCTTGATTCCTACACAACAATGTAACAAATTGGGTGCCAGGAGTCGCAAATGTCTTTTTTTGGGATATTCTAATACTTCCAAAGCTTACAGGTTGTATGATGAGGAGAACAAGAAATTTATTGTTTCAAGAGATGTAGTTTTTCTTGAATTTGATAAAGATGCTTCTACTGTTGATAGACAACTCAATCATTTGGATAAATTCCCTTCCAAGAAGTTTTATTATGAATGGGATAATGATCTTCCAAATCCTAAAGGGGGGATTTAGATTTTAGATCAGTCTGTGGATTTTCCTTCAATTAATTTGCCTTCTGTATCAACACCTGAGAACGAAGAAAATTAGTTGATAATAATGATTTTGTAGAAGAAAACATAGATGACAATAATGCAGAATCATAAATTGAATAATCTATTTAGCCATCACCGCAGTAATTGGTTCTAGATCAACACGAACAAAGACAATTCCAAAAAAGGTTTGATGAATTTAAGTTAATTTTTTCTATTGATGTTAATGAACCTGCTACTTTTGAAGAAGTTGTTAGTTGTAATGAATAGAAAGATGCAATGCAAAAAGAATATGATGCTCTTATTAAAAATGGCACTTGGGGGTTGGTGGACCCTCCTATTGGCATCAAACTGATTGGATCTAAGTGGGTTTATAAAACTAAATATAAGGCTGATGGCTCACTTTACAAGTGCAAGGAAAGACTTGTAGCAAAGGGGTATTCTCAAAAAGAAGGTTTTATTACACAGAAACATTTGCTCCTACTGCAAAATGGGGCACTATTAGAAATTTATTTTCTCTTGCAGCTCAAAATGGATGGAAAATACATCATATGGATGTAAAAAATTCCTTTTTAAATGGAGATCTAAAAGAAGATGTCTATATGTTTCAGCCGGAAGGTTTTTCTGTCAAAGGAAAATAACAAAAGGTATGTAAATTGGTGAAATCTTTATATGGTTTGAAACAAGCACCCCGAGCATGGTATGAAAAGTTAACTAAGCATCTTCTCAAATTGAATTATAAGCATTTCAATCTAGATGATGCAACTTTATTTGTTAAGAAAGTTGGGCGATCAATTGTATATCTAGTTGTCTATGTTGATGATTTTCTTATCACAGGGAATAATGATGACTATAGTCTTTATTAAAAAGGAGATGCAAAAGGTTTTTGACATGACAGATTTGGGATTACTTAATTATTATTTAGGAATTGAAGTAGATCAAAAACCAAAGTACATCTTTATTTCTTAGAAGAAGTATATTGGATATCTATTGAGTAAATTCAGGATGCTGGATTGTAATTCTATTTCTAATCCAATGGAGCATAATCAAAAGCTTATTTCACGTGAAGGCAGTGCATTTGAAGAACCAACAAAGTACAAGAAACTTGTTGGAATCTTGATTTATCTTACTACTACTCGTCATGACATAAATTTTGTTGTAGGAATACTTTCCAGGTTTATGCATCAACCTTGTGAAGGTCATTGGATCGCAGCAAAACAAGTGATCAAATATTTAAGAGGCACTCAATCGTTTGGCATCAAATACTCTAAAGTTTCAGACTTCCATCTTATTGGTTATTCAGATTCATATATTGATGGAGATAAAGAGCATGGGGTGTCTACTTCAGGTTATTTGATGAATATTGGATTAGCAACCATCACTTGGAGATCACAAAAGCAATCAGTTCCTGTTGATTCTACAACTGAATCCGAATACGTTGCAACAGCTCAAGCCACACAAGAAATCATTTGGCTTCGGAAAAGTCTTGAAGATTTGCAGGAGAAACATAAGACTTCAACGCCTCTCTTTGTTGAAAATACTTCTGCAATTCAATTGGTCAAGAATCCTAAATTCCATGATCGAACCAAACATATAAACACCAAATATCATTTGATTCGACATCATGTTGAGGCTAAAACCATTAATTTGACTCATTGTCCTACTTCAGAGCATATCGCCGATATATTAACCAAATCATTGGGAAGTGAAAAGTTTGAAAGATTCAGAATGTTACTAGGCATCAGATGACCCTTCGGATTAAGGGGGGAATGTTAACTAAATCCTTCGGGACTAATTGTATTGTTAGTTTAGTTACTGTTTAGTTTAGTTACCATAATAAACCGACTCTAGCAACCGTCGACCAGTGGGAAACTGTTTTGCCCTGTTCTTTATATCTGTATCTTGTTTATGTGATTAATTGATAAATCTTGGAGTTTTGTTTTGGCCTGTTCTTCAGAAATTGCCTTTTGTTTTTGCACACAATGTGCCTCTTGTTTTTCTACTATTCATGCTTTGGCTATTTTAAGATGCCATTGCCCTATTTTTTTGAAACTTGCATTATTGATTCCTATATTTTTCTACATCCCTGATATGTTCTACCAACATTATATTTTGCTCCTCTTCTCTTTGTAGCTACCAATGGTCTACCTACTATTGATTTCAGGATTAATGCAATGCCTATTTCATCTGTGTAAACAAAAAAATGCATTGAAAATTATGCATTTTTGCCAAGCGAAATTGGTCAAATCATGCCAAATGCATTGCAAATAACATTGATGTTGCATACAGTTTTTTTTTTCCTAATGTTTGGTCAGTACATTGTTTGATTGTTGTTTGCATGTGTCATGGTCTAGTGTCACTACACATACATGTTTTTGTTTTGATTTTTTAATGCAATATGCAAATGCCATGATATTGCGGCCCATTCATCTATATTCAATAACATGTACATACAAAAATGTCATTTATCAATTGAATAGTGGGAATACGTCTATTTATATACAACATTATTTTTCTATAGAATCCATCCCATCTTTCAACTGTGCAATGCACATACACACTGTATGAATATCTTATTTGTACTTTCATTTACCACACCATCTTATGCATTTGCAAACAACACTTTTAATTTAGTTGCGAGTACCAACCAAAAATAGACTTGTTGTGTTATAAATGCAAACAATCTATGGTTGGATATTATATAGATTATTGCACTAGAATTTTGAACTCTACCAACAATATAGATTTTTTCATTTCATGACACAATGATTCTACCACTTGATTCCCTCAAACCTTGCTCCTCTGGACATAACATAGCAATTTCAGAGTTTCATTGCTATATTCCTTCCAGTAGTTACTTTGAATAAAAAAATTTGCTTTTCCCACGTTTTCTGATACATATAGATTGCCATATCCCTCTTAAATTTATTTATTTTTCTTTGCCATTTTCTTTTCTACAACATATTGCAAATTTCCTTCGCAAATGATGTTGTTCCAGAAACATAATACCAATTTTCCCAATGTGTTTTCTTTTTTTACTTTATTATTATGTGTCTTGCTTGTTGGACCAATAAAACAAAACTAGCATTGCACAACTTTGCAAATACAATGGTTGCTCCCATTATGCTAACTTCACTAACCATAATTTGTGCACATTGTGCAGGTAGAAATCCATGGATACGGAAGCAAGAGAAAACAAATAGCATGGAAAAAAGGTTTTTTTGCACAACAAAAGTGTAGGGCATGTTGCAGGTCTTTCTTTTTGCATATGTCACATGGTCATCGCGGTCATCCACATTTCCTAGCAGACACAATTTCCAATGCCCTCTACTCATTCCAGGGATTTGCATTCTTTGCCTGGCATTTTCATATATAGAAAAAAAAACTTGTAAAGACTTCTGCTTTGTACTACAAAACAGTATATGAATTTCGATCCCTTTTCTACCTATGCCCTTTTATTATTAAAAGAAATAGACAAAGTTGGCTCTGAATACCATGTCCTATGTAGATATTTATCTAGTCTATCTATTTGATAGTATTTATGACAATTTTGAAACTGTGACTTCTCTTTGCGAACATTGGTGCAACTATATAACAAATACATTTTTCGCAAGCAATATGACTATGCTTGAGTTTGTTGGATAGTATATTCAACCCACTGTAATTGACAAAATCACAATTTACAGTTATGCCTTGCAGCTTTGAGTGAGGAAAACAAAATTTGCCATGCAACACATTTGATCATTCTTTGGCATTTGTGAGAAAAAAAATTGTTTGTAAGCTATTTGCATTGAATATTACTAGCAAGCCATATTAATATTAATAATATGGTTTATATACGCCGATCGGTGTATATCAACCCTATTTAAATTTCTGGCCATGGTTGATATACGCCGATCGGTGTATATAAGCCATATTATTAATATTAATATAGCTTGCTAGTTGACGGTCGACCCGCAGGGAATATTTCGTGACTTTTAATATTAATAATATGGTTATGAAAATATTAATAATAATAAGTATTACTATTTTAAAATAATAATTATTTTTATTTTTAAAAATAGTTTTTTTATAATTGTAATTAATAAATAATAAATAATTTATAGTACTAATTAATTATTTAATAACAATATTATTTTAAATATTTTATAAGAAGAATTAGTTTATAATTATGTTTAATAAATTATAAATAATTTAGAGTAATAATTAAATATTTAGTAATAATAATGATTTAATTATAATAATAATAACATTTATTATTATTATTATTATTATTATTAAATAACAAATATTGAAATATATTATAATAATAATAATAATTATTAAAAATTTATTATTGTGTACACATATACTGTTCTGGTAAACAATACATCGCAATGTGGCATATGTTTTTATAATAATAATGATTGATTGATATCCTAATTGACCATGGTTGAGTTTCATTGAACATGGTTGACTTTGGTTGACCATTACTGAAGTTGATTGACTTTGGTTGACCATGTTTTCCTTTGGTTATCATTGGTTGAGTATGGTTAACTTTGGTAGACCCTAGTTGACTTTGGAAGACTTTTGGTTAACCATGGTTGACTTTAGTTGACCATCGCTGACTGTGGTTGAATTTTGGTCAACTTTGATTGACTTTGGTTGACCTTGGTTGACTATAGTTGACTTTTGGTTTACTTTGGTTGACTATGGTTAATCATGGTTAACTATGGTCGACTATGGTTTAGCATGGCTAACTATGGTTGACCAAGGTTGAATTTAGTCGACCATGGTTGACTATTGCTGACTATGGTTGACTATGTTTGACCATGGTTGACTATGGTTAACCATAAGTGACTTTGGTTGACTATTGGTTAACCATGTTTGACTTTCCTTTACCATGGTTGAGTTTGGTTCATTAAGGTTCACTTGGTTTATGATGGTTGACCGTGGTTAACTTTGGTTGAATACGATTGAATTTTGGTTGGATTTGGTTGACTATGGTTGCCCATGGTTGACTTTCGTTGATTTTTGTTGATTATGACTATCTTGAGGTAACCAAGGTTGACTTGGTTGGATTTTGGTTGACCATGATTGGCTTTGGCTAACCATAGTTTGCTTTGGTTGAATTTTTTGTTGACTATGGTTGAGAATGGTTGATTATAATTGATTATGGTTGTACATGGTTGACTATGCTTGACTATGGCTCACCATGGTTGAATTTTGTTCAGCATGGTTTACTATGGTTTAGCATGGTTAATGATGGTTGAGTATGGTTGGCGATGGTTGTCACTGGTTGACCATGGTTGAATTTTGGTTTACCATGGTTGCCTTTGGTTTACCATGCTTGACTTTGCGTTGACTTTAGCTAACTATTGTTGACCATGGTTGAATTTGGTGTACCATGGTTGGTTTTGATTAACTTCCTAGTAAACCATGGTTGACTTTCATTGAACATGGCTGACTTCGGTTTACAATGGTTGACTCTAGTTAACCATGGCTGACTACTTTTTACTTTGGTTAACCGTGGATGACCATGGTTGACTATGGATAGATTTGCTTTACCATGGTTGAGTTTAGTTAACTATAGTTGACTTTTGGTTTACCTTGTTTGACTTTGCTTTACCATGGTTGACTTTGGTTGATTACAGTTCACTATGGTTGAATACAGTTGACTTTTGGTTGGATTTGGTTGACTATGGTTGAATATCGTTAACTTTGGTTAACCATGGTTGAGTTTGGTTAATTATGGTTGATTTGGTTTAACCTAAGTTGACTTTGGTTGGATTTTGGTTGACCATGATTGACTTTGGCTCACCATGGTTGGATTTTGTTGACTTTGGTTTACCATGGTTGGTTATGGTTGACCATAGTTGACCTTTTTATTGACTATGGTTCACAGTGGTTGACTTTGGTTGGCTATGGTTAACGATGGTTGACCATGCTTGACTATGGTTGACTATGGTTAACCATGGCTATCACTAGTCAACCATGATTTACTTTGGTTGACAATGGATGAATTTTGGTTGACTTTGGTTTACCCTTATTGACTTTGGTTTACTTTAGTTAACTATTGTTGACTTTGGTGTACCATGGTTGGTTTTGGTTGACTATGGTTTACCATGGTTGACCATGGTAGAGTTTGGTTGACCATGGGTGACTTTGGTCGATCATGGTTGAATTTGATTGATAATGGTTGACTTTGATTCACAATGGTTGACGATGGGTTACTATGGTTGGCTATAGTTGACCATGGTTGAATATGCTTGACTATGGTTGACCTTAGTTGACCATAGTTGACTTTGGTTGACTATAGTTTACTTTGGTTGATTATGGATGAGCTTGGTTGAGTATGGTTGACTATCGTTGAACATGGTTGAATATGGTTGACTCTGGTTGACTATTGTTGACTATGGTGTACCATGGTTGACTTTGGTTGACTTTTGGTTGAGCATGAGTGACTTTGCTTTACCATGGTTGACTTTAGTTGATTAGGGTTGATTTTTGGTTGGCTCTTGTTGACTATGGTTAACCATGGTTGACTCTAGTTGACTTTGGGTTACAATGGATGGCCATGGTTGACTTTGGTTGACCATGCTTGATTTTTCACTAACCAAAGTTAACTTTTGTGGACCGTGGTTGACTTTGGTTGACCATGGTTGACTTCGGTGGGCTTTGGTTTACCATTGTTGGCTATGGTTGACATTGGATGACTTTTGGTTGACTATGGTTAACTATGGTTGAGCATGGTTGACTATAATTAACTATGGCTGTCCTTGGTTGACTATGGCTCACCATGGTTGACTTTGGATAACCATGGTTAATTATGATTGACCATGGTCGACTGTGGTTGACTTATATGGTTGACCATGGTTGACATTGATTGAACATGGTTAAATTTGGTTGATGATGTTTGACAATGGTTGACAATGGGTTACTATGGTTGGCTATAGGTGACCATGGTTGAATATGCTTGACTATGGTTGACCTTGGTTGACAATGGTTGACTTTGGTTGACTATGGTTTACTTTGGTTGATTATGGATGAGCTAGGTTAACTATGGTTGACTATCATTGAACATGGTTAAATATGGCTGACTTTGGTTGACTACAGTGTACCATGGCTAACTTTGGTTGACTTTTGGTTGATCGTGAGTGACTTTGCTTTACCATGGTTGAGTTTGGTTACTTTTGGTTCAGTATGGTTTACCATGGTTGACTTTGGTTGATTAAGGTTGATTTTTGGTTGGCTCTTATCGACTATGGTTGACTATGGTTGACTTTGGGTTACAATGGATGGCCATGGTTGACTTTGGTTGACCATGCTTGACTTTGGCTGACCAAAGTAACTTTGGTGGACCGTGGTTGACTTTGGCTGACTTCGGTGGGCTTTGGTTTATCATTGTTGGTTATGGTTGACATTGGATGACTTTTAGTTGACTATGGTTAACTATGGTTAAGCATGGTTGACTATAATTAACTATGGCTGTCCATGGATGACTATGGTTCACCATGGTTGACTTTGGATAACCATGGTTAATTATGATTTACCATTGTTGACTGTGGTTGACTATGGTTGACCATGGTTGACATTGGTTGAACATGGTTAAATTTGGTTGATGATGGTTGAATTTTTGTTAAATTTGGTTGATGATGGTTGACTTTGGTTGAACTTTGGTCCACTATTGTTGACAATTGTTGAGTTTGGTTGGATTTGGTTAACTATGGTTTACCACGATTGACTATGGTTGGCCATGATTGACTATGGTTGGCCATGATTGAATTTGGTTAACCATGGCTGACCATGGGTGACGTTGGTTGACCATGGTTGATAATGGTTGAATTTAGTTGAGTTTGATTGATCATGATTTGCTATGATTGAGTTTGGTTGACCATGGGTTGCTATGGTTGACCATGGTTGATTGTGCTTGACCATGGTAAAATAGAATTTCACGATACAATACAATACACATGATGTTCACATAAATTTTTCATGTTATAGTTTTAACTTCATTTTCATGTTATGGTTTTAAGTTTGTATATTAAAATTTCATTATACAATACACACATAATGCCCACATAAAATTTTCATTTTAGAATTTTAAGTTCAATTTTTTAAAATTATTTTTTGATGAATATAATTATATTATTAAAAAATAAATATATTAGTCTTAAAATTATTATAAGATTTACATAAATGAACTTAAGTAAGAATACAAAAAATTTCAATTAAATTTTTTACACACCCTACAATATTATATATACATTATATTATTATTATAAAAAGATTTTATATAGTTTACATAAATATATCACATTATAATTTCTTAAAATTAATTTAAGTTTAATTTCTAAATAAAAGTTCAAATTTAAAGAAGATTTCCTTGGACATTATTGTCCTAACCCTAACATTATTCACCAAAATTAATATTATTTTCCTAATCCTAACATTATAATATTAAAAATATTAATCTTAAAAATATTATAAGATCTGCATAACTCCATTTAAATTTCATAAACCCCATACAATTCTAAATACATTATATTATTATTATAAAAAAGATTATATATATATATATATGTATATATATATATATATATATAAACTAATAATATTTGTAATTTGAACTTTAAAATTAATTAAAAAATTATTATCTTCTTAACTTAATACTCTTTTTTTAACATAAACGGTTATTTTTTATTTGAGAATAACACGGCTGGGATAGAGCCTAATAAACCTTTATTACATTTTTCTTTTTCCAAATATCTAAAGGGCCCTTTATCTTGATCTTACAAAGATGGAAAGTAATTGTCGTCCTACGGGATTGGAAACCAAATAGAATCTTCATCATTCTTGATCAGTTCTCCTTGAGCTAAGAGGTAGCCCATATTCGCCCTTGCATCCGCTTCTTTGTTTAGACTCCGAAGGATGTGGAAGAAGGAGGTGGAGATGAAGTTTTGTAGGATTTTACGTAACCTCTGCAGGGTCTTGTTGAGCACCGAATTATTGAAGTGATGATCCGTTTTTAAGATTTTTATTAAGAATTCCGAGTCCCCAAAGATTTGAATGTCTTGGTCACGGTTCCCTTGAGCAATTGGCATGCTTTGAGCAGTCCTAAGATTTCGGCCTGATTGTTAGTGTGCTGCCCTAGACCCCAACTGAAGTTGTGTTTGTTGTGGCCATATGGGGCGTAGATTACTCCTCCAAATCCTGTTGTCCCTGGATTTCCTTTGGCTACTCCGTCGAAGAAAATCGTAACTTTACCTTGTTTCTTCCACCACATTTGGAAATCTAATTCAGTGCTCTAAAGCCGCCACTCAGGGTTGTTGAAAGGACGAGAAAAATTATTTTTATTCCTAGCTCGCAGCAAGGGAGTACCAAGTCAACTAATCTCTTCAGGGAGGAGCAAGTTGTCTTGCTTGTAGGGTCGATTTTCAACTATCTCCAACAGCAACGCTTTGGCTTTGGAAACCACGAATGAGGGGGAACGCAAGCTGTTTTGGAATATACCATCATTCCTGGCTAACCAAACTTCCCAACATATGTATTTTGGGATTGCATACCAGATTTTTTACCATAAGGATTTGCTCTTAATCGATTGGGGATAGCGCTCTTTCCAGGTGGAGAATAAAATGACAACAGTGATCTGCAATGGGATTTGAACATTGATACCATGCAGAGCCTACGTACAGACTTCATGAGTGAATGGGCAGTCGATGAACACATGATCAATATTTTCCTGAGCCGAGAAACAGAGAAGGAATCTGTGCGACCCAATAATTCCACGTTTCGCTAAATTCTCGCCAGTCAAAATTATTCGGTGCACGAGGACCCAACTGAAAAAATTGATCTTTGGGATGCCGAAGGAGTCCCATAAGTGTTTCCACAGAGAGGTTGGATGAGTCTGAGTGTGGTGTGCTTGGAGAGCAGCAAATCCCTGAGTTGTTGTGTAAAACCCAAATGTTCCCTATCCCCATTTGTCCCGAGATCGCAGATGCACCGGCGCAAAACCTGAGAGTGCAGCAAGAAGATTGCTCTGTTGAGCTTGCATCCAGTATGGAGGACGAGGGAGATTCTAGGCATGCCAATTTCCACTAGGGTCCCAAGTAGAAATATCTTCCAACTTGTGGATGCCACGCTGAGAGAGCCAGACATGAAAATCTGAGAACTCTACTGAGTACCTGAGAGATTGTTGGCCCATAATTTTGTCTTCCCATAACCAGATGTTTTTCCCGTTTCCAGGGATTCGATAGAGATGGTATTTGAAGAATTCCCACCCTCGACTACAAAGCTTCTAGAGCGTGGTGCCTTTGCTGGAAGTTCCTTCATCCATGTTGTTCAAAGAGAGCCCATCCAAATATTTTTTAATGAGCACTTGGCTTATTGGATGGATTTGGTTTGAGAAGATCTTCCATAAGATATTTCCTCCCAAGACCAAATTAACCAGCCCAGGATCTCTTACCTGGATTCCACCTTCTGAGAATGGCCTTTTCACAATATCCCAGCTTACCAAATGATTTTTTTTTAATTCCCCTTACCTCCCTGCCACAGAAAGTTTCGAATCAGCTTAGAAACCTGGTCGGTGATCATCTTTGGAGCCAAAAGAAATGAATCCTGAAAAATAGGAAGAGAAGAGATAACAGATTTGATAAGGGTAAGCTTCTCGGCGATGGTGAGCCCCAAGATGCCATTTTTGCCTTGATTTTGCTGATGACTTCGAGCCAGTGTGAAGCCATGGTGATTCCCAGAGTTAAAGGCAGGCCAAAGTACTTGATTTTTTCCCAAGTTGTGAAGCCCGTGAAACCTAAGGAGTGGGAAATATGAAGGATGGTAGGTTGGTCTACCTTCCAGCCATACACAACACTTTTTCTCTTATTGACTAGAGCTCCAGAGACTCTACAGAAGCTTTGAAAGACTTCCTTGAAATCCATTGCAATTTTTATGGAGGTGCCTCCCAATAGGAGAGAATCATCGGCAAACAAGGCACGATTTATTGGTTCTATTTATTTCAACACCCGAATGCTTGGAGTTGTCCCTGCTAGCTTCTTCGTTGTCAACTTTCGGCTTAGAGAGTCTGCCATTAGAATGTACAGGAAGGGGGACAACGGGAAGCCTTTCCTTATGCCCCTCGTGCCTTGGAAGTAATTGGTCGCCTGCCATTTACTAGTGGGGCAATCCAAGGCTTTCGTATACATGCTTTGATCAACCTTACAAAGTTAGAGCTAAATCCAAAGGAAAGAAGAACTTGAAAAAGAAAAGAGTGCCTTACTCGGTCAAAGGCATTAGCCATAGCAAGCTTTATAAGCATCCCTTGCTCTTGGCGTTGATGACCGGAGTGGATGGTTTCCTGCACAAGAATCACATTATCCAAGACGTGCCTTCCTTTAACAAATCGGCCTTGGCTGGGAGAGATAAGTTTTTCAAGCAGTGGCTTGATTCTATTAGCAAGGAATTTGGAGAGAATTTTATAAGAAGCATTGCACAATGAAATTGGCCTGAAGCAATCAAATGAACCTGGGTTTGCAACCTTGGGAATTAGTGCTAGGAAAGTGTGAATTTTGCTGCCTCCAACCTTGGCTTTTTGGAGAAAGCCTTTGATCATTCAGAGCAGGTCAACCTTGATTATGTCCCAACATATTCTGTAGAAGTGAATGGAAAATCCATCAGGAACGTCTAGATGACATTGCTGATTTCATCTTTAGATAAGGGATTCAAAAGACTTGAATTATCCTCCTCCTCTACAAGACTTGGTATGTGAGTGAGAAAGTCTAAAAATTCCTCCTCATAATCCAGACCTTCTTCTTTGTAGAGACGCTGGAAATGAGAAGTTGCAGCCTCTTTTATCTGAGCTAATCCTTTGTGAGCAATCCCATCAGGGGTAGTGATTTCAACTATGTGATTTTGAGAGAGGTGAGCTCTAAATTGATTGTGGAAGAAGGTAGTACTTATGTCGCCAGATTTAAGCCTCTAGTACTCTTCCTCTTGTATGTAAGAGCGAAATGTGGTGAGTTGGGAAGCTTGCTCCTTATGGGTTTCTGACAAAGTGATGTCTTTAAATTCCAAATCAAATTGCAGATCTAACAACTGTTTGGTGGTTTGCTTTCTATGGCTAGAGGGGGAGTCTGAGGGCTTTTTTATCCACTTTTTCAAAGTAATTTTGGTTTCCTTTAATTTCTATTCCCACACAAATTTGGGTGATCCTGTGACAGGAGTGGACCAGGCATTCGAGACAGTATCCAAAAACCCTTCTCTTTCTGTCTAGAGGGGGCTGAATCGGAAGGGGATGGGCCCCAATCTTTCTTCTTCTTCGAAAAGTAGTAAAATAGGTTTGTGATCTGAAGTCATTTTTTGCAGAATTTTAGTAGAGATAATCTTTCTTCTTTTTTTTTTTTTTTTTTTCTTTCTGTGAGAAAGGTACTCTGTAGTAAAAATATGTCCAAATGAGCTGAAATATGATGCCCCCTAGCTCTGTTATTTGACCAAGTGTAGAGCCCTTTTTTTGGCTTGATATCCAGTAAGTTCCACTGCTGAATTAGGTCTTCAACAAAAGGAAGAAAATGATCTCTACAGATGTTGCCTCCTCTTTTTTCCTTAGGATCAAAGACTAGGTTGAAGTCTCTTGCTAGAATTATATTCTTGGGAGAGCATATCTCTAGAAAATATGACAGTGTTTGCCAACAATCTTTCTTTTCTACATAGAGGAGTGGAACATAAAGGTTAACAAGAGCGAAGATAATCTTACTTTTAGAGTGACGGAGCTTGGTGTAGATCCAGTGTTACGTCTCAAAGGAGATTTCGAGGTGGAATTTGTCTTCCTCCCACAGAGTAGCGATCCCTCTGGAGGAGCCCCTTGCACTTACTGCTTTCCCGACATTTATTTTCCATTTCAATTTGTTGATCTTGAGAAGGGATTCCCCTTCTATTTTAGTCTCTTGGAGCATGAGGATCTCAGGAGATTTTGATTTCAACATATTTTTTATAGCTTCATATTTTAAGGGATTCCCCAAGCCTTTGCAATTCCAAGAGACTAGTTGCATTATTTACTAGCAGGTGGGGGGGAGATCCTCCCTTGGGAGGCCTGTTTCTAGTATTTATGCCATTGTACATCTCAATCATGGTCTAGCTACCTTTCATTTTTTGCCTCTCCGCTTCTTCTACCCTTGCCTCTCTATGATATTTTCTCCCATCTCTTTTCGATGGCCTCTCGAGTGTCTCATCTTCCGAGGATCCTGAAATCTCTGGAGACTTCTTCCTTTCCATTTCAGCGTAAGAGGGGGGGCTAGAGGCTCCTGTAGGGGATCCGAATTGTAGAGGAGTTGTTTCTTCCACGATTTTATCTTCAAAAAAATTAGTGAGCTGCTGTTCAACCTCTTTAGCAACTGAAACTGGAGGTTCTTCTGGAGTACTGAGTGTTTCAAAAGGGTTATTGGTTGTCTCTACTCTTGGAGGGGCTGAGCTCCCTTCACCTTGGAACTGTCTAGAGGAAGGAATTTCACTCCCCGTGGGCACTCCTTTTCCTTTTGTTCTGTTATTTTGTTTAGCTGTGATTGGTTTCTGAACCTGATTCCATTTATCTCCCTTCATTTTCTCAACCTCCTCCTCTACTTTCTTTTTGCAATGCCTAGCGAAGTGACCATAGCATGGAAATACTGGCGTTTAAATGTGAGTTTCTCGTAGTCTAACTCTTGGATGTATGACCAGTCAACCACCATGAGCTTTATAGCTTCATGGAGTCCTACCTCCAGATCCACCTTTACACATATTCTTGTGCAGGTGTACTGGTCCTTCCTCTCTACACGATCTATATATTTTCTGAGCTTATTGCCTATGGATTCTAATGATTTGGGATTCCAACAGTGCAAAGGTAAGTGAGGCAAGCAGACCCAAATTGGTACTGCTAAGGGCACATCTTGCGTCAGATCGAAGTTCGGAGTCCATTTATTCAAATACAGCCCCTGAGAGCCCATAAAATATGGGCCATTCCTAAAGATAAGATTCCTGTCCTCTATATTGTCAAAGACAAAGACAAAGAAGCCCTTACCGACTAAGTAGCTTATGATTCCATCTTTGACCAAAGATCGCCAATTCCTTTGCACCTAGGTATCAACAGCTTTGAGCGAAGGCCAGAGTCTGGTGAACTGCCATATGAGCCCTCGTTCAACAAGGTTTAGAGCAGATCTGCAAGGTTCTTCATTCGGCAGGGCGACTGTGGATATGCTATCCATTCTTTTTACAAATTTTTGTTGTTGCTCGCTCGTCGGGCGTTTACAACTAGCTGCAACCAGTTTTTTAAAAGCAGCTAGCTCGGGAGGAAGAGGAGGGATGACCTCGGGGCCCCCTCCAGGGGCCATGACGCGAAGGATCAACTCGCAGGAGATCAAGAACACACCGCGCAGGAAGCAGCTCGCAGCCGACCGCAGTCTTTGTTCTTATCTTAATACTTAATAAATATAAAACTAAACTATTAAAAAATAAATTACAACATAGAAGTAACTTGAAAGATATCCTCAAATTTGAACCATAACTTATAATATAATAATATGAAAATACAATTTAGAAATAACTTATACCATAACAACATCAAAATAGAATTTAATATATATATTATGATTAACTAATATCAAAATAGAGTTATATATATATATATAATTTCAACTTTTAAATTATTTTTAAAATTAAAAATTAATTGTATTAAGTAAAAAATGTTATCTTTTTTATTTACTCAAATTTTATATATATTATTTTAAATAATATTTTTTTAAAAATATTTTTAATTATAAAAATGTTTTATTTATTCAATAATTAACATTAACCTTCTTTATTTGCATATATACATAATATAAATCACAAATAAAAAATACAATAATAATGAAAAATAAATAAAGCACTAATAATATAAAATATTTATAAAATTATAAACATAATATTGTTAAAATATTTATAAAATTATATACATAAATAATAAATATAATAGTAATTGTAAACATGTGATATAATTTTTAATTCCTAATAAAAGTTAAATAAAATATTAATAAAATTAAAATTAATAATAACACAACTAATAGTATACATGGTAAAACAATTATATAAATAATTAAAAAAAATAGCAATACACAAATTATTTTAATTGTATTTACATTATATATTATTACATATTAGATGATTGTATATTTATGATTCTCTAATGTAAAATGCTGCGAATAAAATGATCGAAATAAAATTTAATTTATAAAATTATTTGCTTTTAATAAAATAATTTTTAAATATTTAAAAATTATTTTATAAAATTTTAAAAATTAAAAATTAAAAATTTTTATCTATAATAACTTTATATAAAAAATTATTATACTTTAAATTAGTTTTCTAGTATTTATAAAATTTTAAAAATAAAAAATAAAAATATTTTATCTATAATAATTTTATAAAAAATTATTGTACTTTAAATTAGTGTAGTTTTTGTGCTAGATCTTTGTCATTCAATTATAATCACTAAAATTCATGCATAGTGAATTAATTACATTTTAAAAAATCCATAAAATAACCATGTCAATTTGAAATCTCCATATCCAATATGAAATCTCTGTATCCAATTGAAATCTTATTGCATACGAAGAAATATCGATTTATATAATGAAAGATTCAAAGTTTTCATTAAAATGCACATTGGCAAATGGTTATATCCGACTTGGCCAGTTAGACACAACATCAAATTGCATCATATTTTCTGTATATAATCATATTTGTATACAATTCCATTAAGGACATGATATATGAGTCACTCCAGGCTTAATTATAAGTTATCCACAATAAAGAATGGTGTAATTATAACACAGGTAATTATAAGTCTCACAAACTCAATTATTTTCTGTATATAACTATAAGCCTTGGGCCACCCATATTGAAGAATTACAACTCTATTATTTTATGTATATCACTATAAGCGTTGGGCCGTCCACATTGAAGATAGGAACTCCATTGAAGGCATATGTATATGAATTTTATTTCTGCTTAGATCACATGATCCCGTGTAAAGGTTAAAATAAAATTAAAAATCAGACATGGTGGATAGCAACACAAAGCCAAAGGGATAAATTCATTCACGAGGAGCGTTGACTCTGTGCTTCCTCCACATGCTTCGCCATCCTTGCCAGTGTAGATTCTTCTGCCAGAGCCATAGTCTTGAAGCTTAAATAACCTGCAATTTTCAACATGTAAGGTTCAAATCAAAAATTCATAAAGGGCAATAGACATATGCTGAAACCCTTGGATAATTTTCTACAGATAATGTGCATCCTTTTGACATGTTTACAGTGCTTTTGACAATTTTTTAACAAACGATGTGCATATTTTTCTCAATTTTTGACATGTTACATGAATATTACAGGTATTCGATATTTAGTGAAACCCTGGACAATTTTTTTTACAGATGATGTGCATATTTTTGACATGTTTCCTGTTCTTTTTTACATTTTTTGACATACGATGTGCATCATTTTCACAGTTTTTGACATGTTACATGAACTTTCATAGAAAATTCAAATTATTTTATGTATAGGTTATTTACAATATTGGGTTTACCCCATGCATCTATGCTTATGAGATTGTAAGTTTGATTGTGTGATAATTAAAAAAAATCACCCATGGAATGTGGTCGAATGGTAGCAGTTTGGTTATATTAAGGTGGAAATCCGAATCCATATGCCATAAATGATAAGAACACACTCGGAAGCTCTTTCCTAATGGTGAAATACTTTCAAGTTTGATTCTTACATATATTTTATATATACCTTTAAAATACTTTCAGGTTCGATTCTTATAGATATACTCTTAAATCCAGACTAACTTCCTGACAATGTAGAATTCTAATCATTTTTAAAAATTCAGATTTGACATAATAACTTTCAAATATTCAAATTAACTGGAGTCTGTCATGTAGAAAAGTAAGGCTATAGGAGTCATTGTAATTTTCTAAAATTCAGATTTCAGATAAGGGAGGGCGCACGAAGATGGTCCCCATTTTCGTTTCAATGGGGGTGCACTAGCAGAAGAAAAAAAATGATGTGTACGCACCTAAGATAGTGCGCACACACTCTATTAAAAAAAAAAAAAACAGACCACAATTTCCGCATTGGTCTATTTGGCTGGCCGAGCGCGACCTCCACCTCCGTGTGCGCTTCGATTCAACCACCAAAGGTGGCCAAATCGACTCCAAAACCACCCAACAACACCCACAAACTCATCAACAGGGCGATTGATAGGTAAATATCAAGTTTTTTTTTCATTTTATTCATTCTTTGTATCAATTTTTTTATTTTTTTTGTTTATTTAATTGTAAATAATTCCCAAATTTTGAAAACAATGAACCAATTTTCTATTGCAGATTGTAAATTGAGGCAATGAGTGAACAAGATGTTAACCCCGAGTCCGGTGGAACACAAGAAAACCCAAACCTTGGACCCAATGCCAAAGAAAACCAGGAACACAATCCAAACGTCGAACAAAACCAAAACCCCCAACCTAATTTTGAACAAGATGACCTTGACCATTATGTAAATGAAATGCGAGTGCGCACTCGCGAACTTAGAAATTTGGGGGAACCATCTCGATTGTCTCTTGCTACGTCAATTGAGAATTCAATTGATTCCCTCATCCATGCACACCAACAATTGACCGACATGACTCAATTTAGAGCTAGGATGCGGGAGTACTACTCCACAGGAATCTCTAAGGAAGCAATAAAAGATTTGAACATTACAAAAGCCCAATTATATAGTATGTTCGCCGATCCGAAAACAAACCAACCACCGAACATTACAAAGCCACATGTCTGCATGGATTGGTGCCATTACCAACCCTGGAGGGGCAATTGGATGCGGAGGTGGTTCATGGTGTATGATAAACCTCCCTGCAATAATAGGGAGGTTCCACAGTACTTCCTTCGCCAGCTGTGGGAGGAGTCTTGCCTCGGTTTACATGTCAACTATTTTGACATAACCGAGTTCCAGGGTGTTAGGCGTGGCTCTGCCCAAGATTGACCTGCTTCCAGGAGGAACCCACTGAGAGGGCCACCAGCTCCGAGGCGCAACCCCAACCCCTCTCCCTAGCCACCTCAGTTTCCCCATAAGCTTGACCAGATCGAGGTGGCAATGAGGAATGTTGCACATGGCCTCCTCAGACACACCTCCTTTGTAGCAGCGACTACAGTGGAGAGGTGGGTGACCTTGAAAGAGATCCAGGTACAGGGCCTTCACGACAGGGCCAAGATAGACCCATGACCGATGGTAGCCATGCTGGGCATTCCAGTTCAACGGGGACAATGGCACATCTTTGTCCCCATTGCGGGAACACTTGCCCTGGCCCGATCAAGGGCTGTTATATGGATTAGGTCAGTAATTTTTTTAATGTGTTTTCAATCATCACTTGATAACTTGTAAATTATTTTTAAAGTTGTTTGACTTAAACTATTATTTCAATGTACAGTTATTTAGACCTGATACACCAAGATGGGAGAACGTAGGATCTCCCAATTTGGATGCAACAATAGCAGCTGCAACTGAAATTGCGGCACCCCGCACAAAGGTATTTTCAGTACCTGACACAATATTCTTATTACTTATGTCATTTATATTACTTAAGTATTTATATTTATGGCATACACGTTGATAGTTCATACAATGTTTTTGAATATCTTGATTTCCTAGATAATGACTTGTTTAACATGTTCATAACATGCATGCATTTTGTTGTCCACAGGTGTTTCGTGACTACGGTGATCAACCACCCCCTCCAGAGATTGGCACATCACCATATACACAGGCACAATGTGTAGTTATAAGCATGCTTTTAATTTGATTTGTTACGACTTACTATGGTTTAATTTATTGTTTGTTTACTAAATTGTGATATTACAAATGTATATGTAGGTGCCACCAGTAGCTACGTCTCCCCATTTTAGTCCTATGTATCCACCCTCTCCCATGAGTCCCCTCCCTTGCTTCCATCTAGACCCCTCCCTACGTCTACCCCCTCCCTTCCATCTAGCCCCCCCTCTCCGGCCATACTCCCCCTTCCATCCATCGTCCCCCACTCGCCCACCCCCCTACGTCCATACATCCTCCCCAATTTATCCACGCCCCCATGTCTATCCATCCTCCCCCATTTGTCCACGCCCCCCCTTCCTTCCACCTTCCCCTCTTCGTCCACAACCTGCCATTTTTCCATCCTCCTCCCTCCATGCAAGACTTCCCTCCCATGCACCATCCCTCAACACCCTCCCTATCCCTTTTTGTTCGATACCCTCTATCCTACAACTAGCAGGGGTTCATCGTCCACATGGTCCTCCTCCACCCCATACCACCGTGTCTTCTCCCACCATATCATCCCCACTTCCCGCCACTATTGTGGAATCTACTCTTCCAATATCCTCATCAGTATCTCCAGTGGTTGCACCTGTAGTGGCTGCCACTACATCTGCGCCCCCCCCCCCCATCACTGCATCGGAGCTGGTTGTCTGGCCATCTTCTCCACTTGCTAGCCCAGAAGGCCAACCATGTCCATCATCGGAGGTGTTCACGGTGAGAATCAAGCTAATTTATGAAAATATTTTGATGCATTAACAAAAATTAATTTAAGCAATTATGACTTTTCAATGAAATGATTGTTTTAAATGTTGTAGGCTAGAATTGTTGAGAGGCTCCGCAGATCCAGGACACCTGTCCAACGTTTCCCACTCATGTCAGAGGTGATTTATTTAAGATTCGAATTCTACATTTGTTTTATAAATGTGGTAAATGTTGCAAATGCTTGAAAATGATGGTATCTTATATCATTTGTTCCAGAGCCTAGAGAGACGGTCTACTCCTAGATGGACCAAAACCCGAGGTATCGATAGCTCAAAAAGTAGGAAGATCGACTTTGGATCTGCACCTGGGAGTAACAGCGGTGTTCACAATGCTTGACACACCACGTGTTATGTACATTAGCTACGATGTGGCACTTTTGTCCACCACTTTTGATGTACTTTGTATCTACGGCACGAGTTGCCATGTATTTTGTGTCTACGACATGAGTTGTCGCATTTTGTGTAGAGCACGAGTTGCCATGTATTTTGTATCTACAGCATGAGTTGTCGCATTTTGTGTAGAGCACGAGTTTCCATTGTACGTACATTGGGAACCATGTTCCACTATTCGCCAGAAATTGTATATGTTAGGATGAGTTTTGTAGCCTCGATGTACATGGATTTTCAGTTATGTGATTTATATATCTCATTGTCTAATGTGGTTGTCTCATGTTGTGTGTATCATGATGTGATGTTTTATAAATTTGGGTTTTACGTAGATCTTAGAAGAGAAGTTCGATATCATAGTTCAGCTTGGTTTATCTTTCCACATGTAAAATCTTCTAATGGTATCTATGTTAAGAAAACATTGTAAACATAGGCTAACTCAAACAAAATCATGTGTGAGAATTAATCTAAAAACAAACGAAATAAATGGATGGACAAATCACACCTCATGGCACATAAGATATATATTGGGAACTTGAGTACTAGGAAAAGAACACTTAAAAATAGAAAATGTCCATTGTCGTCAAAAGGTTAAAATGAGATCCAACATGATTTTTAATAGCTCTACATAATGAGATCTAAAAAAACCATACTCTACATAATGAAATGTCATCACTAGTATTTATTTTGACCATTTTGTCCACTTAAGGTCATGCAACAAATTAATAACCAAGTTATGGAATCATTTCTTAATCAATTGTCACCATACAAATAGGACAACCTTGAGCACGATGTATAGCTAGCTCATTAATTCTCACTCATGGATATAGCCACCTTTGATTTGATGACCATCACATCCACTACCATTTACAATTAGGACTTCCTTAATTTATCATTATGTGATATCTATCTAATTTTATGTAGACACGTTGACTTAAACACATGTATAGTTGACATTACAATAAATAACTACTATGAGGTGTATTTTTTAGGCTATATCCACCTCAACACACCAGCTTGTTACCCCAATACCCCAAATGTTGTCGAATTTTGTCTAGAAGGAGTAGAGGGGTATTAGGACATCATAATTCATCTATTGGACACACAGACACTTGTTAAAGACATTTAGGACAAGTGCATTACATCAATGGAGCCACAAATAGACCCTCATCAAGTTGCATGCATCCATTAATGCATTATAAACACTAGAACATGTAAGCATTACTACATGTTGGAGTAAGCTTTACTAATGTTATGATAATATTAGGTTTTCCATCCATTGAGAAGGTTGCCATAGGTGTGCATATCCACCATATCAAAATCTTCATGGTACAACCAATTTCAAACCATTACGTTTCTAAATTAGGTATCTGGTGGTAGGTACAACGGTTTTCTAGTTGTATACACCCTTGCTATATAGATGAGAAACTATGCATATATGTGTATAGTGTTTTGGATTCAAATGTATGCACATGAATATATATGTACAATGAAAATGATTTAATCTTTACATGTATTATAATTTAGGGCTAGATCTTAGGCTACATAATAGGGTTTCATTGTGATTAGAATACAAACTAGGGTTTATGCTACCAACTAGGGTTTTTAGGCTAGGCTCTCGTGTTTCTAGGTTAGGATCCAAGCTCTAGGGTCACCATATTAATGTTTAATTCCACTATCATGACATCATTCTCACCAATACCATGCCCACTACTACAATCACCATCAAGCCTCTCAATCCCACTTTGAACATTTCCCATACTTTCAAGTTAAAATTGATAGGTCTTGTTGCTAAAATCTTTTCAATTATCTATTCACATAGACAAATCCACTCCTGTGAAAGATTTGTTGTAGCTTGGTACGTGCAAGTTCACATGCAATAATACTTGAGAGATCATTTTACCCCATGATCCATGGAAGATTCATTGGAGTCATATGAACCTCATTGTCATCACCCCAACCATGGTCAAGATGCCAAGATCCATCCCTAGTAGACAAAACCTCATGTTGGCACCCATACCACACTCAAAGATAAAAAATTCTTTGAAAGGGCATGTTTGGGGGTTGAGGGAATCTTGATTTTTTTATAATCACACATGAAAGGTTCTTAGAGTCAAATACATTGGATATAAATCAATTCCCCAACGCCTTCATCATCCTCATCATCATCTTCATCACCATCGCCATCATCATCAACACCTTCATCATCATCACCATCTTCATCATCATCACCATCACCATGACCATCAACTTCACCACCATCGCCATCATCATCAACTTCACCATCTTCATCATCATCACCATCTTCCTCATCATCACCATCTCCATCTTTTGGATGGGAGACAGAACCATCACCATCTTCATCATCACCATCACCATCACCATCAACCTCACTACCATCACCATCATCATCAACGTCACCATCTTCATCATCATCACCATCTTCATCACCATCACCATCTCCAACTTTTGGATGCGAGACGGAACCATCACCATCACCATCACCATCAACCTCACCACCATCACCATCATCATCGCCATCACCATCTTCATGATCATCACCATCGTCATCATCATCACCATCTCCATCTTTTGGATGCGAGACGGAACCATCACCATCTTCATCATCACCATCACCATCACCATCACCATCAACCTCACCACCATCACCATCATCATCACCATCACCATCTTCATTATCATCACCATCTTCGTCATCATCACCATCTCCATATTTTGGACACGAGACGGAACCCTCACCATCTTCATCATCACCATCACCATCACCATCAACCTCACCATCATCACCATCAACCTCACCACCATCACCATCATCATCATCATCACCATCTTCATCGTCATCACCATCTTCATCACCATCACCATCTCCATCTTTTGGATGCGAGACGAAACCATCACCATCTTCATCATCACCATCACCATCACCATCACCATCACCATCACCATCAACCTCACCACCATCACCATCACCATCTTCATGATCATCACCATCGTTGTCATCATCACCATCTCCATCTTTTGGATGCGAGACGGAACCATCACCATCACCATCAACCTCACCACCATCACCATCATCACCACCATCACCATCTTCGTTATCATCACCATCTCCATCTTTTGGATGTGAGACGGAACCATCACCATATCCATCAACCTCACCACCATCACCATCATCATCACCATCACCATCACCATCAACCTCACCACCATCACCATCATCATCACCATCACCATCACCATCAACCTCACCACCATCACCATCACCATCATCATCACCATCACCATCACCATCAACCTCACCACCATCACCATCACCATCATCATCACCATCACCATCTTCATCATCATCACCATCTCCATCTTTTGGATGCAAGATGGAACCATCACCATCACCATCAACCTCACCACCATCACCATCATCATCAATGTCACCATATTCATCATCATCACCATCTTCATCACCATCACCATCTCCATCTTTTGGATGCGAGACGGAACCATCACCATCTTCATCATTAGCATCACTCTCACCATCAACCTCACCACCATCACCATCATCATCAACATCACCATCTTCATCATCATCACCATCTTCGTCATCATCACCATCTCCATCTTTTGGATGCGAGACGGAACCATCACCATCTTCATCATCACCATCAACTTCACCACCATTGTCATCATCATCACCATCTTCATCATCATTGTCATCTGTAGGTCCCTCATCACTGTGTCCATCATCATCACCATCTCCATCATCATCAACACCTTCATCATCATCACCATCTTCATCATCATCACCATCACCATCACCATCAACTTCACCACCATCACCATCATCATCAACGTCACCACCATCACCATCATCATCAACGTCACCATCTTCATCATCATCACCATCTTCGTCATCATCACCATCTCCATCTTTTGGATGCGAGATAGAACCATCGCCATCACCATCACCATCAACCTCACCACCATCACCATCTTCATTATCATCACCATCTTCGTCATCATCACCATCTCCATCTTTTGGATGCGAGACGGAACCATCACCATCTCCATCATCACCATCACCATCACCATCAACCTCACCACCATCACCATCACCATCAACCTCACCACCATCACCATCATCATCACCATCACCATCAACCTCACCACCATCACCATCTTCATCATCATCACCATCTCCATCTTTTGGATGCGAGACGGAACCATCACCATCAATCTCAGCACCATCACCATCATCATCAACGTCACCATCTTCATCATCATCACCATCTTCCTCATCATCACCATATCCATCTTTTGGATGCGAGACGGAACCATCACCATCACTGTCCCCATCATCATCATCACCGTTCAACAAAACCAAGTTCCGGAGAGTCATGCAAGTGTGTCTAGGTAGGTTCCGACCAGGAACGCTAGCCATAAGTGCCCGGTGGATGATTTTCCAAAGTTGACCCCCGCGTGCAAAAATTGCACACTTCCTCACTGAGTAAAACCCTAGTTTCCAAGATGGACGTACAATATGAGGGTTGGATGTACAATATGAGGGTGGGGCCATCGGGCCAAAGGGGAGGGGCACCCCTAGCACTATCCCGGCATGCTAAATCCAACAGAGTTGACGGTTCGTCGATTCGAGCCACGGTCTTCATTCTATGGCTCGTCCCGTCTCGCATCCAAAAGGCCTTCAGGGACACCTGCTGGATACCTACTGGGGTCGTAGAACTCCAACCGTGCAACAAAACTAGGTTCCGGGGAGTCATGCAAGTGTTTCTAGGTAGGTTCCGACCGGAAACGCTAGCCACAAGTGCCCGGTGGATGATTTTCTAAAGTTGACCCCCGTGTGCAAAAATTGCACACTCCCTCACTCAGCAAAACCCTAGTTTCCAAGATGGACGTACAAGATGAGGGCAGGGCCATCAGGCTGGAGGGTAGGGGCACCCCTAGCACTATCCCGGCGTGCTAAATCCAACGGAGTCGAAGGTTCGTCGATCCGAGCCACGGTATTCATTCTATGGCTCGTCCCGTCTCACATCCAAAAGGCCTTCAGGGACACCTGCTGGATACCTGCCGGGGGCGTAGAATTCCAACCGTGCAACAAAACCGAGTTTTGGGGATTCATGTAAGTGTGTCTAGGTAGGTTCTCGCCAGGAATGCTAGCCACAAGTTCCCAATGGATGATTTTCCAAAGTTGACCCCCGTGTGCAAAGATTGCACACTCCCTCACTGAGCAAAACCCTAGTTTCCAAGATGGATGTACAAGATGAGGGCGGGGCCACTGGGCCAGAAGGGAGGGGCACCCCTAGCACTATCCCAGCGTGTTGAATCCAACGGAGTCGATGGTTCGTCGATCCAAGCCACGGTCTTCATTCTATGTCTCGTCACGTCTCGCATCCAAAAGGCCTCCAGGGACACCTGCTGGATACCTGTCGGGGGCGTAGAATCCTTTGTTGTGTTCCATTAGCCTTTTGTTCAACATTTCGTGCTCTGATAAGTGGTACTTCACCTCTGTCGTCGAAAACTTGGGTCTATAGGTACCTTCCCTTCATATTACTCGTTATCCATGGCTAACACAAGTTAGAGATGCCATTCAAACCCAATCGAAAGCTAAGGAAGTGGTTTTATGCGACGTCATCTTTGGGAATAAACGTTTATGTAAACCAACAGAAGCTCGAACAATACTCCCTAATTTTAAACACATTCTAGAGAGAGCAAGAGGACAAGTTCATCAAAGCAACTTCATTCATCTGTGTTCTCGTAATGTACACATAGTCCATCCTTATCTTGATAAACAAGAGTTTTATAATAGCTTAAACTTTTTGGGAGTGGTTTCTCCCTGTATTCGGTTGTCTGATTGGTTGGAAAGCTTGCCTGAAAATATGTACTTTGAACTTCTTTGTTTTATTGCTGAAAATTGGAAGGGATTTTCAAGTCACCTGTAAAACGCTCCCTTGTTGAAATATGTAAGTTCTTCCAACAACATAGATTTGGCTAGTGTATCAAATGTTGTCTCCCACACTAGAATTTATCTTTCGTCAAAGGAGTTGCACATATTGTGGCTAACCAAATGGTCTGGGGAGATTGGACCTGGACCACAATGGCCACATGGACCAATGGGAGCCGACGGAATCCAAGTCCGCTCGCCAGTTTGGGTTTTGTGGCCCTGGGGCAAATCCCCAAAGTGTCCCTGAATGGCCCCGGGGTGCCCGACTAGAATGCCCGTAGAGCCCGAACCGTGGATCGATTCATGAATATGTCGATTTTGGTGGGTCCGAGATGCCAGGTTTCAACTAGGGGACCCCCCACAGCGTGCCTTGAAGACCCGGAAGCGGTGCCAAAGGGCCATCTCCGGAGCTAGGGTTTTGCTCAGTGAGGGAGTGTGCAATTTTTGCACACGGGGGTCAACTTTGGAAAATCATCCACTGGGTACTTGTGGCTAGCGTTCTCAGCCGAAACCTACATAGACACACTTGCATGACTCCCCGAAACCTGGTTTTGTTGCACGGTTGGAGTTCTACACCCCCGACAGGTATCCAACAGGTGTCCCTGAAGGCCTTTTGGATGCGAGACAAGACGAGCCATAGAATGAAGACCGTGGCTCGAATCGATGAACCGTTGACTCCGTTGGATTCAACACGCCTAGATAGTGCTGGGGGTGCCCCTCCCCTTCGGCCCAGTGGCCCTGCCCTCATCTTGTACGTCCATCTTGGAAACTAGGGTTTTGCTCAGTGAGGGAGTGTGCAATTTTTGCACATGGGGGTCAACTTTGGAAAATCATCCACCGGGCACTTGTGGCTAGCATTCCCAGCCGGAACCTACCTAGACACACTTGCATGACTCCCCGAAACCCGGTTTTGTTGCACGGTTGGAGTTCTACGCCCTCGACAGGTATCCAGTAGGTGTCCCTGAAGGCCTTTTGGATGCGAGACGGGACGAGCCATAGAATGAAGACCATGGCTCGGATCAACGAACCGTTGAATCCGTTGGATTCAGCATGCCGGGATAGTGCTAGGGGTGCCCCTCCCCTCTGTCCTGGTGGCCTCGCCCTCATCTTGTACGTCCATCTTGGAAACTAGGGTTTTGCTCAGTGAGAGAGTGTGCAATTTTTGCACACGGGGGTCAACTTTGGAAAATCATCCACCAGGCACTTGTGGCTAGCATTCTTGGCTGGAACCTACCTAGACACACTTGCATAACTCCCCAGAACCCGATTTTGTTGCACTGATGGAGTTCTACGCCCCCGACAGGTATCCAACAGGTGTCCCTGAAGGCCTTTTGGATGCGAGATGGGACAAGCCATAGAATTAGGACCATGGCTCAGATCAATGAACCGTCGACTCCATTGTATTCAGCACGCCGGGATAGTGTTAGGGGTGCCCCTCCCCTCTGGCCCAGTTTCCCCGCCCTCATCTTATACGTCCATCTTGGAAACTAGGGTTTTGCTCAGTGAGGGAGTGTGCAATTTTTGCATACGGGGGTCAACTTTGGAAAATCATCCACCGGGCATTTGTGGTGATGATGATGATGATGGTGATGATGATGAAGATGTTGATGATGATGGTGATGGTGATGGTGATGGTGATGAAGATCATGGTGTTGATGAAGATGGTGATGATGATGGACATGGTGATGAGGGACCTACAGATGACAGTGATGATGAAGATGGTGATGATGATGGGGATGGTGATGATGATGGAGATGGTGATGAGGGACCTCCAAAAACTCAAGCATTAGCATGGGTGAGGTAGGTATAAATCCTCCCTCAAGGACATTTCCAACCATTAGGTGACAATGATGAACATGTTAGTGCTACTCAATCATAGCTCCCAAATGATCCTCATATTCATCCAAGTACTAGACCAATATTGAAACAATTCCTAAAGCTCCAAATGGAGAGAGTGGTAGAGAAAATGGGGGCAATATCCAGATTTGGGTGCTGCGGGCATCTTGGTAAGACCTAGGGTTTGAGGATCGAAATTCCAAGATAGACATGTATACTTGGATTCTATAAGTTGAGTTCTATAGTGGTGTACTTGTGTGAAAAGACAAACCCTTCTAATAGTGATCCTATCCCACTTGGAGTCCAAATACCCCCTATTGAGGGTACATGTGGTGGGTCACGGATTCTAGGGCTAGATTAGGTTAATAGGGATACATTAGGTTTCTAGGATTCTAGATTAGTTTCTGAGGGTTAGATTAGTGTTTCTAGGGTTAGTTTATCTTTCTAGGATTTCTAGTGCTATATTATGTTTCTAGGATTCTAGATTAGTTTATGAGGGTTAGATTAGTGTTTCTAGGGTTAGTTTATCTTTCTAGCATTTCTAGGGATAGATTATGTTTGTAGGGTTATATTAGTGCTTCTAGGGTTAATCATGCATGAATAAACAATCACATGGCTATAAATCATAACTTAATCATAACTCAGACATCAAATAAGTGATATAAGATAACGATATCAAATAAACCATCTAACATGAATAAAATTAACCATGCATGAATAAACAATCACATGGCTATACTATGTCCCTCAATCGATTAGGCCTTCTGGATCCTCTCGGTTTTTATTGTCTCGAACAACCTCTCATGCTCCGCATGAGGTAGTAAGTAGCATACCTTGTTTGATGACTTCGTTGACATTGTCTGTAGTTGGATGTTTGTACCCACGATCAAGTACATGAAGTGATACACCCACAACCCTGGTCTATAATCTGTGTATGTGTAGCCATTGCTCTTTGGTCCCTTTCCATCCACTGTAAGATATTCCCCCTGAACAACCATCGATACAGTTGGAAAGGTAATGCCTTCACTATCCGTTAATGATGCAAGGAGGGTTTGCTTCCCCTGGATGCATCGTGCCAACCAATAATTCGTCCCAATTGCACTGTCTGTCGAGGCGACAACTGCGTAGATGTGTCCTGCAAAAATGCATTTTAAGGTCATATTCCAACAAGTAGTGGTTTGATAACTTGGATAATTACAAAAACAAGGAGGGAACCGGGATATGCATGCAGAAATGTTTACCTGGTTGTACAAGATCAGATATATGATCATACTCATTCGAAATAGAGGACTGGCCTTCCTCTAACTGGATTTTTTCTGTAACTGCACGTGGGTCCACTGCAAGTGATACATGATCCCATTCATCAACCCAATCCATTGATTCGCACTCATCCCACTCACATCTGTTGCAAGACCCACAAAAGCAAGCAAGTTTTTGCGTCCATATTTCAAATAAATGGTTGTTTGAGATTCGAACCGAATGAAATCTGCGAGTGCCTTGCAGAGTACTACAACTATAAGAACACAATTGATCTATATCAACTACATTCCAGAAATTTCTGACAACATGTCCTCTACCTGTTGGTATGTGTTGCTCCGTGGTTTGATCTGACATGTTTTCTTTGCACCATCGAACTGTGGATTCGGCATTCCGAATATGAGGGCCTCCCATGCACCTCATCTCCTCCCTTCATAGGGAATTTTTGAGACATGCTCCAACCCCGTTGTGCTCTCCCTTTCCATGCTCGGTCTCAAAATAGTTCCATACATGCAGCACATCATAAGTCTTGTGCAACATACTCAACCACTGGAAAACACGTGCATTTTTGAACTGGCCTACACAACCATCTAACCATATCCAATGCTGATCCATATGTATACCTCTCTCCTTCAGCTGATCATAGAAAATTTTGAAGCAATGCTGCATATAATGTAGGTCATGGCACCTATCATCACTGATGTAGAAGTTGGTCTCTTTCAATATTATCCTCATGTCGTTGCTGCTCTTTAGCGCGTGCCTGTATGTGATATGGACCATTATGCTAACTTGGTCTGAATGGTAGTATTGAATTTGAATCTCATTCTGTGGCTGTAGGGTGTAGTTTTCTACAAAGTTCACAACCGACAATATTGTGCCCTTGGGAAAGGTGTCTCTACATTGTCTGTACTGTTCATCCTGCCATCGTGCTACATGGATGTGCTGTACATAATGCTCGGTCTTTTGGTAGAATTCCTTCATGAAATCACAAATTTGTACCTGGTTCCACAAAACCAAGGGCATTAATACAACGTGACATTTTCAATCTGAATATATATGTACAAATTCAACATGTACAGTATGAAAGCATGAAAACTTAGATTACCTATGACTTCACCAATGCAATTTTTTTGCTTTCCTTCAAACTATCTACTTGATATGTTATGTACTGGAAGTTCTGCATTTCTATTGACATCCTCCCAAATTCATGCTCCGTGGTTGCGTGGATGCAGCGGCTCAATAATGCAAATCCACTGCAACTGGAACATGTCCCATATAAACATGATCTTTTATAATATTTTTGTCCTTCAGGCCTTCGACACATTATGCTATGTATAAATTCTCTGGATGCATTCGGTGGTTGTAATGAAGGGCAATCCTACATAATGTTAGTATGAAAACCACAAAATATATGTCTATATGTATCATAATAGTGCTCAAATTCTACATGGTATCTACAACAACATGTACTGCGATCAATGCAAATTCTAACATACCAGGGTTTGCATTTTTCGAAGGACCTTTGGCCCAAGTTCAATTGTGTGTGCTCATTCTTGAACCTCTCATAGAGTTATGTTTTTGTCATGTCAAGGAAGTGCTTGACATGGGGTTCACCCCCCCCTAACACCTTTTCTCAACTTTAAAACATCTCTTTGATTCGATGACGATCTAGTGTTATCATGCCAAAACTTTTGCACTAGTTCTTTAACAGCATCAATGAGCTTCATGTTTGAATGAGGTAACCTACCAACAAAGGCCCAACAATCTTTTTGGCCTGGGGTCTCAAGTTTTTCTCTAATGGCAGAATACTTTTGAAGAGTATTTCTATCTACTTTAAATATTTTACATGTGTGTGATAGTAGGCGACGTTTCCTTGTGGATTTGTCTACAATCGATTCCGACAGTACACGACGGGTTGCATTAAAATATTTTGTACGAGAAGTTTTTCCAATCAAATTAAATGTAGATTGTAGATTTCTAACAACATGATTGTTGGCCTCTAAACTTCTAACTACCTTTATGCCCAAAATTCTCCTAACATGAGCTAGACAATGTGATTTTAACAAAGCAAGAAACAATTGACATTTTGCTGCATCGGTTTTGGATTGAAAAAAATATTTGATTATCTTGTTACAATGGAAATCAATAGTGCATTTGGGCATCTTACCTTCAAGTCCTGAAAATGAACTTTCATCCACATGAATACGTATGGGATTTCTTTGTCGTCCGGTTGATAGTCGAGGCAAGGGAGTCGGAAAGGAAGTATGAGTCTCGTCAATGGTTTGTTGTGGCCCTTCGTTCAGAAATTGGTCCTGCAATGGAGTGTGTTCGCCAGGTGGGTGCTCTTCTTGGGGTTGTTTCCAGTTAATAACTTGTTCAACATCCATCCCTTCATACTTGACATCAGGCAAGATTTGATTGACTTGAACCACTTCATCATTGCTTGTTGATGGATCTAAGGCACTAACATTTTGATTTCTACGGTTTTGCATGTACAACCTATCATTTTCTCTTATCTCATGGGTCTTTTCAGGGGGCGGCTACGTCCTTCTAGAATTTATTTTATTATTACGTCTGTTGCCCATATTCAATGCGCTTTTTGGAAAAATGAAAATATGACCCCTGCAAGAATGAACAACAAACAAGATATTAAAAGCATAGCACAGAAGGTATAAGCTTGGCTTCATGTAATCTGCAGAGCACTCTTCTTTACATTGCTGTATTAATCAAAATCTAAGGCACTTGTTATTTTTTGTCTCAGTGTAGGATGAAGATGATGAGATGTAAATGAGAACCAAGTAGTCATGGAGGGCCTCCTAATCATGGAAGATTTTACGAATAGTGTTCATCTGCTATAAGTGGAATCACAATTGCAATAAAATACAGTTTTTCGTCATGATGATCTGATGATGATGATGAGGAAGATCATGATGAAGATGATGATGATGATGATGAATATGGTGATGATAATGATGACTAATGGAGATGATGATGATGATGATGATGATGATGTTGACGATGATGTTGATGATGAAGATGATGACGAATATGCAGTACATCATCCTCATCATCATCATCATCAACAACATGATCATCATCATCACCATCATCATCGTCATCATCTTCATCATCATCATCATTGTGAGGACGAGGATGATGATGATGATGATGATGGTGGTGGTGGTGGTGGATGATGATGAATATGAGTATGATGATGAAGATGATGATGATGACGATGAATATGATCATCATCATCAAAATCATCATATTTGTCGTCATCATCTTCATTAGTCATCATCATCGCCATCTTCATCATCCTCACCATCACCATCATCATCATCATATGATCATGGTCACGATGATCATTGTCTTCATCATCATAATCGGCATCTTCATCATCCTCATCGTACTCGTCATAACCATCTTCGTCATCATCATCATCATGGTGATGATGATGATGAAGATGATGATGAAGATGATAATGATGATGAGGATGATGTGCATCATATTCATCATCAACATCTCCATTAGTCGTCATCATCATCATCATCATCATCTTCATCATCATCATCATCATCATCTTCATCATCATCATCATCATCATCATCATCATCATCATCTTCATGATGATGATGATGATGATGATGGTGAAGATGGTGATGATGACGATGGTGATGAAGATCATGATGATGATGAAGATGGTGATGATGATGATGATGACGATGAATATGGTGATAATGATGATGATGATGATGATGACTAATGGAGATTATGATGATGATGATGTTGATGATGAAGATGATGACGAATATGTAGCACATCATCATCATCTTCATCATCATCCACAGCATGATCATCATCATCATCATCTTCATCATCATCCACAGCATGATCATCATCATCATCTTCATCATCGTCGTCATCATCATCATTGTGAGGACGAGCATGCGGATGATGATGATGATGATGATGATGATGATGACGACGATGATGATGATGAAGATGAAGGTGATGACTAATGGAGATGATGATGATGATGATGATGTTGATGAAGATGATGACGAATATGTAGCACATCATCCTCATCCTCATCATCATCTTCATCATCATCATCACCATCATCGTCATCATCATCTTCATCATCATCATCATTGTGAGATAGAGGATGGTGATGATGATGATGATATGATGATGATGATGATGGTGGTGGATGATGATGAATATGAGTACGATGATGAAGATGATGATGATGATGATGATGAATATGATCATCATCATCATCAAAATCATCATATTCGTCGTCAGCATCTTCATTAGTCATCATCATCGCCATCTTCATCATCCTCACCATCATCATCATCATCATCATGTGATCATGGTCACGATGATCATTGTCTTCGTCATCATAATTGGCATCTTCATCATCCTCATCATACTCGTCATAGCCATCTTCATCATCATCATCATCATCATCATGGTGATGATGATGATGATGAAGATGATGATGAGGATGAGGATGATGTGCAGCATATTTGTCATCATCTTCATCATCATCTCCAGTAGTCATCATCATCATCATCATCATCACCATCTTCATTGTCATCATCATCATCACCATCTTCATCGTCGTCATCATCATCATCATCATCATCTTTGTCATGATGATGATGATGATGATGATGAAGATCATGATGATGATGATGTTGATGATGATGATGATGACGATGATGACTAATGGAGATGATGATGATGATGATTATGATGTTGATGATGAAGATGATGGCGAATATGCAACACATCATCATCATCCACAACATGATCCACAGCATGATCATCATCATCATCATCATCATAATTGTGAGGACAAGCATGAGGATGATGATGATGACGATGATGATGATGACGACGATGATGATGACGATGACGAAGATGTTGTTGGAGATGATGACAAATATGCAACACATCATCATCATCATCGTCGTGATGATATGATGATGATAATGATGATGATGATGATGATGGTGGATGATGATGAATATGAGTACGATGATGATGATGACTAATTTGGAGATGATGATGATGACGGTGATGATGATGATGATGAAGATGACGAGGAATATGCATCACATCATCAACATCTTCATCATCATCAACTTCCTCATCATCCTCATCATCATCATTGTGAGGATGCATATGATGATGAAGATGATGATCATATGATGATGATGATGATGATGATGATAGTCATCATAACAGTCATCTTCATCATCCTCATCATACCCATCATCACCATCATCCTTATGATGATGATGATGATGATGATGATGATGACGACGATGATGATGAACATGGTGATGATGATGATGACTAATGGCGATGATGATGATGATGATGATGATGATGATGATGATGATGATGAAGATGACGAATATGCAGCACATCATCCTCATCATCATCATCATCATCATCTTCATCATCATCAACAACATGATCATCATCATCACCATCATCATCGTCATCATCTTCATCATCATCATCATTGTGAGGACGAGGATGACGATGATGATGATGATATGATGATGATGATGGTGGTGGTGGATGATGATGAATATGAGTACAATGATGAAGATGATGATGATGATGGTGGTGGATGATGATGAATATGAGTACAATGATGAAGATGATGATGATGATGACGAATATGATCATCATCATCAAAATCATCATATTCTTCATCATCATCATCGCCATCTTCATCATCCTCACCATCATCATCATCATCATATGATCATGGTCACAATGATCATTGTCTTTGTCATCATAATCGTCAGCTTCATCATCCTCATCATACTCATCATCGCCATCTTCTTCGTCATCATCATCATCATCTTCGTATCGTCATCATTATCAATCATTGATGATGATGATGATGATGATGACGACAAATATGTTGTTGATGATGATGGTGAGGAAGAGGGTGATGATGAAGATGATGATGATGATGATGGTGGTGGTGGTGGATGGTGATGAATATGAGTATGATGATGAAGATGATGATGATGATGATGTTGATGATCATCGTACTCATCATCAACATCATCATCATCATCTTCATCATCATCACCATAAATGTTGATGAGTAGGATGATAATGATGATGATGATGACGTTGACGATGAAGATGATGACCTAGATGTTGATGAAGATGAGGAAGAAGGATGATGATGATGATGGTGTTGATGATGACAATGATGATGATGACGAAGATGATGATGATGATGGTGATGAGGATGAAGAAGATGATGATGATGGAGATGATGTTGATGTTGATGAGGATGGTGATGAAGGATGATGATGAAGAAGATGACGATGGTGGAGATGTTGATGAGGAAGGGGGAGATGACAATGATGATGAAGATGTTGATGATGATGGTGATGGTGATGATGATGATGATCATCATCATCATCATCATATTCATCATGATTATCATCATATTCATCACCATCATGATCATCATCCTCGTCACCATCATCCTCATCACCACTACCATCATCATCATCATCATCATCATCATCACCATCAACCTCATCGTCATCTTCATCACCATTGCCATCATCATCATCACCATCACCATCATCTCATCACCATCACCATCATCCTCATCGTCATCTTCATCACCATTGTCATCATCATCATCATCACCATCACCATCACCATCATCTCATCATCATCAGCATCATCATCAGCATCATCATCAACATCTTCAACATCATTGTCATCTCCCCCTTCCTCATCAACATCTCCATCATCGTCATCTTTTTCATCATCACATCTTCATTAACTTCATGTATCCCCTTGACAAAGTAAATTAAATAAACCATACAAAGGCATACAATAGCGCGTACGCACAAGGACGTGTGCGCGTTGTTCTTAACACGTGTGCGTTGTCAATCATGCGTGCGCATAGTTGCGCGCGCGCGTGCCTGAATTCAAATTGTTTTGGCGCCCTTGCAGGCTTGGAATTAGCTTCAGATTGCACCTTTAGGCTCGGTTTGATTTATGCATGATTTATAGCAGAAAACATCAAATGCTGTAACTTTCGATTTTTCACAACTAGTTCCACATAAGCTCCACGAGTGCACTGCAGATGAAATTGCACATGCTTTTCGAACTCTGTGTGCAGATTCTAAATATATAATTTTTTAATAGATCTGTTGTTGTTTTCTATTTTTAATTCATTTTCAACTGCAATCATGTCAAATTTGTAAAAAACATAGGTCGTTTATTTGGCCTAGAACTTTTGATTGGATTACCTATTTTGAAAACGGAAGAGAACCCGCACAAGAGCACAAAAGTACCTACAACCTAAAAAAAAAAAAAAAATATTTTGATTATTTTTAGACTATGATATGGTGGCTCAACACTTGACCATGTCGTTTTAGGGCTTCACTGACTTCGGTAATTTAAAAAAAATATAAAATTGACTTTTAAAATTTTGGAAAAATAGCTCTGCACAATATTCTTCTGTTGCCTATGCCTCTACATATTTTTTTTCTTGTAAATTGAAAATTTACATCGCAAACGGGTGGCTCAACAAAAACATGTGCATTATGTTTGAGAAAAAAAATAACATACCAATCTTTGAATAATGAAATTTTGGGTTGGTTATACCACTTTTCCATAAATAAAAGTTTTATATTCCGGAAGCTCATCCGTTTTTCTACGTTTCATCTATTTACACCTAATCCAAAAAAGTTTTGTAGGTACCTCTAATAATTCATTTTAATGATAATATTTATGTTTTTCCAGAATGTCATTGCAACTACGTGTCATAATTGGGTATCATTACCTTGCACCAGCCCATAATAATTTTCAAAATTTAGAATAATTGAAACCTGGCGTGCAGAAAGTAAGGCCTAAGGCTATATAGTCATTGTCATTATAGGGTTACCTGTCAAATTCATGGTGCCGACCCACACATTGGTTCCCACATGTAGGACTCTCCTGTCAAGCTACTTTCATCCACTGAACTTATCACCTACCCAAATTTTGAGACTATTTATTTTTATTTGCAAAAACATTATATTGAATTATAATTACAAATTTTTGTAATTATGACCAAATATTGGTCAAGGATGATTGTAATGACTAATTATTATTATTTAATAAATTAAAACACGAGACAAACACCCAAGGGAACTGTTAAATGAGTGTTCACTGACCCACTAGGAGGAATGGAAGCTGTTAGAAGGCATGGGACATATGTTAGCATTTGTACTCCACCACTAGCTATTGGTTATGGGACAACTACCCCTAAATTTGTGGCATTATCCCCCAGGTGGGTGGAAGAGAGCTGATGACTCATTAATGACCAGGTTAACCACTAAAAGGCCTAGGCATCCTAGATAAGGCAATTTGAATTGAGCAGGCAGCTCTACATTATTTTCTACAGAAATAATTCCTTAAGTGTATCAGGTGATCACTGAGAGATTCGAATAGGGAGGCTAAGTGGAAGTGCATTGTGAGGCTGCTAAAATAACTAGAGGTGCTGATGCAGGTATTTTTGACTGCTAAGTCTATATGACTGGATGAACTACTTTGCTGTTGTAAGTGGATTAACCTAAAGCTTCTACAGATTCTTCTTCATAGTGGTTCGATGAATAGGCACGGGGGTCCTAAGGCAAGAAATTTGGTTGTCTTCAGGAATAGGTTGGGTGGAACAGGATCCTTGGGTTGTTTGTTTCTCCTACAGTCAATCAGGTTCTACTGTTCTGTCTTATTGTTTACAGCCAAATAATTTTCTGCATTATAGATTTAGTATTTACAGTTATACAGAAGAAACTGATTCAATTGCTAACCTAGAGATGATTTTGTATAATTATGGTTAAATAGATGAAATGATTGATTAAAACCCTTTCTGTATTTTTCCCATACTGTTTTCTGTATAGTACTCTAGTACAGAGAAGTAAAATTAAGATAGATGAATGATGGGAAGAAAGCCAAGTGAATGATTAGATAAACACTGTAGTATTTCTTTTAAATTCTGAAGTATTGATTAAGTATATTTAAACTAAGAATGTAGAATAGCACATCATAAAACAATTATTTAGCATTTCCTGTACTTAGTTACAAAAGAAAGACACGTCATCTTTGCACCAAGCTAGGTTTTCAATAATCACTATCCATTGTCGATAGTTAATACTATGTATTCTATTTCAATAGAAAGGTGTTATAAATTCAATTGTTAGAGGAATTTTATATTCTAGAAATATAGCAGCTGCAAATATTCTTCTATGCAGAGTTGTTACTTACAAACGATAAATAAACACTTATTATTTTCATTACTAAATACCACTATTGTATTTCAGTACTCATTTATCATATTCTGATTTTAGTGTCAACTTCAATCACTAATTTGAACACATTCATTATAGATATAATCCTAACTCTGTACTTCTGTTATTTTTTTAATTTTTCTTTGCAAAACGTTAAACTTAGAATCGAAACCCTTTATAGGGAAAAGCAAATCTTTTTCAGGTCCATAACTGGTTCAATGGTAAAAACCTCTTATTCATGATGGTAATACAATTACCATCAGTTTCCAGTTAGATTGCGAATTCATGCTCAAAATCATGGAATACATACTCGAAAGTTTCAATGAAAACAAAACATAGCAGTACATAAATGCTAGATCTTAGTTCCACGTTGACGAAACAAAATCTTGGAGTTGGCTCTCGGCCACTAACCAGACGTTAGCATAGAATTTTGTTAACACAGTAAAAGGCCAAAAATCGAAACCTACAGGGTAGGGTTTCGACTGTTGGAACAAGGTCGAACCGGTGGTAAATAACCATTGTAAACAAATAACATTTCAGGCTTTCATATTTTCATTTTTCCAAATCCACACTTAAATCACTACAAGCACAGGGTTTATCTGTCGAGGATTAGTTAACCTATAGCTCTCGACTGGAGTCAGCATTCGTTTTTCTAAACCAAATCACCAGCTTATACAAACAAATTTTTCATTTCAATATTCAAATAAAATTATAACATTTCGATACAAGACTTGCCCGTGTTTTATAGAAGCGAGTGAACCCTCGGCTCTCGGATTTCATGTTCAGCAGTATAGTCAAAATTTTGACAGAGTTTACATTGAAAACCATTCAAGGTTCCAAAACCACATAGGGTCATTCCCTTAACAACCAACATAGTAAAAAAAAGTTCAAAGTCATTTTTAAATGCCGCAGCAAAACATTACTGAGCCAAATAGCAACATAAAAACTGAGGATTTATCCTATTATAGTACTGTTCAAAATAAAACTTAAAATCAGCCATTACTCCGGACAGGGTCTTGTTTCCAACTCTCGTCACACTGTATTCACCGGTTAAATCATGCCAAAGGTACCTACGAGGTTTTAAGAACCACCGAGGCTTACCAGGAGGTTGTTGCAGCATCCTCATTCCGAGTTTCGCTCATAGAAATCCTTCAATGAAGTATCACCTGCCAGTTATAGTTTGAAACGGTTAAAACAAAGAAAAAACGCAGTTATTATTACCACTGTTATTTGAAAAACTTTACCTTAGGGTCAAAGCTCCTAGATTGAGACACCTCACGCAATCAAGATGACGAAGCCTTATAGCAATTGGAGAAAATATGAGTTTCGAATTCAGAGAACAATCATTTATGGCTAGGAGAATCAAACTCCAGTTCGATTTACACTCAAATAAACTGACAGAGAAACCTCACAACTAATTCAAGGATTGTGTCATGACTCCATTCCACAAGGAATACAAAGCCTGTAACATATAAATTTCCCTTACAGGTCCAAGGTTCGAAACCAAGGAAGGAGTCCTCCTAACAACCAACTTCCAAACCCTACATTGCAGCAAGACTGTCGGCCCCTCTACCTTGCCACTAAATGCGAAATGAAGGCCAGGAAACATTTCATTGTTACTTACAACGAAAGACTAGGGTTTCTTTCCAAGCCCTAGATCTTGTAAGATCAACGATGGAAGAGCTGTCGGCCGGGCACGTTGAAATTCCGGAAACCATTGCAATTAATACCATATTGATTATTGCATCTACCACGTCGCCAAATCACCAGACCAAGGGCTAATGTATGACACAGCTCAACATTATATTGTGCATTGTTGTAAACTCTTTCACGTGAAGACAATCCACCTAAGCTTCCACTTCACATAACAGGTAGGCAACGTTAATGCTAGGACCAGGTATCAACAAACTCAAAGCATGCTAAGTACGAGACTTTAATGCCCTGTCATTGTCATATTTAATGCAATGTTTAGAATCGTAGTTCATATTTCATTTTATTTCTCAAAGCTTATATTAGGCATCGTGATACTAGTAATACACTCTAATGTATGGTGCCTGTAATGCATAGTTACTATATGTTGTACATTTTCTTCTCTATAGCATAAGTATAGTCATATAGGAAATAGTGGATTATAGGGTAAAGTTTATATATTTCATGCATTGCTAATCAATTGATAAAGGTGAGACTTTAGTTACTTAATGTATAGTCTAGGTTTCTTTTGGTGCACATTATAATGCTAGTTCATTTTGAAATAGCATAAGCACTAAATTTACAAGATTTCAAATAAAGTTACAAATTGACAATGGTATCACCGTATTGATGTTAATAATAGTTGTCATATTAGAACAATTTTCATAGATGATAAATATAGCAATGTAACAGCAAAATGACGACAAGATTCTAATGACACTGAAAAGCTCAAGTAAGCTAGCACGTAAACGAGAAATGGAACCAAAAATTCATACCTCCAATAACTTGCTTGCAAGGAAGTACTTAGAATTTTTCATATTACATTGATGATGAATTGAAAGACACATTTACTCTTAACTCTTGTTTTGTCGTAAAATTCTTACTTGCGTTCTGCACATTGAAACAGGTTCAAATGGCTTAGCTAAACATAGCTAAGTAAACCTCAGGGTACCTCGTAGGACCCCTTCGTCATCATTCAAAAACAAACTGTCAGCACTTTACCAAGAAAATTATCATAATACAAACCTATGTACAACATGTAGTTTACATTTAAACTTAAGCAGATCTGAAGATGTAATCTTGTGTTATGATCGTAAAATGTCTTTTGTTAAGAGATTAGCATCCAATTAGTTTGCATTAGCAAATACAACTAGCATCATATTTTGTTTTGATAATTTCGATTTGTAGTTATCATTAATTATTTTAGTTAACAGATTTAACTATTATTATATGTTCCGCATTAGCAAATTTAGTAATTATTGCTATTTTAATTTTTTTTTAAATTTTTGTAAATTTACGGGATGTTACAGAACTGCTTCCAGACATGATGATACCATCAGATGGAAAACCTGGTTTAAATAACATAGTAACATGGTTTATATACATTGTCAATTTGGAATGCCTCAAATTTTTGTGTATATACCAATTATACATGTCATCTAACGATGCCAGAAAATTCAATATGCATGATCGCCATATTCTACAGTTCCAAAAGTGCGGAAAGGGCCGGGTGTGCCAGCATGCCCGCGCGCTTCTGAATTGAAGTGATTTCATAGGTCAGCTTCACGAGGGCTACTTGCAGATCACAGCAAAATGGAGAGAAAAAATATAAAACAAACACACAAACATTGAAATGGACAGTGGAGGAATGAGGAAGCCTTTTTCTTTGCTGCTCCTTAGCCTCTTCCATGAATGCATCCTCCACATTGAATTAACCAATTTTTCTGTTTAACCCTCAAACCCTGACTGCCCCATGGACTGAATCGTGTGTGGTTGATTTGAGAAACCTAACTGGAGCTCGCCACTGGCTGATTCGATTGATGATTCGAGAAATCTGAGATTTCGAGCTCGCCAAAATCATTCGCAAATAGTTTAGCTCACTGCCCACTAAATGAAGATATCATGCTCAAAGCCATTCGGTATAGGCCAGAGGTTCTAGGCTCAGTCTGGACTACCATTTGCAACACCAAAAAAAATGGTTCCCATGCAAAACAGAAACCGTTCTCATGCAAAATGAGAACCGTTCTCATGGAGTTGGAGCAGAGAAATGAAACAACCTGTTCTGCACGATCTTGGGTGTTGTCGAAGCTACACGATCTTGGGTGTCTGTGTCTGCTTGTTGTAGGAGATATAATAGCACCATAGGGTTTGAGCGTTACATTACAAATTGGGGTGTTGAGCCATCGTACATTGCAGCGGATCTTTAAAGATGCATCTAAGTTAACTGAGTAAATTTGAATGCTTGATTTATGGAACAGACGAAGCATATTCAATCATTCTTGAAATCTAGCCATCCATTATTAAAAAAATAAAAAAATCACCCACCCAGCCCCACCCCACCCCACCCCACCCCCAAATGTTAAAATAAAACACCTATCGGCATAAATATTTTTTAATAGTTGACTAATATGTTGATAGAGTGGTTTATAGGTTATAATTCTTAAATATTATAACATGAAAAGACATTTGAAGTGGGACATTGAGATTGATATATTGGGTTTATAGATACTTTTAAAACTTCTACATTAAGAAGTGATAATACCTCATTTTAACTATTTAAAAATAATATCTCAATTTAACTTTTTTTAAGATTCTTTAAGAAGAAGCTATAATATGAATTCCAAATAATAAAAGTAAAAATTTTTAGATGGTAAGTTGATTTTTAGTAAATAGATTTGACACTTTCTTAATGATTATTATCCTCATAATCTAATTTCTTCAAATTCAAATATGAACTTCACATTTTAAAGATACATAGATGTTTTGTTTGGTACCTTGTTATAGCCATTTTTTTCTTTGCTACTATTATTGCTTCAAAGCTTACTAATAATTGATTGCGATGAAAATTTTCTCAACTATTTGATTGCTTTATGCTTTTGTATAAGTTTGGCTAGATTTTAATAATTAAAAATGTGTCATTGATTAGAAAAGGATTGTGATATTGGCTTCCAAAAACATTGCACAAATTGATTTTTAGTCTTGCAAATCACGTTAGAAAATTCTACCATGAAGTCAATCAAGCATATGCATGTGATAGAGTTGCAATGATGTCATTCAATGCTTTTAACAACATAGCCATCTCCTCTGCTATTTAATAACAATATGCTTGTAATGTGGTTGGAAAAATTCATTTGCATAATATTCAAAAGTGAATAGCACTATCAATAGCACAAAGATCAGTCACGGTTCATTCTGCCAAATGCCATTGATTCCTTATTTTGTCCTTCGTCATGTTAAATTACGTTGTTACTTGTTACAGCATTTGAAATAGTGATGTCTAGTGGCAGATACTGTTGGCAAACATCTAAATTGCCCCCATACAAATAGAAACTACAAACATTTTTATTTGTACTTGTATTCTGTTAGTAGAATCCAACTGCTTTGCACATGCTATATACCATTAAAAAAAAAAGAGATGTCCAATTAGGTCCACGCTGTTTACAAGAATTCAACTACTTTGCACATGCTACAAATCATTTAAAAAAAAGTTCCAGTTAGATCCAATCTGTTTGCAAGTCCCATGCCAAATGCATTGCAAATAACATTGATGTTGCATACGATCTGTTTTTTTCTTTTTCCTAATGTTTGGTTAGTACGTGGTTTGATTGTTGTTTCCATGTGTCATGGTCTAATGTCACTACGCATGCATGTTTTTGTTTTGATTTTTTAATGCATTATGCAAATGCCATGATATTGCAGCTCATTCATCTATATTCAATAGCATGTACATAAAAAAATGTCATTTGTCAATTGAATAGTGGGAATATATCTGTTTATATACAGCAGCATTTTGCCATACAATTCATCCCATCTTTCAACTGTGCAATGCACATATACACTGTCTGAATATCTTATTTGGACTTTCATTTACCACACCATCTTATGCATTTGCAACAACACATTCAGTTTAGTTGCGAGTACCAACCAAAAACATACTTCTTGTGTTATAAAGCAAACAGTCTATGGCTGAATGTTATATAGATTATTGCACTAGAAGTTTGAACTCTACCAACAATATAGATTTTTTCATTTCATGGCACAATGATTCTACCACTTGATTGCCTCAAACCTTGTTCCTCTGGACATAGCATAGCAATTTCATAGTTTCATTGCTATATGCCTGCCAGTATATACTTCGAATAACAAAATTTGTTTTTCCCACGTTTGCTGATACATATACTATTGCCATCTCCCTTTGAAATTTATTTATTTTGCTTTACCATTTTCTTTTCTACAACATTTTGCAAATTTCCTTGGCAAATGATGTTGTTCCAGAAACATAATACCAATTTTCCCAATGTGTTTTCTTTTTTTACTTTATCATTATATGTGTCTTGCTTGTTAGACCAATAAAACAAAAGTAGCATTGCATAACTTTGCAGATACAATGGTTGCTCCCATTATGCTAACTGCACCAATCATAATTTGCGCACATTGTGCAGGTAGAAATCCATGGATACAGAGGCAAGAGAAAACAAATAGGAGGGAAAAAAGGTTTTTTGTGCTCATAATTTGCACACATTGTGCAGGTAGAAATCCATGGATACAGAGGCAAGAGAAAACAAAGAGGGAAAAAAGGTTTTTTTGCACAACAAAAGTGCAGGGCATGTTGCTGGTCTTTCTTTTTGTATATGTCACATGGTCATCGCAGCTATCCGCATTGCCTAGCAGACACAATTTCCAATGCCCTCAACTCATTCCAGGGATTTGCATTCTTTGCCCGGCATTTTCATATATAAAAAAAAACTTGTAAAGACTTCTGCTTTGTACTACAAAACTATCTATGAATTTCGATCCTTTTTTACCTATGCCCTTTTATTATTAAAAGAAATAGACAAAGTTAGCTCTGAAGACCATATCCTATGTATATATTTATCTAGTCTATCTATTTGATAGTATCTATGACAATTTTGAAACTGTGACTTCTCTTTCCGAACGTTGGTGCAACTATATAGCAAATACAATTTTCACAAGCAATATGACTAGGTTTGAGTTTGTTGGATAGTATATTCAACCCTTATGCCTTGCAGCTTTGAGTGAGGAAAAAAAAAATTGTCATGCAACACATTTGATCATTCTTTGGCTTTTGTGAGAAAAAAAAATTGTTTGTAAGCTATTTGCATTGAATATTAATATTTCTGTTAACAGTAGACTAATATGTTGATGTAGTGGTTTATAGGTTCTAATTCTTAAATATTATAACATAAAAAGACATTTGAAGTGGGATAGTGAGATTGATATATTGAGTTTAAATAGACATTTTTAAAAATTCTTCATTAAGAAGTGATAATACTTCATTTTAACTATTTAAAGATAATATCTCAATTTAACTATTTTTAAAAGATTCTTTAAAAAGGAATTATAATATAAATTTCAAATAATAAAAATAAAAGTTTTTAGATAATAGGTTGATTTTTAGTAAATGATTTGACACTTTCTTAATGATTATTATCCTCATAATCCAATTTCTTTAAGTTCAAATATAAACTTTACATTTAAAGATACATAGATGTTTTGTTTGATACCTTGTTATAGCCATTTTTTTCCTGTGCTACTTTATATGTTGCTTACTAGCTTAGTAATAATTGATTGCAATGAAAATTTCCTCAACTATTTGATTGCATTATGCTTTTGTATAAGTTTCGCTCGATTTTATAAAAAAAAATGTGTAAAAAATTAGAAAAAGATTGGCTAGATTTTAATAATAAAAAATATGTTATTGATTAGAAAAAAATTGTGGTATTGGATTCCAAAAACATTGGACAAATTAATTTTTAATCTCGCAAATCACGTTAGAAAATTCTACCATGAAGTCAATCAAGCATATGCATGTCATAGAGTTGCAATGATGTCATTCAATGCTTTTGACAACATAGCCTTCTCTTCTGCTACTTAATAACAATATGCTTGTAATGTTGTTGGAAAAATTCATTTACATAATATTAAAAAATGAATAGCACTATCGATAACACAAAGATCAATCACGGTTCATTTTGCCAAATGCCATTGATTCCATATTTTGTCTTTCTCCATGTTAAATTACGTTGTTACTTGCTACATCATTTGAAATAGTGATGTGTGACTGTTGGCAAACAATTGAATTGCCCCCATACAAATAGAAACTACAAACATTTTTATTTGTAATTGTATTATGTTGCTAGAATCCAGCTGCTTTGCACATGCTATATAACATTAAAAAAATGTCCAATTAGGTTCACGCTGTTTACAAGAATTTAACTACTTTGCACATGCTACAAATCATTTAAAAAAAAGAATCCAAATCATTTAAAAAAAATCCAGTAACATTAAAAAAATGTCCAATTAGGTACACGCTGTTTACAAAAATTCAACTACTTTACACATGCTCCAAATCATTTAGAGAAAAAATCCAGTTAGATCCAATCTATTTGCAAGTCCCACGCCATTTTATTGATGCCAACATTTCCTTCAAAGAGATCGCATGGGTACATATTCTCTATGTGCAAATTGCTACTGCCCATGTTTTTGCTAAACCATCAATCCCCTTTTTAGTAGAACAAAGTTTCCAAGCTGGAGTTGGTTTCTTATTTTCTTGTAGCCAAATGGGATCTCTAAATGCTCTTTTTCTTTTCGATTACTCGAAGTTCACGTGAATACCAAATAAATGGAAGTATTGATTTATATAGTTTTGATTGTTCACATCTATGATATACTTCCCCCTTAGTTTAATAATATTCAGTTATCATGGAAATCAAGTGATGCCTATTGGATGATAGCATTATTTTCGTATCATGGAAATCAAGTGATGCCTATTGGATGATAGCATTATTTTCTTATGGCTATTGCTAAAAGAGATCATCACTTTAATGCTCTTCATGTTAAATTTCGAAAGTATCAATTTTTTTTAATAGTGCCAATAAAATAAAAAACTAAAATTCTTCTAAAAATGATTTCGAAAATTAACAAATAACTATTTCAAACACTACACTTGAAAATCAAGGAGAGTCATAAGGGTGTATGTATTGATTTTGAAATTATAGTGAAAGGTACTTTTTCAAATTTGTTTTTTTATATATATAAAAGTTTATATCATTATTGATAAATTGGAAATTATAAGGGTTGTTGTAATTTGGATTATTATCTAATTTAAGACGAGGCAAATTAATTTATTTTTTGAATCAAATATTTTGTTAATTGTTAAAGGGTAAAAAATTTATTATTTCTTAAAAACTAGTTGCTGCATCACATTTTTAAAATTTAATGAATTTTAGAACAAAATTATAATTGTAAATTAAAGTATTGATAGGAGCTAACTAAAATGCTAAATATCAACATTTTTTTCCACAAGGCTATAAAAAAGACAAAACCAAGTGCCTATAACATTCTTTAGTAGTGTGTGCAATGTCTATTGTGTTTGATCTTCTCAATTCTTTCATTGTGTGTCACTTGATTAAGAAATTCATGATGTCTAAATTGGTAAACTTGTTCATTGATTCAAACAATTGGATGACCCAATAACTTTAAGGCTTGCAGTTGGTGATAAAGTACCAATTCAACCCATCGATGCTAGAGAATTGACAAAATGGGGGTACTTGCACTTTTGATATCTTTTGTAATTAATGAAATGTTTGTACACATTTAAATGAAACTAATGCTTGCAATGTATAGTAAACCTTGAAGAAAAATTTTCATACTCAACTTGAATTAGAATAACTTGATCTCCATATGAAGATCCTTAAATAAACTTTAGGTGAAGGGGAAAACGTTTTGGAGTACATCTTTCTTTTAAAAAATATTTGACTAGAAATAATTAAATGTCGATTTCAGAATGTAAAACAAATTTTTATAACCTCAAGATTGACCAATGGTTTGCCACCCTCTTATAAACATTTATTGTAAACTTAAATCACTTGCAATTTGGAAAATCAAACTTTTAAATCTATTAGATATCTATTGGTCCAACATGATAGTAAAAAAAAACTTTGGAGAAGATCTCACCTTTACCAAATAATCAATAAAATAAGAATTTACAAGAGGGAAACAACACTAGAATGAACCTTGAAAAGAAATAGGCACATACAATGAAACTTCAATAGGGAGAATCACATATAATGAAAATTATAGAGGAAGAGGGAGATCCAATAATAAAAAGGATGGTTGTAGCCCTGGTAGAAGCCAAGGGTGTGGAACAAGGAATGGAAATTTGCCTAAGAATAAGTAAATTATTCATTCTAAAGAATATTTTAAGTTTAATGTTTCAATTCCAATTCAACGTGCAAATGATCTAGGTGATAGTTTTAAATCTGTGTTGATAACTAATCATCATTTAGAATTTGCAAAGTATGTCTTCATCAACAAAAATATAAGAAATAGTTATGAACATGATTGGATACTAAATACGGGGCCATGACTCAACATATGTGCTATATAGAACAATTTTTTTTAGATATATTAGGGAATGTGCAAGCTAATGAGGGTCACTTTTGGCACGTTAGATGCAATAAAAAAATGAAAAATCAGGCATCCCTCAACTTACTTGGTTTTTTTGACATTCTTACACAAGATATCTTGCATTGAGTAAAAAAGTTGAAAACTAGGAAATTGAGTCACATTTCTGAATATATAAGTTTTAAGTATTGAAAATTTACAAAACTATGTCAAATTTCATTTTTTCTAACAGTCGCTTTTTATTTTTTTGGCAAATGATAAGGTATATGTTTTTGTAGGTGCAGCCTTTCAATGCCTAAATGACGGTTTCAGGATACAAAAATTGGTAGACATGTATAGAACCTGTAGCACTAGTGCAGCGTTATTTTTCCAAAATTAAATGTTTAATTTTTAATTTTTTTTTAATTATGTAAGTGATCAAACCTCGAGAGCGATACGTCAAATGTGGGTGCATCCTTTGAAGGTCTTAATGCAGTTATTTTGACTTGGATTTTTTATAGAATGTAGAGGTCGGTGTCTTCTAGTGCAGCATATAGTTTGTGTTTAAAATGGTTGTGAAATGAAAAAGTTACGGAATAAACACTAACAATATGTTTTTTGACCAACGGAGTGATGAAACAAGAAAATTAGGAAATAAATAGAAAATCTCAATATTTTTTTTTTAAATTACATATTTGGAATCTGCATAAAAAATTCTATCAATGCCTTAAATTTCGTCAATAATGGTCATGTATGTCATGCTGTAGAGAGCAGTGAAAAACATGCATATTTAGGTGCAGAATTGCACCTAAAGGGTCCCTCAACTTCGTGCACAAACCCATTAGGATATGGAACTTAATCCAACTTATTTTGTAAATGACATGACCCATGCCCCTCAAGAAAAATTCTCAATCCACTTCTCTCTTGTAGGAATTAAAACACTATTATTGGTCCTAATTAAACAAGAACATTAACAAATTATCATGGAATATGGATTGATAAAAAATCAATTCACTCAAACACAATTGAAAAATGGTATTGAAGGGTTATGCACATGGAAAACTTTTGAGGATACAGGGCACAATCATTCCTTGCCAACATAATCTTGCAACATCATTGGATTTATTCCTTGTATCCTTGATAAGTAAACTTAAAACAATGGGATGGTAAACAACTGGATGGTTGAAGAGTTGTTTGCTTTCAAAAACAAAAGATATCACTTTCACCTAAGTATATGTCAAACAAACAGATGATTGCAACTTATATATAGTGATGTGTCTCGCCGAATAGAAGCTTCTTTTGATATATTCAAATACTTCATTGTTTTCATTGATAACTCTACAAGGGTTGAATTCCATTCTTTTTTAAGGATAAATCAAAAGCCTTTGAAATGTTCATTGTCTGAGAGGTGCTTTCAACAACCCAAAGTGGATGAGATGTGTCACCTCTCTCACATGCACCATGTTTGTTCCAAAAACTAAATATATAAAAATATATATATACCAATCACATGTTGACCAAAATTTAAATTGGCTAGATTGGATTTAATAGATAAATATATAAATACACATCAAATTTCAATTCCAATTTCCATTCTAGCATCCTTGCTTTTTAAATAATTTTTTAAGAATAACTATTTTATTTCATAATCAATGAATGAATGAAATTTTTGCCTATTTATAGTATTTATGCATATGTGGATGATTGTGATGGAAAATATATTAGTTTATGTATTGTTAAGTTAATAATAGAACATATACTAGTTTTGTGATAATTGGAAATTAATTAATAATTGGGTAAATTGCAAGTATTTTACTTCATATTTACTTAATAAATGCAACTTTTTCCTATTTGTAGGATTAATGTGTTATCTTTTATGATTCCAATTAGAATAGTTGGCATGTGAAAGATTGTGATGGAAAATATACTAGATTATGTATTATTAAGTTAATAATAGAACATTAAGTTAGATATTAGTTTTGTGATAATTGCAAATTAATAATAATTGGGTAAATTGCAAGTATTTCACTTCATAATTAGTTAATGCATGCAACTTTTGCCTATTTGATTATTGATGTGTTGCACTTTAGAACATGGAATAGTTGGCACTTCCATGATTAAATTTGGTTAAATAACTATTTTACTTCATAATTAATTAATTAATGGAATTTTTTGTCTATTTGTAAAATTAATGTGTTAGCATTTACAACATGATTCCAAATTGGAATAGATAAATATTTCATTATTACATTTTAATTATTTAATGAGTGCATTAGATCTATGGTGGTATATTTCCAATGCTTGTTCTTCCACATTGATCTCTTTTCCCATTACTAGATAGTATTGTTGTATGTTTTAACTTTTAGTAATACTATGAATTAAACATGCTTTCACTTCTATTTATCTTCTCTTGCGCAAACTCCAGCTTCAATAAATACTTGCTAACTTATACTAACAAATTTATTTCAAAGCCACATTGTACATTAAATCATTAGGGACATTGCACATTGAACCATTAGGGACATCACCACCTTGTGGACACATGGAACCATTAGGGACATTGCATATTGAATCATTAGGGACATCACTACCTTGTGGGCACATTGAACCATTAAAAACATTGCACATTGAACCATTAAGAACATCACCACCTTGTGGTTCTGGTTTATATTTAACAATTAATTGTAAGTTATGTTTAAGTTACATAATACAACAGTGCCGATGGTTTGGTATAACGGTACCTATGGTGGAGTGAGGGCCCATAGATCCTGGTTTCCATACCCTTGATTCACAGTGGTGAATAGCAGGGTAGCGAAAAAAATAAAAAAGTTACATAATACATTAGATTGTCACTACTTTCAATCCAATTAACCTTAAATTTTAAATAATTAACATCAATTTTTACATGGAAAAATAATGTATGGACATTAGACTGACATCATGCTAGCATGGGCAGAAAAGGTCGATTGACTGCAACCTCACTTTATTTAAAGGCCGTCCACTAACTACAGTGTCACCGACAGATTTGTTCCTTGTGCTCGTCAGTGCTTCCAGACCCGTACTATGTGATGCCTCCTTTTCAAAAGAGGCTTTCACGAATCACATCCCAAGTGATTCCCAACTGCACAACGCAAGCGCCTATAAATGTCTTCAGAGGGAGGCTCAAATGGAATCACATCTTCAGAAGACGTAGAGGAGTCCAGTTCTTTGTGATGGAGATGATGTTGCCTGTGAATATTCATGCATGGCTTCTGCTATTGCTAATCATGCTAAGCACCAATTTGCTGTCATCCTTTTCCAATGCA